>JAXCLR010000073.1:22682272-22716091 GCA_035584095.1 Annona squamosa | reverse complement strand
GATGCTGCCGAATTTTTCTTAGAATCTGTAGCCCCCATTGATTAGTTATTGAGTATTTTTATGAATGGGGCGTTACAGGTTGACATAAAAAGGAAAATTTAGGAGGAGTGTTCATGTTTTGCATGCATTGACAGCAGATTTAATGAATGTGCATGAACGGACATACACCCTAGCTTATTGGAATATCAATGCTCCATCTTTTAATTTCGAGCACAACCATAGATGTCGATGATGACTCAACTCCAAACTACCATAGTTACCCTTGTTCTCTCCGGTCAGACTTAAGTTACAGATTCGACAACTATGGAAGTCAGCAACACCTACAATTTGACCATCTTCTCGAATTATCAAGCCACTACATCCTACTCATATCTAGCCCTAATGGACATCAATCAGATGATCCAAGCCGATTGATCCGTGAATGGTAAAAATCCTTCCACACCAACGAATTCATCAAAAAGCACGACCGTAGCTATTACAAAACAAATCTAGTAAAAAGTTAAGTTAATAGGAATAGGCAATCATGATTCTACACCAATTTCATCCAACCTATGGATTCGTTCGTCTATAGCAAGAAATTTCAGGGCATTTCCAAATCAAATCACCCTTTATGCTACTGATTGTTAATACCCCATGCCATTTTGTTTATATACATGCAATTCTCCTATGAAACCAACACAGCTTGATTTGTTGCTATATTACTGTTGATTGATCGAATAATAAAATTTGTGAGAAGGCGAGGATGATCAACGTCATTACCGTGGGAAGAATGATCGATAACAGGAAAGAGAGAACCAGTACAGTGACAAGGAAGCTTTGTTTTGGAGGATGAGCAAACTAACATAGCGAAGGAGGTGAAATTGAAGGGTAACTTGCGAATTCAAATTTTTACTTAATAGGATTTATCTCACCGTTTGACGCTAGTCGCTAACATAGGTATGAATGCAAGTTTTGTGAAACTATATGTGGGTAATTTGTTAGTCGTGAAACTACGTAGATATATATGTAATTATGATCAAACTAAGTAGGTATATTTGCAAATTATACTTTAAAAAATTAATTGTTTCCATCTCCATTTACCATTAAATGTACTTGAAAATTATTGATTCTGGAAATTAGATAAATATGGAAAATAAAAATGAAAACTATGGTATGCATAAAGACAGCCTACATAAAATTGAAAGGAAAATAAAAAAAATGAAAAAAATTCAAACCACCAAGTGCGTCAGGATAAGTGTAGTGAATCATTTGCATGTGTTAATGATTCAGATGTAAAGAATGGGAGGAAGAGGAACATTTTTGAAAAGCAGTAGACGACGTGAAATAATAAGGATGAAAGGGAAAAAGGGTAATTATATAGTAAATATAAAAAATAATTAGAATACAAGAGTAATGATAAAGAAAATAGAGTGACTGGTGATTAAAATGATAATGCGGAAAGATGTGTTTTCCACTTCTTGCGTTATCAATGGCGCGGGTATATTGGAGAATGAATAAAATTTTTTTTTTAAAAAGTTTTGTTGTGAAAGTTTTTCAAAATAAAAAAATATATAATATGATGAAGGTAATGACGAGAAATAAGGAGCATAAAGTTAAAATAGACGGAGTAGTTGTAAAAAAAATGAACCAAAAGTAGGATTATTATATAAAAAATATGAAAAATAATTATAAAGTTAAAATAGACAAAGTAGATGTAGAAAAACGAACCAAAAGTAGGATTATTATATAAAAATATGAAAAAAAATTACAAAATAGGATAATGGTAGAAAACAAAAATTTTGTGTCATCTGGCGCTGGATGTAAGGGTGCAACTCAGATTAGTTTAGTTCGACTAGTAGTTTATCCTATCTATGTTCTATTTTCAAAAGGTCTACTCTACCATACGCGCTTACTAGATCGGTTTCTACTATACTCTATCATATCCATTGCGCATAGGGTCGGTTTCAGTTCCAGTTTCAAATCGGTTCCTATAATGACTAATGACGACACCTGAAAACATATTTTTTTATGTTGCTTTAAATAATATAAAGTAATATTTATTTACATTTAGATTTTATAATTTATAAATAATTTTATTTTGTTGTTGTTTACATTTCTTTTCATATTCTTTGTAGCCTCATTATCCATATTAATAATCACATTAACATCATTATTTGCATTCATGCTATGATCATCTGTCATTATAAATGCAAACCTTATACAATTTATAAAAAAAAGGAAACCAAAGAATAATAATTTATTTGCAAATAAGGGATAGAAACTATTATATATTTATAGTTATTTACATATTAGGGTACCCATTTGGTTGGTTCCAGGTACTCAGTGCGTGTGCCATACTCTTATCCTATTTAAGGGGTTGGGTAATGATTTCCACTCTACCCATACTCACAGGTAAAATTTTATATCATACCTATTTAATTTAGGGTTGCACCGTGGGTTCTCAGGTTGCACCCTACCCAAATTGCACCCCTGGTCGCATGGACTAATGTGACATATGGGCCTACTTCATACTGGGCTCATAGACCTGCACACTAACGGATTCTCTGAGCTCTGATTTTATGAACGTCCCAAATACGAAATCCAATTACCGTTCGACAGCCATTCAGCTGCTGCAGCAGTTCGCCTCTTCCGTCGTTCCATTCCCCTTCCCTCGGAGAAGCAGCTGAGCGGCAGCAGCGAAGAAAGAAGACAGCAAGCATGGCTTCTCCCCAGGAACAATCGCATGTCCTTTTAGAGCGTTCTTCTCGGAGCACCAGGGGTAAAAGGTACCGTCGTTCGTTGCCAACGCCTCTGCCCTTCTTCCTCTGTGCTTGCTTTGCTTTCTGCAATACGAGAAGGCAAACATCAAACCTTAGTCCAGGAACCGCACCTACAACCTGACACTAGAAATCCAGAATTAAAACTTCCGAAACCCGTAGTTGCTGAGTTACTAAATGGCATCAGGCGATGCTTCTTGGATTGTTCTCGTGATTCATCAATCAATCACTAAGATGGGGGGAAGCAATTCATGAGATAAGAAACAAGAAAGCGAAAGAACAATGAAGAATCCAATTTTTTGATTTTGAAATGGCTGAAATCAGTGCTTTCGATTGACCCATTCTGTGGTTGGTCGTTAGTATTTGAATTTTGGCTATTCAGCATATGCCATTTTGCAATATGATCATATATTAAATCAGTATTTTACGAGTTCCACATGTTAGGATATTATGTGTTTGGTACAAAAGAGAAAAAGATGGGTCTCTGAATATAGTTAGATTGTCGTCCCTACTTTTTCATTTGCAAATCATACATCAAAAGATTGTTGATTGATATTTGCTTTTTGTTAGGATGACAAAGTTGCTTGATGAGGAGATTGAAGAGGATGAACTATTCTGGAATCAGGATGCTCTTAAGGAGGTAGGACGAATGAGATACCTTTAGTCTGCACACTAAAATTTTCTTTTATGCACATTAAAATTTTCTTTGTTCAGTTGTTTGATATGTTTTTGTCTAGTGGATGTGGTGTAATTTGTATAATTGCGATGGGGTTTGATTTTCTGTTTTGTATTATCTTCAAATTAAAAAAAAACTGAGTATTTTGATTTCCAATCAGGAGACATTTTTGTTCATTTTCTTATCTTGAATTCTACTGGAGACACTTCTACTAAACCAATGTCGCCTTATCAGTCTGGTTGTGTCTGCAGTGGTATGAAATGGTAAATTATTGCTGCTGACTCTGGTTGAATTTTGGATGGCACAATGGTTCACCTAGTCTTCAATTTTGTCGAAATAAATAAATAAAGAACTGCTTTGTGTATAGTCTGGCAGCCCACCAAAATACTGACTAATCAGGAATAGCTGTTTATATTGATGGCAAAACATCTATGCTAGCAGCAAGTTTAGGTTGCTGTCGGTAATTTGCTTTTGATGTTTGTCTTTCTTCCTTCTTGGGCCATCACACACACACGCACGCACGCACACACGCACACACATATTGATACAAAATACTGGATCCGATCATAATATTTTTCAATCTTTGATGATTACTTTTCAGGAAGAGGAGGATGCTAACTATGATGAAGAACCAGAGGTTGCTGATGAATTTGACAGTGATTTTGATGAAGATGTGAGTGGTCCACTAATTCTTTTCTTCCTGCCATAAGGCAGGCATCACAAGGAAGTCCATAGGACACCTACTGACACACTCCTTTCTTTTGGTGAAAATGTTTTGTATTACACTTTTTTGGATGTTTTGTTAGAGATGTACAACTTGGTCTTTCATACCCAATATTGCTGCAATGTTGCAAGTGGCAGCTGCTTTTTCATCTTTGTGGGATGCACCACAGGCTGAACTATACTTCTATATTCATGCTGGTGGATCATGTTAACATTCATGGAGAAAGTCTCAGCACAGTTAATGGTGTGAAAATGAGTTTGTTTATGGGACTGAAGTTTGGCGTCACACGTAAATTTATTTAGTTTTTTTTTTTTTTTTTTTTTTTTTTTTTTTTTTTTTTTTTTTTTTTTTTTTTAAATTCTCTATTGAGAACTGGTTGTTCTGTGATTAAAACGTGGTTCTTGCAGGTCACATGTAAATTTTCCAGGATGTGAAAATTCTTTATAGAGAACTATTTATGACATCTTTATTCTCCACTACTTCACCCTAAAGCTCTTCTCATGATCAGGAACCTGATCCAGATGACGAGGAGGAAAATGAAGTTGTAGAGAGGTTTGTCTTCTTCTAAGGCACAGTAATGGGAATTGTAAGTTTTGGTTGATACTAAGACTAGACTGTTTCTGCAGGGTAAAGACAAAAAAGCGGTTAATTTTTCCGGGAAAAACTATAGCAAAGAAGAAAAGCAAGAAGAAAGTCCTTTCACAGATAGAAAAAGTTGCTAAGGATGAAAAACATTCAGATACAGAGCAGTCTAATCCACCTGAACATCAGGATGTGCCTGATGATTTGGAGGGTGAAAGAACTGTTAGGAAGTCTACTAGAACTTCTGTCATTGTAAGACAAGCAGAGAGAGATGCAATACGTGCTGCTTTGCAAGCAACAATGAAGGTGGGTGTCTTTCCCCCCACCCACTTTCCAATCACTTGTTTATTTGTCCTTTTGAACTGTGTTATTGCAATATTCAATTGTTCCCTGCTTATATGTTAATTATAGGTCACTTTTGAGGATTGTACGTCTCTTGGTTCTCCAAGAAGAGTTAATAATTGAGTTAGGGGTCATCATAAATGCTAAAATTCAGGAACCAAGTTTTGAGTTTAACATTTGAGCTTTGTCCATTCAAATAAGTAAATGATATTATTTTCGAAGAATCTATAGCGAGGGGTCCTAAGCCTATGTTACTCTTTTTCATCGACTTTGGTATCCCTGGATGATCTAGATTACTGTAATTATTCCTGACATGGCATCAATGCTGAGCTTAAGGATGCCCAAGATGATGATCATCTGTTTTCACTTTTCACCTTGTCTGGCATCTCCTTGACCTCAAACATGCACCAACAAAAAGAAAGAAATCCTGGTGGATAAATAAGAAAGTTCGTCCAGCCTGGCATGCATGGGCACTTGCGTGCACATACACACATGAGGTTGCGTGATTTGTTGATTTTATTCTTAATGTGACCCTTTACATGTGAAAAGAATGGCTTGTAAAATTCTTGATAAATATCTTAGTTTTTAAGATATGCGTTGTGCATGTAAGAAGGCTGAAAATTTGATAATTTGAAGACAAAACTGTCCAGTTTGGAATGTCTAATTCTTGAATTTTGGAAATTCTGGGGTTTTTCTGCAGACAAAAATCTCGGGTGGCTGATTTTGTTTATATAAACTTTAAAAAGTTCATTCCTCCAACTACATGCCATTGGGGCCACAATCTACTATCTTTCGTTCTGCAAATTTTCAGGGAGGATGCGTTTGCTGAATAATTTCAACGTGAAAACACAAACATAATGTCTCTCTTATAAAGCTATTCTGACCATTCTTTAATGCCGTCTCATTATCTGTATCCAGCCAATAAAAAGGAAAAAGGAAGGAGAGGAGAAGAGGATGACCCAGGAAGAGATGCTTTTGGAAGCAGCTCAAACAGGTACCTTCCTGATGTTCTTTGAGAGAGAAACATTTTTGCGGGTTTCATCATTAGCTGATGTGGAAGCTTTCTATCTGCACTAATATGCAAAAATATCACAGAAATTATGAATTTGCGAAATTTGGAACGTGTTTTGGCAAGGGAGGAAGAAGTCAAGAAAAGGGCTGTTGTGCATAAAGAAGTTTACAGTGGCCCTCAAATGCGATATTCTTCAAAAGATGGCAAGTTCTTTTTTCCTTGTTGAAATATTTGTGTGTTTTTCCAAAAACCTCAGTAGAAAATGGTTCCCTGAAATAGAAAAAGGGGTATATTATGTCTTTCTCCTTGTTATCTTGTTTCACTAATTTAGCAGTTCATTGACCTTGGGTATAGGTAAATCCTTCCTGGAATTCAGCAAAGGGTTATCATTTGAGTACATGATTTGTGCTGCCTCAGTTCCATGTAAGTAAATCCTTGTACAGTGTCCAGAATACTTAATATTGTTGCCTAATAAAGATAGCAGGATGCAAACATCAGAAAAAAAGAAAAAAGAAGGATGCATGAATTTCATTTCAGATTCAAAAAATTAATTAGGATGAAAACAAGTGAAGGCAATGCAATCAAATATGAGGATGGAATTCTTTTGAAAAATAAAAACCAACTAAAATGCAATGCTGCCTCTTCTCTGTTAAGTATTACAATGGTAAAATACTGAGGATATAGAATTTCAAATTGTTGATGTTGGTGCTTTCGTATTAAAACAAACCCTAATCTAGGTTGTAACTGACACTAAAATGCATGTGGTTTTGAGTTTAGTTAACATTGCTCTGGTTACTAGATAATCTCAAAAGCATAACAAAACAGAAGGAACTGGGTGTTGTGATGTTAGGATGGAGGCTTCTTCAAAAGAAGATATCTTGCCAAGTGTGGGTGATGTCTAATGGACCACTTTATGCTGTTGACTGTTGTTGACAGTTTTTCACATTTGCCATAATGGTGGAAGCTGTTGTTCTTAATGCAAAGTTATCTTTGTTAATTGGGCTTCTTAACTTCACTATCTTTGGGAATCTTTTTCCTGTTGGGTGATTCGGGTCTGTATCCTGTGCCATACAACCAACCCCGTAAATTGAGTGTCCCAAAAATTTTTTTTTTTTAATAAATGTGTGGGCCCCATCTAGTTCTCGCCTCCTATGAAATTTAACAATTTATTTGGTATTTTTTTATTTTTGAAAGTTAACAAAATGAGCATGGATACGTGTGCCGGCTTTTTGTGGATTTTCAAAGATAAAAGACCAAACGGATTCAAAAAATTGCCAAATTGCACATGAGACCAGATCAAGGTGGGGCCTGTAAATTTAATTAAAAATAAAATTTTTTTACAGGCAGCTATATAGAATGACCATGCTTACTTGTTCATGGTCTATTTTTGACTAGGATGAGAGTGTGTGCAGTTGGTTTGTGTTGAAATGTCAGTTGATACAGCTCTGCTTTCTGTTGCAGATCCTGAGAAGGCTGTTTGTGTTGTCACTGGATTGCCTGCCAAGAAAGTCTCTCTCTCTCTCTCTCTCTCTCTCTCTCTCTCTCTCTCTCTCTCTCTCTCTCGTTTTGTGACCTAAACCATCAATATTAGTTGTTGGATGGGGCTTTCTTGATCTGATTGCAGGATGCCTGAAACAACAAGATTGGGAGGCAACCAAAGAGAGAATTAATGGAAAAGGGTTGAGAATGATTAGCAAATTGTTTATGTTTTTGCAGGTACCGGGACCCAAAGACAGGTGCACCTTATGCCACAAAGGAAGCCTTTAAAACTATTCGGGAATGGTAAATCTTGTTGCTTCTTGAATTTTTTTGTATTTGTCATTTAGAGATTGTAGTAGTAGTTCTGCAGTTGGTTTGGATACCTATTTCTCTTTATAAATATATGTTGGATTAAGATCAGTTCTTGACACTATGACAGTATCCCATCTGGTTATTAAAATGTTTACATGTAATTCACATTCAACTTCCCGACCTGTCTGTAATAATTTTTTTTTTTTTTTTAAAAAAAAAACTTCCTGACCTGTTTCTGTCGGAAAAAAAAATAAATTCTTGACCTGGAAATTTATATAAGGATAGTTTCTGGTTGATAAACATGGATTGGATGATCCTTTCATATGCATACTGGAGCTTCTGCTTTACACTGCCTCTTTGGTTGATGTTATCTTGTTCTTTCTGCAACGTGACAGTAAGAACTTTTCCAAGCCAATGGTTTCCCCCTAGATGCTTGTTGGTTTTCATCATACCATCATGTAACTATGCAGTGGATGTTATTCATTATTTTACGACAGAATCTGGAGTTGCCGAATGCTTTTCTTTGTCAGTCCCATGATAGTGGATAAAATATTAACAAAATTAATCACCAATAAGTTACTTTTCTGATGAAAATGTGAAGAAATACGATCATAATTTAGTAATCTAATCTCTTTTTTTACTAAATTCATGTGAAGTTACGTACTTCGAACCGTTGTTTTGAAATTCAGATGGGATTTGACAGTAACTGGTCCGGACTTTGGAGTAGAACTGCTGCAGATGATCCGCTGGTTCAAAAACTATGCATGACTGTTTTCTACTATTCATTAAAATAGGTGATATTTATGGAGAGTAAACATGGCTTGGTGTAGGCTGTTGAGGAGGATAAATTTGGCCCCCTAAAATTTTCTAATCTTTTTGTAAAGCTAGGCCCCATCTGCTGGATGATTTTGATGATTGAAGAAGATACACGCTATGTTTATTGCATTATTTAAATTATATAGGAGCTGGGAAACTCTCTTGTTTCTGAGAACTGCAGATATTTGTGTTTAGCATGGTGGGTCAGCTAATTTTGTTGATCATCTTAGTTATATTCAGCTTTTGAACAGACTTTCATTTCGTTTAGAATTTCAACTTTATGTTTCTTGTTGTTGTTGTTGTTTTTCTTCTTATTATTCTGTTTGTAGTTGGGTTCCTCTAGCGTGAAATTTTACATTTCACTGTCCGGTATTTTGAGGATGGTGTTTTGCAAATATGCAAGAATGCAACTTTTCTTGCAGTCGGTCTATAGGTGGATAAAAGTAGGTCTATGTGAAGTCAAGACTTGGTGTCAAACTTTTTCTTCTGCCTTTTAAGTTTTTGATCTTCACCTTTCCAAACACGGTGGGAAATTTAACTGAGGATATGATGAATTATTGTATCAGAATGCAGAATGGAATTCATTTACCTTGGCTCACCCCATGGAGTTGGGAAATGAAGCTTAATTACTGCAATTATGGTTTATTTATTTGTCAAGTGCTTGCTAGGAAAATACTTTTCTGTTCATCATAATATAACCCTGAAACAATTCAAAGTCCTGACTACGGCATTTGGTCACTCGTCCAGCTCAAAAGAAGACAACAATGTGACAAAAAGGGAAAAGAAAGATATGGGTCCTGTATTTGAGTCAATTTCTGGTCAAGGATTTTTAGGCCAACGTAAAAGGTCAGCTACTACTCCGATCAGATCATTTGAGCGTGTAAGCTCCCAGTTCAGAAGAATTCCGGTTCTTGAGAGTCAAGATGTAGATTAATGGGCTGTTACATTGGCATCACTGATCCGAGAATGTGGGTAAGAACCTGTTTCTCAATTTTTATTTTTTTTTCATATCTGGAAAGCGTTAAAGAAAGACTTGGTAATCTTAATTAGTTCATTTGTTCATTCTGAAAGTGAAATGGACCTTAAGAGTTAAGTGGGAAGTGAGCACTGTGTTTTCCGTAAGGTTCTCATAGTTTCCCGTATGTTCTCATAGCAGCACAATGCTAGTGGCAGGCAGATGGCAGATAGCATTCCATGAACACCTCCGCCACCTTTCATGGTTAGGCCGATTGATTGTCATTCTTGAAATATTGATGTAAATAGCACTGCTGGGTGAAACAGGTTGTATTTGGATGTCAGCCCTGGACCTGCTGCATGAGCATGTGGTGGTTCTGAACTTAGTCCAAGGTTAAATTGGCCCTTCACTGCAAAAGAAGTGAAATTATCATTATTGTGATTTGATTGGGGAACATGCATGTTGCAGCTTATGGATTAGGCGAATAGATCTTGCATGATGTATGCTTTCATGTTTGTTGTCTAAGTAGCACGCCTATTGGTCTTTTCCATCCCTTTTGCCCCTCACGACAGCACATATTATTTATTCCTTCTACGTGTCCTTAAATCTGGATATCTACTGATATAAATCCCTTCAAACCATGCAGAGATTGGAGGGAATGGAATGATCTTAACTGAAGAGGCTACAATCAGCTCCGCTACCGCCATGCATTTTCAGTCACGAAGAATTACATTAGGTGGCATCTGTTTTTGGAGGCTGATGTGATTTACTGGGATCGGATAACCATCTTGAGAACCATGACAAGAATGAAAAGTGTAGGTCATGAGCGCATACATGATCCTTCTAGAACATTTCGCTCTCCAATAACTCAATGTTTCCACATCGGCAAGTTCTGTTGGAGAGTGCAGAAGCACCAACTAACAGTCTTTTCTGAGTCTTGTCATTGGCGAACGCCTGTGCATATTGCATAATACTCTGGCTTGGACCCAGCGGTTCTTTCAAATCTCAAAAGGTTCAATGTGTATAAACTTTTCACAACAAACGGAGTTGATGATAGAGAGGTTTGGTTGTGTAACTTTGTTTGCGCTGTCATGCTTGAAATTGGAAAGAAGCTTGGATTAAAATTCGGGACTGCGGTCTGCCTGCTGATGGGAGCGAGCGATTTTTTTTTATTTTTTATTTTTTATTTTTTGGGGGTTGAGGGGGGTGGTGGTTATTATCATCATTATTATTCATTATTATTATTGTTATTATTTTACCTAAATGAATGCCAACGTGACAAAACTGTCGGTATCCGATGGAGGACACAAATTTATCTCCGATGAGCACTAAGAGATGTTCGTGCACGTGTGGTTTGTCTTTACTAAAATCTCATTACTATTTTTTTTACATATGTGATTAGTTAAATGTTTTTTTTCCAAATATGCGTATAGTATTTGCAAAAATCGCAAGGTGTCCATTAATTTGAAGGGTATTTTCATCATTTTAGAGAGTTTGAACAGAAATCTAATAAAAGAAATGCACTTGCAATATGTAGTAAAATTAGTGAATATCCGCAAATTTAGAGAGAGAAATGTAATATAGGTAAAATCTGGTAGGCGTGTGGACAAATCAAATCGCGCTTCTCTCTTTTCGGTGTAGTCTCTTGATTTTCCATGCCTAATATTGTGCTTGTTACGTTCGTAATGCAATTTCTCCTAATACAATTTTTTATTTATCAATTGTATTACTTACTTCCGTACAAGTTCTAATGGATTGCCCAAGTTACTTAAACAACACAAAGCTTCATCCTTAGGGAGATTTTGGTAATTCGTAATTTGTGAGAATAAAATGGTATGAATTTTAAAATGTGAGGGAATGACTTGATATCACAAGGCAAAGAAGGAATTTGAGAGGAGGGACGGAGTAGAGACAGAGTGGTTGTACAAAAAGAAATAAAAAGTTATTGAAATATAAAGATTAAGGGTAGGTTTAGAAAGATTAAATTTTTGATGTAAAAAGTTTTAAAATAAAAAAAAAATTATGTGATATAATATGAGTAATATATTAAGAGTAGTAATAAAGTTAACATAAATAAATAAGATATTGTAAAGAAATAATTGAGAAGTAGGATAATTGTATAGAAAAAAGTGAAAAATAATTAAAAAATAAAATAGTTTTGGAGAATAAAAAATTTTAAATTGAAGGTATGTTTGGAAAATAGTAAAAAATATCAGGCTAAAACTTTTCACTCCTCATAATTACCTTATTTTTAATTATTTTTTCACATCTTCTTATAAAATTATTCTATATTTGAATAATTTGTACACGATTAATGTATTTATTTTAATTTTAATTTTTTTTATTCCTCATCATTATCCACGTCATTTTTTTTAATTTGATAATTTTTATATAAAAAACTTTTTATACAAAAATTTTATAGTTTCACAAATACACCCTGAAAATTTTAATGTGAAAACGTTTAGGCTTTAACAAACACCCCACTAGAGTAAAAAATAATTCTTTTCTACTTTGACGGTATGACCCCATTCCATTTCAGCCTGGTTGCAAAATGACAAGCGCAACCTTAGTCGAATTCGGCAGCAGATGCTGCTTAGGGCTCGTCTTAGCCGCTATTTATTGCATGGAGAGTGAAACTCGTACTCTTCGAAGTCCCAAGTGTTTTCTGCTGCTGGAACAAATGAATTGAAGAGAAGCGGCATCTCTCGCAAACATGACTAAGCTGGAAACGGCCCAGATCTCTAAAGAGAAGAAGAACAACGATCCCGCTTCGGTGTCGTCTCTCCACCTTTCTCATCGAGCTCTCTCTGATGTAAAAAGACCATTCCCCCTTCCTTTGCGTTCGTTGAAATCACCATTCCGACATTTTCTGCTCACTCGATGCCTAATCTCAGGTTTCGTGCTTGAAAGATTTCACCAACCTGGAAAGGCTGGATCTGAGCTGCAACAATCTATCCACCCTCGAGGTAACAGCATTTCCTCCGAAGATTTCCTTTTCTCGGCTATGTTGTTTTTGTTGGTAGCTGGATTGATTATGACAAGTGGAACGGCCCCAAAGGATACTGGGATTCGTTCATTCAACTAGCCGTTCTTCCGAGACCATTTCGTGCTTTGAATGTCTAAAACTGGAGACGATTAAAATCAGACTCCTTTGAGTATAGTCTGAGTAAGAGGGGAAGTTGCAATACTGATGGCTTAATTGAAGTATCATAAAAGGCATTGTCTGATAGCTGTTCGACGTGGTTCTTTTCATATTTGCACCACGCATTTGCTTGCTGGTGATTAACTTGGGTTGCTTATGCTTTGAACAGGGATTGAGGTCATGCGTCAATTTGAAGTGGTTGTCTGTTGTACAAAACAAGCTCCAAAGCTTGAAGGGAATCGAAGATCTTTCCAAGCTTACCGTATGTGTGAGGGCTTGAAGGACATTTTTAGTATTTTTCTTATTGTGTTGAACGGTGTTCCGTAATATCAATTTTGCTCTCTCGTATGATTTTAAGATCTATTTTTATTTTAACTTGGCGCCTTGGTACATGGACCTTGAACATCTTCCGTCATGGTAAGACCTCATACTTATTGCTCGTGTGCACCCATTTTTTAATTTTTTTGAAAATTTTTACACAATTGTTAATATGAGCGTATTTAATATTTGTTCGAATTCTTAAAAATCAGTGGCATTTTATTAATTTTAAATTATTAAAAATGCCATTAATTTCTAAAAATCCGAAAAAAAACTAAGTCTCCAAAAATAGTAAAAATCGATATACAAGTTAAATCCACATATATTAACAATTGAGCAAAAAATTTTAAAAAAAATTAAAAAGAGTGTATGCACCTAGGTGCATACAACTGGGTGCCATACTTATTGGCCTCAAAACTGGTTCTAGACGAAAATGCAATCCACGCTTAGTAGGAAATGTTCTTTCATGACTACAGCTGTTGTTAGTTTCTTTTTTCCTTTATTAGAATAGAAGATTTGCACCTTGTAGCAATTCTAATGTTTCTGGATGTAGTGATACCCTAGGGCAGGAGAATTTGCACTTGAAACATGATTTGAATAGGTGGTGAGTTATTGAGCTCATCAGTGACATTTTTGGGTTTTCTGTGAAAATGCTGACATTTCCGGTTGCTGCATGTTTTGGTTTCTGACTATTTGCCAATTCGTGTAAAAAGTGTTCATCCTTTCTTTTTGAAGTAAATCCTAGTAAATCCTGATATTTTGTCTTTATTAATAAAACAAAGTAATAGAGAAGTTTCTTTGTATCCAATCGACAGAGCATTGTCTTGCTAGTTTCTTATTTATAGATTATTTGATCCTCAGGTATTTAATGCTGGCCGGAATAAAATTAGTTCAATGGATGAGGTCAGATCTCTTACAAACCTGCGAGCATTAATTTTGAATGGTTAGTTTCATATCTTTAGTTACTTGGCTCTTATATTCATATCAGGAGTAAGGAGAAAAAAGGGAAATGCATTTTTTATTTTATGAACATCGAACACCTGCTTTTCCTTCCTTTTCAGATAATGAGATTGCTAACATATGCAAGCTTGATCGATTGAAGAACTTGAACACTCTCGGTATGCCATTTTAATTGCTGGTTTCTAGCACTAGTCCTAGCACTAGTCCATCCATTACTGCGATACATTAGTGGAATGATCATGACTGAGTTCCACATGCATGGATATTAGGATTAGTTGCACAGTTGTGATGCATCTAGATATTGCATGATCAAAATATTTGCTTCTTGTATGATGAACTTTGAAATTCAGTCATGTGGCAGCCATTGGAATACCAAATAAGAGAATTAACTAGGAATTTGTTGACTTCTAATTCTCTGCTTCTATGCAATTTGTGCTGCAGTGCTTTCTAGAAATCCAGTTCATGATATTGGAGTCTCTCTGTTGCAAGTGAAATCAATAAAAAAAGTGAGAAGAATTGCGGCGGCCTCTTCTGCCTTTTCCATTTGCATGTCCATTTTTCTTATAGATTGGTTTGTGTTTGAGTTACGCAACGTAAACTTGTGTTCGTATTGGGATTGTTCCAGCTATCTTTTTCGAGTTGTAAGCTACAAGCCCTTGGTTCTTCCCTTGTGGATTGTGTAGACTTGAAGGAGGTCCGACTTGCTCACAATGAGATTATGGTATGCCGAGCTTGCTTATGAATCTTTCTTTCAGTTCTCAAGTACGGATCTTGTTATTTGTAGCTAACATGGTTTAAAGACTCAAAATCAAAATCAGATTTGAGCCTGGGTGATCTGGTCCAGTACTGCAAGTCAGCCTGTTGAACCATGGTTGATCTGGGCAAAGTCTGAACTTCCTACCTAATAGGCATGACCCAGTTAACCTGAGTCACTTGAGTCTTTAAACCATGCTTTGTGGTGTGTGGTTTTCCGCCATTGATCTTGGGTCCATTATCATTTATCAATTTTCTAATGGTTCCACCAAATTGCTCTAATGCTACTAGGCATTTATTTTGGATTCTTGTTTGGAATTTCATTTGTTTGATTTCATTTGGCTGTAGATATTGATGTCCCAACCAATCTTCCATAATATATTCTTTCCTCCTCTGTTGGAGCTTACATTCAATGATGGCTCCAACAATAGTTAATGTTCATTATGAGGATCCTGCTAGTTGTTGGCCCTGTCATGTGAATGTGGTCTATAAGCAAAAAATAGCCTCTCTGGCTTCACGGACATCGAATAGCATGGCCCAAAATGGATGTTTCACTCCTGTATCTTGTTCTCCCCAAGTCCATTTAACAGGGATTCTGTACTGTTGATGACTAGATTCTATTGCTGCTGATTTCCACTTTTTCTTTTCATCTCATTGGCGTGGCACATAGATTTGATTCTCTGATGAACAGTTATTTCTATCTTCTCTTGGCAGACACTACCTACTGAGCTGTCTCGTAATGTTAAGATCCAAAACCTTGATATTGGAAACAACGTAATTCAAAAGTGGTCAGATTTGAAGGTGAGTTGAGATACTACTTGGCATCTGTCTGCTTGATTTCTGTAACATTATGGTGTGGAAACATCTGTCTACTGAGTGTCTGCAGACAGCTTATTGATGCTTTTCGTTTCCTACATCTTTTATGGTCTGTGGTTTGGCAAAGCCTAAGGGTTTCACTGGATGGACATGGACCTCATCATGATGGTAGAGCGATGCTGCGAAGTCTCCCTGTTGTGTGTGTTAGTGAATAACATGGGAGTTCAAAGCAAAAGTAGAAGGTTAAGATTAGGAATTTCTTTTCTGTGAGGTTACCTGAGGTCAATCTGATTCATGTTGTGGCCATTTTCTTTGCTTTGCTTTGCTTTGGTGCTGCTGTTGTTTCTGATAATCTGGTGTTTAGTTGTCAATGTGTTGATATACTGACATGATAGGTCATTTCCGCCTTGCACAACTTGAAAAATGTGAATCTACAAGGCAATCCTATTACCGAGAGTGATAAACTACATAAAAAGGCAAGGCACATTTTCTCTTTCTGCGTTATTTAGGGATATGTTTTCACTTCTTCTCAACCATCTCGTACTGATGCAGTTTTCTGCTGCAAAAATGGTTGGGTGATCTAATCAATGTTCCATTTGTATGAATGGCATAAGATAGTTGCCTGCTTACTTATCCTGCATTTCTTGTTCCTGGTTATCATAATTAAGATTGGTTGAGTAATAAGTTGGCAATGATTGAGGGCAACTAATCAGATGATCGTGTCATGTTAGTCATATTTTTGTTATGTAGCCGGCCACTGCTTGGGTATCTGGAATCTGGAAACAAGCTTTTGGGTCTTTGTGGTTGGTTAGGTGCAGGGATGTCTCCATTTATTCACATTCTTCTGTCAGAAGAAATATCTGACTTATTTTCTTTCATTTAAAAAATCTAATTGCAGATAAGGAAACTATTGCCAAATCTGCAGATATTTAATGGTAAGCCTATAGAAAAAAATGATGATGATAAGAAAATATCGAAGAGAGATCCTTCATCTGGCAGGAAGGATTTCATCCACGGGGATGCTGCTGATGTCCAATCAGGAAAAGAAGAGAAGAGGGGAAAATGCAAAACCTCCAAGAAAGATTCCTTGGTCCAGCTTGAAGACAATGAAAATTCTCTGAACTTTGCCGCCAAAAATGTCGAGGACAAAGAAGTGGAGAAGCATGTAAAGATTAAAAAGCATAAGAAGCTGAAAGAGAGTGAGGTTGAGGTGATAGATGACAGGGAAATGCCATTCACAGAGATTATATCATCGAGCATGGAAGGTGCCACGGAGAGCAGCAGCAAGAAGAGAGACCAAGAATCTATTAAAGATAATAAGTTGCTTACTGGGGTAGTTTCAATATCCTCTAAGAAGAAGAAAGTGGGCAAAGGAGTAGGGATTGGCCATCCTGCACTAGAGTTATTTTCATCTGCTTCAGAAGTGGGAATGGGTGGACCATCAGCATGGGGCGACACTTGACCATCTTTCGATTTGTGACTGAGAATGCAACTTAGGTGTTCCATATGTCATAGACTAATCCTACTTTTAATGCCTTTTTTTGTTGCACACCGATCCTACTTTTGTGGAACCCTTGCAAAAACTTGATGGCCCATTTATTTATGGGCAATAGTTTAATGCTTAACCTTGAGCATTGAGGCATTGAGGCTCTAGCTTGCCCTCGGTCTTTTAATTTAAAATATTCTTTAAGATCTAAACCATTTATTATGTTTAACACATTTGTTTTATCATGCCACCAAAATTTTTTTCATTTGAAACATATCTTGTGAATCACGCCATCTATATAGCATCAAAATATTTGAAAAATGTAAAATGTTTGTGTATTAGTTCAACTTCTCTCATACTCTTTTTTTGTAACTTTCTCCATTTTAAATATTTTGATAGTTAGATGAAAAATCTACTTCATCAATTGTTTTTAACATTATTTATAGTATTTTGGTAATTCTTTTATTTGTTCGAAATCACTCTATATGGGCTGCATTGAAAATCAACGAAATAAAATGATTTAATATTAAATATTAATTTTAAAATTGTATTTTAATGTCTAAATTATTTAAAATATTAATTTTAAAGTTGTGTTTTCAATATTTAATCCAATTACATTGAAGTGGAGCCTTATATATATGAAAGTTTGCGATACATGTAATATTTGGAATTATAAATAAATACATATTAATAAACATGATAACTGGTTTAGATTTTAAAAATATTTTAAAATTAAAAAATCCAAAGTATTGAGTAATTACGTTTCAAATTTTCTCTTTATGTTTGTTAATTATCCTGCCATCGTTGCTTATGTCAATGCAAAGGGACTTCAAATTAAGAAGTGCACATTTATGGTTATTGATCAAAGTTCTTAGACAAGTGCATGAAAGACCAGTTTATAAATCTTTCATAATTAGTTCATCCCATATTTTCACTTGTTGAAGATCTTGATATCCTTCCACTGGGACTCCATGTAGTAGCTGGCGTTTCCCTGCGCGTAGACACCACACTTGAAATAAAGATCGCCGGGTCCTTTGTCTTTCACCTCGAACACCTGCGTCCCGTTGAGGAAGAGGGTCACCTTCCCTCCATCCACGTCGTGGATCAGGTTGATCCTCATCCACTTGTCATACACGTCCCTCGCGATCACGTCCGCCGTGTAGTACTTGAACACCCCGTTGTACACTCTCAGCATGAAAGTCGTCGCTCCTTTCGCTGCGCCGTGGATCTGAACGATCGAAGCACCGGACGTGCCGTTTGGGATGTAGCCCGTCCCTTCCAATTGCCACACTCCAGATGAATAATCAAGGCCCTGGTATTTAATTATTAAAAAACCAAGGAAGATAATTAATTGCATAACTAACAATGCACGTTGCATTTTTATTACGATAAAATTTAAATATACCTACAAATTTTGTCCATAATTTCAAGTATACTTGTGATGTTTCAATAATTTCTAATAATGACCCTACACTCTCTTTGAAATGACAAACATGCACCAAGTTTTTATTATGATTTTATAATTAAAAATTCACATCCAAATCATATATATAATTTTATAACTAAAAAAAGTATGATTATATAGCTGTAAAAATACTAAAAATTTATATATATGTGAATTATAATTAGGACTTTGGCATACTTATCATTTCACAGTGGCATGGTTACGAACAGGATTTTGGACAATTACATAAGTGTATTTGAAATTAGGAATAAAAATTATGAATAATTTGTAATTTGCCCTTTTAATCAAGACAAATATATAGTGATAAATTGATGCTGAGAAGGAGAAGGAAGAGAGATACACGGATCCGGATCTCGGTTCGGGGCTTTGTCATGCTAGTAGGGCTGTGGGGCTTGTCAGTTGCATACACCCAAAGCCTCCTAACGCCGTGCTTGTTGCTGTACCTCTGGTGCAATGGGATATCGTATGGTTTTTGTTTCTCCAAGTTCCACTCCGTCAGTGGAATTTGTGTGAATCCGTCGGTTGGGTCGCATGCCCTTTCTCTCATTGCCATCACCATCGCCATCGTGGCCATGAATATGACCAAGATGGAGCTCCCACGATGACGGCCCATCTCTAGCTTTTTGTTTCAATTCTCTACTGCCTGTGAGTTCGAGAGGGCTGTGCGACGCAGCGTGCCTTATTATAGGCAGCAAACGAGGAGACATAAGCAGTCAAGCCCAGCATTTTGTGGGTGTCTTTTTACGAGAGTAGGTGGGTATCAACTTTTGACAGTTAACTACCCCCAATAGACTCCGCTTGGATGCGACAATGGCACCAATGTTAGTTATTTTATTTTTATTTAATATATAAATGAAGGTTGATCTCGTTAATTAATTTAATATAGTAGTTAAAATGTTAAATTATATTAACAGCAGCGTAAATAGGAGTGATGAAACTATCCAATTTTCTCAACTTTTCCATTAAAAAAAAAAAAAAAAAAGATGAGTAGATACGCAGAGCATGATAAGAGAAAAGTTACCGAAGTTTCTTCAAGCGAATGAAAATCCAAAAACGCACGTCTCCATTCTTGCCAACAAAACATAGCGGGGATCTGTATACCGAGTCTCATATGGCGAGGTTGAGATATGTGCAGAGATGACAATGAAACGCGAAGACTTCTCATGGATCAACAGAAAGGCGTTCCTGCAGCACAAAGTGTAATGATTCGATACGTACCGTAAGTATTGTGGTCTATGCTTATTTTTGGTTTTTTAAATTTTGAAGTATATGTTTAAATCTGATTATTTATGATATTTAATGCAATGTTTTAGTATGTTATCAGAAAGAGTTCGTTCATGTTAAATGGAGGTTGATCCCACTTAGATAGAAAATTACATATGATAATGATGTTATTAAAAATAATTTTGGTGGAAACTTTTGCCTCTTAAAAAAGCATTTTTACGTGAAAATGCTTCTATGAAACCCCTTTTATATATAATCTCTTCCGTTTTTGATATCTAAATTATTAATGAATAATCCACTTCATTTATTGTATTTAGCATCACTTATGTTATTATAAAAAAAAATTCATTTGTTTAATATCAATGTACATGAGCTTCATCTATAAAGATATAAAATCAACGTAATAAAATAATTTAATGCTAAATATCAAAATTTAAGTGGTATTTTTAACACGTAAACTATCTAAAATACCATTACCATAGGGATAAATAATTCTACAAAGTATTTCTACATTCCAATATATACGTGAATTGATTTAAGGATTTTTCCTAATTTACACATATGCATACCTATTTTTGAATAAATGTGGCCTGTATACATATTTGATTTAGATGAAATTCAATTTACTAACTAAACAAATGATGTTAAGTATAATGAATAAATTCAATTTTCCATTAAACATTAAAATCTTAAAATTTGAGAAAGTTAAATGGAAGCAAACCCCTTTTCTAAAAGTAAAAAAAAGTATATAATTATTAATATTTTTGAAAACATATTGTATAAATATATAAAAATGTTCAATACATGTAATTCTTAGAATTATAAATAAATATATCGATAAACATAATAAATAATTTAAAATTAAAAAATAAAAGTAAGTATGGAGCTTCAGTGCTTATAGTAAATATTGAATCATTATATACATAAATTATATTTAAATAATTAATTCCAATTGGAACTTTAGACAATTAACACAAAAGAATTAATAATAACCTTCATTAATGATATTGCAATGAGCTCAACCTTATTGGTCAATTACCACTCAATAAAATTGCTTTATAATTTACTGATATGATTGTTGATCAATTGACAGGCTATAAATCACGAGCATTCCGGTAATAACTGCAGGGCGAGTGGCTGTGGCACCCCAACCACTGCCTAATTGCACAAAAGATAGCCCACAAGGTTGCATCTTCAAGAATATTTTTTTTAAAGTCAAAATCTTAATTAAGTCTTTTATTTATAATTATAAATTTGTCTTTATTTTTTCAAATATTACCAAAAATTCCCTTTAATATGTATTTTCCCCAAACATTACGACAAAAATTTTCATATATAGCTAAGTTTTTATGGTCAAATTTATATTTGGCTACACTTAACATTTGGTACAACTAACTAACTTTTTCAACTAAAATCGTATTATTATTTGCAGTTAAATTTATAGTCGACTACATTTAGTATTTTGTGTAGCTAGTTATCATATTTTTCTGTTAAATTGTTATTATTATTTGCATTGAAATCTTAGTAGTTGCATTAGATATTAATATAACTACATATAAGATAAGCATTGGTGTATGTATAGTTAAATGAAATAAGAAATGATCTTGTTAACTTAGGTTCTGTAATGACTTACTTAAACCATCTCAAAAAAGTTATTAAATTTTTTTTTTTTACTTTTCCCCATAAACTTGTTTATATAAATGTATTTAACATATAAATCCAGTTTTACTATTTTTGTATGTATATGTATATATTTAAAATTTTAATCATGGAGGTATTTAGTTGATATATTAAATACACTTAGATAAACAAATGTACGAAGAAAAAAGTAAAAAAAAATAAATTTTTAAAAATAAGCTAAGTAAGTCATTACTTAGCCGAAGCCAACATAATTATTTTTTAATATAAAAATATAGCCAAATGGATATATACATGTGGCCAATTAAGAATTATATGTAGCCAAAAAACTAACTCCTTTTAATGCAATTAGTTGCGGTGAAGGTGGTGGTGCAGCACTAAGCAATAATTCAGCCCAATTAGTGACTAGCCCTTAATTAATTAGTATTTTTTTGACCAACGGCTAATTATCCGCGATAGTTATGATTGGGACAAAAACTAGAATTTTGGCTAGCTTGAGTTTGCAATAACTTACATATATTCTTATGATATATCCAAGATTAATAGAGTAAATGACCGTAAATATATACATTTTTTAGGGTTCATTTCTAATATATCCATTACATTAGCCTTTAATTATAAATATATCAGCTAAGTTTAAAAACTTTCACGAATATACATTAAGTATGGGTGAAATTTCATTCATACTCATTTCATTAGACATAATTAAAAATCGTCATTATCCATCATATAAAATATCCAAAATGCTCCTTATTATTTAATAATAATAATTTTTCAACTATGATAGAAGTTGAACAATATAATAAAAATACATCAAATACGAGAGAAAAATTAAACAAAATGAGTTTTAATAGTATGAATATTGCATCAATCACGATGAATATTGGATCAATCTGAACTGTCATGTTATTTATATTTGAAATTAATGAAATACTTAGTGGGTATATGTAAAAGTTTTCAAACTTAGTGGGTATATTTGTAATTAAGGGTTAATTTAGTAGTTACATTTGAAATTAACCTCTTTTCGATGAAAGTAAATATATACATATTTGGTTATATATACTTGCTACTATTAAATAGATTGCTTGGTACTACCATTTTCTGAAAGCAAAACATGGAGTGTTTTATCAATATCTTTAGCGATAAATGATTTTGTTAGCCTGAACTAAGCAAACATCTCGCTTAACTTACCTCAAGAACTTATTTAATATATAAATCAAATTTTACCAATTTTAGATATATATATATATGAGATTTTTAAACATCTATGTATATATATGTATTGAAAATACTCTTATTTTTAAAAATCTAAAAAAATATACATATTCAAAAATGGTAAAACTTGGTTTATATGTTAAAAATACTTAGATAAACAAGTATATAAAGAAAAAAGAAAAAAATATTATAAATGAATTTTTTAAGATGTATTAAGCAAGAAATTTACTTAGCCTAAACTACTAGGATCACTTCTCCTTTTCATCATATTAGTCAAAATTCTTATAGATAAGTCGGAGTAACAACCGCTATTCTTATGTTTCCTCTTCATGCCAACTTGTCTTTTACTCTTTATATGTATGCAACCTTGAGGGGGAACCTAAACATATAGTATACCAAGAAACAAACAAAAGCTCGCAATCATGAACAGCTCTTTATAAAGCAACTCCTTTGGTGCTGCTTTCTTTATTTGAAAATTTTATTTTGATCGAAACCATTCGTTTATTTGTATTTGGAATTATTAATTTAGACTAAATATAAAATACAAACGTGTCAAGAGCTTTTATAATCTGTACTGTTTAAAATTTTAATTTTGACAAACTTCATGCATTTCGTTTGCTCTAATTTGTACAAACCTAAATGTTTTTTCCAATAATATATGATGTACTATTTGGATATAAATTAATGAAGATATCATAAAATACAAAAAAGTATACTGTTGTTGATTTCATGGGATGAGATGAGGATGAAATGAAGATTGAATGAAAATATAAAATGAAAAAAATGTTGTTCTGTGTTTAAAGTGAAAAATGTACATTGAGATTGGGAAAAGTAATATTGAAATTGAAAATTTCTATTAAAAATGAAAAAAATTAAATTACTATTGTTTGAGAATGGAACATGTTTTGAAAAAAAATTTTCATTCTATCCTCGACTTATTCACATCCCATCCTAAATATACGTGAACAAACATTTTTTTCATCGACTCTATTTTAGATAAGTATTTAATGGCGATGTACTCCAGAGGAAAGGTAACGATCAAGGTAACTACCTTACCTGGCTTCAAACTCTATATCTTCTCATCTTAATATCGTATAAATATGGGGGGAAATCGATCGAAGGCAGGTTGAGATGTGCTTGACCCTTATCTTATATTTTTAAAAAAATCATACAACCCTACTTTACATACTGGGTCGAAACAAAGTTGGTCCAGCCCATCTTTCTTCTACAACTTCTGGAACAGTCTTTAGTTTGATTCTAGAACAATGAATTGGATTAAAGAAGTGGGTCAATGTGTAATATATATGCATATCATTATAAAGTAATATCTATGATAATTTTAAGGATTAAATATTTTAAGTAAAACACAATTAGCATAACAAAACATTATTAAAATTTTTTAAATTTGACCTTGATAAATGTGTGTTTAATTCAATAAAAATAACATAGATGTAAAATTTTAAATTACGATTAAAATAACGAAAATAAAAAATAATAATATGCATTCTCGAAGGAGGTAAGTAACATTGATAATAATCTTCATTTCATCAAACAATATATATGTAATTAAAAAATAAAAATTTATCCATATAAACAAATCATAAAGTTAAATATACATTTAGCTAAATCATATTCGTATTAGTATATCATAAAGTTAAACACATCTATTTAATAAAATTATATTAACATAAACAAGTCATATAGTTTATAAAATAATATACATGTATGAAGGGTGGGGTTGAGGGAGGGGTGATAGTGCAGGGTAAGCCAAGTTGAGACATGTTCAATGCACCTTGCCTTTAGTGTTAAAGAATGAATTTCAAATCGTGACTTGCCTCATTCCATTGGGTCAAAATATTTGCCTTCATTATATAAAATCAAGGAGAACTGGTGCAAGCTACAGGTAAACTTGACCTTATTTTCACCCTTAATATACACACTTACATTAACCGCGTGATCACCTAAGGACGGCCGGCAAAGTGCAATCGGTCTTTGGTTCAAATCCCACATTTGGTGATTCAAAATCACATATTCGGGAGAGTATGTCTCCCTTAAAAAATAGATGGGAGTAATGTATCTTTCTTGAAAATATGTGAGAATATTCATGTATAGAAATACTTGAAAATAGAATATTCATAGGTAGAAATTCTTGAAAATTAAGATGATCGTATAAATGGATATATAAAAATAATTGAAATGCTGATAATTATTTGTGTTCATGTTGATCTAACAACAGACTTTCCTTGAACAACAAATGTTTGTGTTATAAAAAACAAAAAAAATTATCTTTTACGACCAGCGTCAACAAGGCTATATTTGACCACCGTTAATGACCGTTCGATCGCATGGGTAAGTTTTCGACCGTCCGATTAAATTTTAAAAAGCGACTGCAAATGCTGCAATGAATATGGAGGACTTTTGCACGCAGGTCCTTATGCGAGCACTCTCTTTCTTAGGCATCTCCTCTCTCTCAGATTTCTCAATGGAGATTTCCCTGGTCAGAGCTACTCTCTCGTTTTTTCCCTCCTCCGTCCCTCCCCCCTCTCTCATCTTCTCCTCCGCATGCCACCTTCTCTCTCTAGTCTAGCTTGAGCATGTTACTCTATAGATTCCACGTCTTTTCTATAGATGAATTATAAGCTTTCCTGCCCACATCCTCTGACTCCATGAACTCCTTGCAGTAGCCTGTTCACGAGACAAGATTAATTGCTAGACGATCCTGATACCATGGAAACGCTTCACAAAATGAACTTTCCATGGGCCCAACAGATGATGATCAGTTTGCTATCTTCTCTGGATTGCCATCAGACAAATTATTTCCAGAGCTGCTAAGAGAAATTTGTTTTCAATTAGTCTTGGTTGTCCAAAAAGCACAAGCTGAGCAGTCTTTCCCTTGCCAGTTTTCTTCTTGTTTCCAGAGCTAGCGAACAGCCCTGATAGCGGAGCAATGTGATCAAGTCGCTAGAAAGTGGCCAATAACAGACCCAATTACAGTTTGCTGAGATGGATGTAGCTTCAAAAAAATTAGGAAAGCATGGTTAGCCATTTTTTGATTATTTGGGATTCAGGTGGGTTGTCTAATTTGGATTTTTTAGAGAAGGACCAGCTATTAGAAGAATGGAAATTTAAATTGGTCTGAGCTCAAATTAGGTTGGGGCAAATGTCTATCTTGGGTTCTACAGAGGATCAACTGTTGAAAGAATTAATTTTGTCCGAGCTCAAAACAGGAGGAGGCAGAGTACAAATGGGATCATAGGAATCATTTGGATATTTGTTTTGGATGTAGATGAGGTGTTACATGATCGTGAAGTGGCTGATTTGAAAACTATCAAGCCGTTTATTGCAAGGTGGTGAATAAGTTTGCACAATTTTCATGCAAAAGGAAAGAATGAATGGAAACATGCTGTGCAGGTACTGGCATGTAGAGGTGGTGTCGTGATTAGATGAGCTTTGAGGTTGCTGCATTTAAGTTAACTCAGTTGCAACGGTCTGTTATAGCATGTGATTAGATGAGCTTTGAGGTGGTGATGACTTGCTCGCCCTTGAGAATTCAGAGGAAGAGTACTGGTGTTGTTTATGTTTCTCTATCATTCTCATGTCCTTTTTGAAGCAGCAAATTCCGATAATAACTTGGTGGATCAAGTCGTTTCTCAACTTTGCAAAGGACATGGTGCACCAGTTTAAAATCCAAAAAGAATCAGCGTTCATAACTGCTGGAAGTAGAGAAAAATCGGACTTATCGTACAGCTCTTCAAACTCCCTGCCTTTCATTTCCACAATTGCAAAACTGGAGATGTTACCCCTAAAAAATAATAGAACTGCCAAGTTTACAAGAATTGTTCAACACTCGATATATTTCGACAATCACCCTAGACTTGTATGCCAACCAACTGCAACAGCATGGCATCATCAGCAAATTTATAAGAAATCGCCCACAAACAGATTATGATACATCCGTGAAGACAATGGATGCGCTCATTGAAGTTCTATTCCCGTCCTCCTCCATCTCAGCGGTTTGTCTCAGCAAATAGGAGAGGACTACCGCAGGAGAGAAGGGGGAATTGAGTATGGAAAAGAGAGAGGAGACGAGTCAGAGAAAGGGGCCCGACGACTGGCCATTTGCTCTCTATGGTAGAGAGAACTGCGACAACTGTGCAGGAGGGAGAGAGAATCGCTTGATGGGGAGGGAGATCACTCGATTGGCTGCGGGGAGGATGCAGCAAAATTTCTACTACATCAATTGCAACGTCAGCGGGCGATTTTCAAAATCCAGTCGCAGGGCTGAAGTTTTGCCTGCAACATCGGAAAGGCAATCGAAAATAGGGAGGATTATCAATCGGTCGTAAATGATCGGTGCTAAAAAAGAGTTTGTATTGTAACCTACATACACACAAGAGCACAAAACGGCATTTATATCCATTTGCTTATTTCGTTCTGATGATCCATTCCCTTCAATATTAATTCCTTAACATCCTTAAAATCCATACCAGTAGACTCTTCTCAAGGCGTATGCCTTACGGGCATGGTGTATCATGGCTTGAACAACCCCTTAGGCATAATGTAGCACCCGTCCGTGTCTGACGGGTTTGAATCTAGTCTTCACGCTTCTAAAACAGCGGCGTGTGCTCAAGATTTTGTTGGTTTTTCAAAATAAAACATGTCAGTATGCACGATCTTTATAGGCGTATGTATTTACCCATAGATTCAGCGGCATATCTGCTGGGATGGGACTGTTCACACGGGGATTGAGTCATGGATTCGGCAGCGTATGTTGTTGGAAATTTCTGGACAGTGCACCCATATTGCTGCTGCTTCCGCTCAATAAAACATGTTAGTACTAAATCATACAAAACAAAGAAAACAACATCGACAGATTTGAAACGTTAATGGAGTCGTAACTGATCTTAAAAGGGGGATCAGTCCCTGTTTTCATTGAATAAGAATACCAATCGTACAGAACTTGGATTCCAATCTTCGGATTAAAACTGATATAGCAAAAATGCGTTAACCTAAAGCAGTTTACATGGACATGAAAAAGAGGAAATAAAAATTTAAAGAAGGGGAGAGAGATGAAAAAGAGGGTTGGAAAAGGGAAAACCTAGAGCTTGAGGAGAGGAGAAGATGGAGCGTAAAGGATTTGCTGCAGACTCCCATCCTCCACCTTTGAGATGTTACCTCAAGTGTGCTTGAATTTAGAACTTGTCCCTCTATTTATAGAGGGGAAGTGGGTGCGTGGGTCATGGGCCATGAGCCGGGAGCCCATTGTTGTTTAGGCTTGCTGCTTTGTTGGAGCCTTTTGTTCCAGATGGGCTGTTGCTAAATCCTGGTAGGCTGTTAGTATAAAGCCTGTTTTTATGGGTTGAAGCTGTATTTGATGGGCTGTTGCTGTAGAACCCAGTTGTTGGATCTTGTAAACTGTTTCTTGTAAAGCTAACTGGTGGATTGTTGGAGCTTTGCTCCCATGGGCCAAAGCTGGACAGGCCCGTCTTGTTTGTTTGGTCTTGCTCCATGTGGGCTATTAGCCTAAAGTTCATTGGCAATTATTTTAGATTAATTTTTTTTGAAGGTTAGTATCTTGATTCATACATATATTTTATTTCTTAAGGAAAGAGTCCCTACACATAACTAAGCTTACACGACAGAAATACACTTATCTTGAGTGCCAAACCCACGTGGCCTCCAAGACTAACTTGGACATACACGTGGGATCTTCTATATGCCATGTGGGTATCGTGTGGCCTTTGTAACCCACCAAAAACCCAATAACTGACACTCCTACGTGCATCATACTCTAACCTAAATTGTCAGGTATTAATAAGGGCTATATGAAGTACCTGCGAGACCAAGAAAGAGGATTTCAACAACACTTTTAGCTAAGATATCTTTTGTGCTTTTTTTTTTGGAAAAAAAAAAAAAACGAAACAAAACAAAACAAAACAAAACATCTTTTGTATTGTTATCTACTTCTCCAAGAGAGCTGTGTTTGCCTCCCAAGGGGCATTCCTTATATTTATCCATCTCGCAGGGTGAATTCCTTTTCTCTTGTGGATTGTTTGAAAGGCCTTAACCCTTTCAAGACATCCTCTTCAACGTAAATTAGTGTCAACTCTCTAATTTCTTATGACCCTAACCATGAATGATAAGCATCGGCCAGCTACTTAGCTCTAATTATTTCCCTTATATACCACGTAAAATTCAAGTAAGCGATATTTGCAACATGAAGAGTTTTTTTAATGACAGTTTATCGTTGGACACTCTTATGGATCAGCCGAGGAAGAACAACCACCACCATAATATTTGTTCCAATATTCCTAATACAAAGGCATAAGCAGCAACATTGGGAGTCGAAAGCTTGTAGAGACGCTCTATCGTTGTCCTTGGCCAACCTCGGTTGATTGCAAAATGAACAGTTATATGCATAAATTGCAAAATAAGAAAACAAAATAGAGGCTTACAAATCACCCAGGAAGGACACCACTCCTCCTCGTGCCCCACACGGAATCGCTTGGGATATGTTGCTGTAAATATTGGTGGAATAGCCGTCATGCAACCGTAGTTGGCGGACAAGGAGACAAGGAAGCGGTCCGTCGTCCTCACCATCGCAATGAACGACGGACCGATAATTGTCATGATCCCCCGGCTCTACTCTAACATCTGCTCTGCGATACAAGACGGCTGGCGGACTAATCTAATCCATGCGTCGCATCTACCTACGATGCTAGTAGATTACAATTCGCACCAAAGCTTCCAAACCGAAGGGAGGTGTCATTATAAATACTCGATCCGACTAGCTCTCGAAGCCCAATCTTTAGTTAAAGAAAATGATTAAAATGGGTGAGATATCTGTTGGGCGACGTTATTCTTCCATTTTACTTGGGATGACAGTCGTGATGGCTGCACTACATCGAGATGGTAGTCTCTTTTGCAGGGCCGGGGCGGACCCAACCGAGGGGTTTACGGAGGTGCCGCTCACGGAGTGGAACTTCCAGCTGCAGAAGCCCTACGACGTTCCCTTGGACCAGCGGTACAGCTTCGAGGACGGAGTCCGCAGGCTCTGGGTCTACTCCGACGACAAACCATTCAACCCCACCACCCCCACCTTGCCCAGAACCGAGATCCGCTTCCGCGTACGTATGACCACTTCAATTCAATTTTAGTTTGTCCCCTATTTGTACCTTGTCAAAGGGATGGGATCGAACTCATGTGCAGGGTTATGATTACTCGTCCGGAGTTTGGCAATTTGAGGGCTACGGCTACTTCCCCAGAGGCATCTCTGGCGTTTCGGTCATGCAGATCCACGGAGCAGCCCATGGCGCGACGACCCTGCAGCTCCGAGTATACGACAGCGGGAGCCAGGCGGACGGCGGGGTCATCAAGTATTACCGATTCGACGTGGTGGCCACTGACGTTTATGATAAATGGATGAGGCTGAACGTAATCCACGACGTAGAAGCTGGGAAGGTGACGGTGTTCATTAATGGGGTACAAAGGTTCGAGGTGAAAGATCAGGGCCCCGGGGACCTTTATTTCAAGTGCGGGGTTTATGCCAACGTGAATGCTAGCCGCTACATGGAGTCGCGGTGGAGAGACATTAAGATCTATAAGAGATGATCCGTACGGAATATTATATGTTTTTGGAGGATTTCCAAACAGGATCGACGAACGATGATGATGAAATGAATGACGCGCATATGTATCATGTTTAAGTCCTTTTGGGCGTATTATATTGAATTAATAGGATAATTTGCAAATATACTTAATTAGTTTGATCGGAATTGCAAATATATCTACATAGTTTTAAATATTGTAAATGAGATTCTATTGCATGCGCCCGGAAGCATGCAACACGCATACACCCCTTTTTTTTTAATTTTCTTTCAATTTTTTTTATAAAACTGTTAATATAAGTTATTTAACAATATTGTAAAAAAAATTTGAAAAAAAAAAGTGTATGGGACAGGATCATGCAGGGCTGCATGCTCCCGGGCGCATGCACGTATTTTTTAAATTTTATGCAGCAATGCATGCTCCTGGGTGCAGGCAATGGGAGTCCATTGTAAATAACTCCATATAATTTAACCATAATTGCAAATTACCTTATGTTATCATGAAATCTTCATGATGTAGATATATTTATAAAAATATGCAAACTATGAGTGTGTATTTGCAATTTCAGAAATTAAGTAGTATATTTAATTTTTTACAAATAACCTTACATAGTTTCATCGTAATTACAAATAACCCTTGTGCTATAATGATACAGTAACGGAGTGACAGTTATTTGCAATTATAGTTAAACTATGTGAAATTATTTGTAATTTTTAAAACCATGTGAGTCTTTTTATAATTTTAATCAAACTAAGTGAGTATATTTGCAAATTATCCGAATTAATACAACGGTCATATAGCTTAGTCCTCTTGTAATATTAGTTTTTACAATTTCTTTCTTGTCATGGAGGTTTATAATTTCTCTCATATGATGGAGGCTTAAGAAAAATTCCTCCCATGGTGTGAAGGTGGGTATGTGATTTATTGTAATATCTTAAAGTCATGATGTATAATAATATCAAAAAAATAACCAACCGAGCCGTGCTCGGGAGTGCGCAGGCGTGCTGGGGAGCGCAGTTCGAATCCCACGACGGGATTTCGGACAGAGGGAGAGAGGGAGAAAATTGTTAGTAGGAGCGGTGGTCTCCTGTTCGGTTGTTGGAAGTTGTATCTTCATTATTCTTTGGCGGAGCTATGTCTCCGGATTTCTTTGAGGGAGTTGAGTGTCTCCAAATTTGTAAGAATGTCTCATAACTTCAATGTAATATGTGTTGAGATGTATGTAAAAATATACCAATAAAAAATTGCATACTGGTAAATTACTCAAAAAAATTGCATAGGTATACGAGAAAACCTGATAAGATCCCTAATAATATACAGCCGCCAAGTGTTAAACTCACGACCTCACTCTTATGTGGCCAGCGAGTTAACACGAGGCTACAACCCTCGCGGCACCTATATGCAATGTTGAAGCTTATGGCTACAACTCTCGTGGCACCTATATGCAATATTGAAGCTTATGAAATAGGATCGAAATCACAAAATCATACCTGACTAAGAACAACATTGACTTCACGTATTCTGCGTGAATGATCTTGGAACAAGTTTCTTTCTGTAATTATTTTAACATCTATATTAATAAAGGAATGATTCAATACTTATGTAAGCAAGGAAGCTACCATGCTTATCCTTTATTTTTTAAGTTTAAAATAATTTTTGAAATATCTAAACCATTTAACATGTTTATCCATGTGTATTTTTTTACAATTTCAAAATTTGGATACATAGAAAACTTTTATATACCATATTTATAGCATACATTTTTCAATTTTTTTAGTGGTGATATATTCACTCTCAAAAGATATCATTATTTACAAGAAATAAGTTTTCAATAAAAATTATTTATGGTGGCATAATAAGACAACATGTATTAAACATGATTAATGGTTTAGATTTTAAGAAATATATTTTAAAATTTTAAAATCGAGAGTATTGTATGAAGAGTTCCATGCTCACATAAATATTCAATCATTCCTCATATTCATATATCCTTTTTCAAGTATGTAACCATTAAAAAATTAAAACCCAACAAATGTGCACTGCCAAGAGCACTGAAATTCGAGTGCGCCTGTTACACTACATCATTTATTATTACTATTTTATTTTTTATTTTTCACGTGAGTTTGCTAGCACATAAAAAATAATTTAGTTCTTATTTTTATATTTTAAAATAAAATATTTAAAATGTCTATAAAATGTAAAAATTATATGTATAGAAATTAGGGGTGCAACTCGGCTTCATGAAATTCGGGTTTACCTAACCCTAACCTTATGAGTAAAAACTAAACCCTAATCCTATTTTTGAAATTTGAATTCAAGTTGGGTTTCGGGTTAGAATTTAGGTTAATAAATTTATATTTTATTTAAGAAAGATAAGTTTAAAATTTTACATAAATGTACAATAATAACAAATTATATAAGTAAACATAATAATATACGGTCAGACCATATATTTTTAAAAAATATAGCAATATAAAGAAGATGAGTGATCCTATTAGCCCGGGCTAAGCAAATGTCTCATTTAGCCCACCTTAAAAAACTTATTTACAATTACTTTTTTTTATTTTTCTCTTCATATACTTGTTTATCTAAGTGTATTTAACATATAAACTACGTTTTACCATTTTTGAATATATGTATATATGTTTTTGAGATTTTTAAACATTTGTGTATCTATGTATTTAAATAACTTTATCTTTAAAAATCTAAATATATATATATATCCAAAAATTGTAAAACTTGTTTTATATGTTAAATACACTTAGATAAACAAGTGTTTGAAGAAAAAATAAAAATTATTATAAATGAATTTTTTGAAGTAGGCTAAGTGATACATTTATTTAGCCTATACTAATAAATCATTCATCTATAAAGAATATTTTTAGAAAAATTTAACATAAAAAATAAGATAAATGAATAAGATTATAGAGATAAAAGATAAATATAAATAAAAATAATATACTTTATTTATAATATAATTAACATATGTCAAACATGTATTTATAAATATAAATAACATAAAATATAAAAAATAAAGAAATATTGTTTCGATATTATATATAAAATATATTTTATAATATATATATAATAAAATCGGGCTCGGGTTCTTCGGGTTTAGGTTCACTCAAATCCTAACTCTAGCACATTTATAAATCGGGTTCATTGGATTCGAGTTGTAGAAAAGCGAGCTCTAACCTTAAAAAATATGAGGTTTGGTGGGCCAGGTTCGGGCTCAACCCAGCCCAAGTTGCACCCCTAGTAGAAATTAACAACATGCTTAGATACACATAAATATATCAAAAATAAAAACTAAAAATAGAATAATGCGCCGGCTGCACCGGTTTGGTCCCAACAAATGTACTGCAATTTACAAGTCGCATACCCAAAACATTAAAAAATTTACGTTTGGTCAGTGGTTCGAACCCCATTTCGCCTTTAGTGAGTGTGTTTGTATTTATGTGTTGTAAAAGAAGTTTCTCCCCCCCCCCTCAATAGTATAAATTAATATATGAATTTATAAAATTTTATAGATATATTCAT
>JAXCLR010000073.1:22665645-22682172 GCA_035584095.1 Annona squamosa | reverse complement strand
ATATATGAATTTATAAAATTTTATAGATATATAAGATGAAAAATTATAATATTATAAATAAGAATCCAGTTGTAAAAATAAAAAAATTGATAGGTAAGGTGAATGGGGCCCAAACGATGGCCCTTTTCGGACGTTTGGCATGAAGTGTGCTGTGTGCCTGCGTTGCCACTCCCTAGTACAAGAATCTAGAAGCTGGAACTAATGGATTTTAATTGCCCACGTGAGTCCTGCGTCAGCTTCTCAGTTCTCACAGCACAAATTCGTCTCGAACGTCGGTAGGTTATATTACAATAAAGACACCAGACAATTCTCATAATTTTTACGAGAGAGACCGCAAGTCCCCTGACATAGGGAGATCACACACACATGCTCACAACACATGCTTCCAAATATCAAATGGATGCAAAGATCCCACGCCCAGAAGACACTCCCGTAAATAAAGAAAGAAAAACACGCCCCCAAGAGTTAAACAATCGTCGCTACTCTCACCGACGCGCGTGGTGCTACCAGCCAGGCTATCGGCTGGTTGCCTGAACGTAGTGTTTTATAACTACATCGATTGGACAGCACGTGAAGGAACAGGCAATTGATGAAGTGTTGGACGTGTTCGGCTCCAGGGTTCTCCATAATTGATTTACCTTTGGAAAATCAAAGTTATTTGAGATATGAGGGACAAAAGCCCGGGCCCAGACGGGATGTCGGCGGGATTTTTTCAGGCACACTAGTCGACGGTGGGGCGGGAAATCTTTCAATGGTGCAAATGGTTCTTGGAGGATCAAAGGGTGGACACTCAGGGCAGCTGTATTCAGGAGTTCAACTCCACCACCATCATCTTAGTCCCGAAGAAGGCCGGAGCTCAATGTTTATCCCAATTCAGGCCCATCAGCTTATGCAACGTGGTTTATAAGATTCTGGCGAAAATCTTGGCTAACCGTCTAAAGGGAACCCTTCAGGATGTCATCAGTGAACATCAAAGCGCGTTCATTCCGGGAAGACTGATCACCGATAATATGCTTATTGCCTACGAAGCAATTCATGTTATGCGTAGACGTAAGAAGGGAAAGAAGCGAGAAATGGCTATCAAGCTGGATATGTCAAAAGCCCACGATTGGGTGGAATGGAGCTACCTAAAACAAATCATGGAGGCGATGAACTTCAGCCCCACATGGATAAACTGGATCATGAAGTGCGTGACTTCAGTTCAATACCGGGTAAATATCAATGGCTTCAAATGAGACTATTTCCAACCCTCTAGGGGTCTTCGGAAGGGGGACCCACTCTCTCCATACCTGTTTATCTTGTGTGCCGATGGGCTATCCGCTCTCATCTCTGATGCGGTCACCCAGGGGAGTATTCATGGCATTAGGCTCTGTCCATGGGGGCCGACTCTCTCTCACCTCTTGTTCGCGGATGAAGCTCTTATTTTCCTTCGGGCCACGCCTCAAGACACCAGAAACTTCATGACCATTCTAAAACTCTACTCGGAGGCATCGGGGCAGATGGTCAATGTGGATAAAACGTCGGTCTTCTTTACCCCGAATGTGGACTACAACTCAAGGGAGGTGATAACCCAACTGCTTGGCTCAGCAAGACAGGATGTCCATCAATACTTGGACTACCTGCATGGCTAGGAAGGTTCGAGAAAGGGATGTTCAAGGGACTTAAGGAGCGTATATGGCAAAGAATTCAGGGTTGGAAAGGCAGACTCCTTTCATGGGGAGGCAAAGAGGTGTGGATCAAGGCTGTCGCACAATCTATCCCGACATACACAATGAGCATTTTTCTATTGCCAAAATCATTTTGTAATGACATAAACGGGATGGTAAGCAGATTTTGGTGGGGTGAAAATGGGGGCAAACGTAAGATGAGTTGAGTGGCCTGGAAGGATATGTGCACTTTGAAGCTGGCGGGCGGTCTGGGATTCAGAGATATTCATAACTTTAATTTTGCCCTCATCGCCAAACAGTTTTGGAGACTGACAACATCTACCTACTCACTGTGTTATAAAATCTTAAAAGCCCGCTACTTCCCGAATGCGGAGATATGGGACTGCAAGGTGAATCCATCCTACTCCTTCACCTGGAAAAGCATTTTGAGAGCAGAGAAGTAATACATAATGGGTGCAAAATGGCGGATTGGTAGCGAGCATTGGGTGAGGTTCTTCACGGATAGATGGACGGACACCAGAATACACAAGGTTGGGCCCCTTCCTCTATCCATTCTTGATTGTGTGCCAGTTAGCCATTTCATCAACAGAGAAACACAATCTTGGAATAGGGAGCTAGTCATGGAGGCTGCGGGAGACTATAGCTGGCAGGCTATCCACACTATTCCCATCCCTCCATCGGATGAGAAAGACAGTCTTTTCTGGCTGCATGAACCATTCGGCGTGTTTTCTGTCAAATCAGCTTACAGAATCCTTCGCTCCGGCGACGCGTCATCTCCTGATGCAGCCATATATCAGGTTATCTGCGAACAAAGTTACCTAGCAAGGTGCTAGTCTTTGGATGGCGACTTTTTAGGAATGCTTTGCCCACCCTGCGAAATCTGTATGATAGGGGTATTGTAGTGGACAAGTTATGTTTGTTTTACAGGTCAGAGATTGATGATGCTAATCATCTGTTTCTCAGATGTAACCATGCTGGGAGGACATGTGTGAGTGCAGTGCAGGTTACCTCACAGGGGCTGACGGTCCAAGAAACTTTGTGAGTGTTATCCCCCAAAACAGGCCTGATGATCTTGTAATTTTCATTTTATGTTGCTGGAGGATATGGTAACTACGAAATGCTGTCCGTGTGAATGGTTCATAGTCGAGGCTGGGAAACTTGGCTGAATGATGTGCGGAGTTCCTTGAGGAGCACAGGAGAGCTAGGCCCCTCATGCTTAGCGGTTGCTTGGACTAACTATTGACTCTCCGGTGGACCAAATCGCCACCAGGGGCTATCAAAATCAACGTTAATGCAAGGAGGGGCAAGGATGGGGAATCCATGGGCTTGCGGCGATCATTAGAGACTCTAATGGCTCCTTCATTGTTGCTCAGGGATGGAGGAGGCGGAGAAAAATGGGGCCCCTGCTCATGGAAGCCCAAACATTTCTGTTTGGGGTCAAGTGGGCTTCCCAGCTAGCGTACCGGGAAATATAAATTGAGTCTGACTCTCTCCTCTTGTGTAGCTTTTTGGCTGGGGAGGACCTGATTCGTGCTCCGACGGGGGGTTTTTATTCAAGAGATCAAGGTGCTCATTTCCAGGAATCCCCATATTTTTGTTCATCATGTATTAAGGCAGGGAAATGCTGTTACTCATGCCTTAGCAGATTTGATGTCTCTTTCTGCTCATGATTACCAATCTTGGTGGGGAAACCCCCCAAAGTCATTTTGGGAAAAATTTGTACATACAATTTTTTTGGTAATGCATTTCTAGATCACTCAATCCCGGCTTCCCCCCATATTGGGAGGGGACCGGGATAGGGGAGCATTCCAGTTCATCAAAAAAAAAAAAAGAAGAAGAGATACAAATATTGATATGTTTTTTATTTTTTTGCAGAATGTATAAATAATATAATGAAGAGCATAACAATTAGGATATTGATTTAGCGAGAACTGCTTCACCAAAATCTCAATAGAAGCTTCCTATTTTGAACCACTCGATAAATAGTTTGATCAATCTCAGGCCTATTGCGATCTTTAATGCTAGCCATTTATTTCGTTTTCACTATTTCATCAGAAGCTCATTACAAAATATAACAGACAAAAAAAAAATTGTGACATACTTATTTTCACTTTCAATTTTTCACAATTTTATGGTACGCTGCAGGCATGAAGTATTACATTTATTTTTTGAATGGCGATACCATAAGGCGACCCTCATGGGAATTTCTAGGCAGCTGGCACAGTTATCTATTTTTATTTATTTATTTATTTTTATAAAAGTAATATTCTAAGGGTGTGTTTAACCATGAGAATAAAATATTCATATAAAATTTTTACTCTCCATAATTACTCTATTTTAAAATTATTTATTTATATATTTTTATATAATTGCTTTATTTTCTAATCATTTCCAAGTAGCTACTCGTATAACTAGTCTATCTATTTTAATCTTATTCTTTTTATATCTCATCATTATTCCTATTATATCATATTATATTTTTTTATTAATTTAACAACTTTATATCTAAAAGTTTTATTACTTCCCAAGCACACTCAGCTTATTGAACAGGAAATAAGTTCATTTCAAATTGGTCTAAAAAATATATTTTTAAAATTTTTCAATAAATTTTGTAAAGAGTTATTAATACAAATATATTTAATTTATAAACTAAGTATTACCATTTTGAAACTGTATACATTTATTTTGAATTTTTAAAAATATAGTACTATTTTAGTCATCTTTCAACAATTTAAAAGGACTAAAATGCTCATATATTTAAAAATTCAAATATATATATATATATGTATGTGTGTTTTTGAGAATTGTAAAACTTAATTTATAAATTAAATATATTTAAATTAACATTTTGATAAAAGTTTTGAAATGAATAAAAAATATATTTTTTTGAAATAGTGAGAGATGTTAAGCCTTGTACTTAACTAGTTAACTCGTATGAAAAGCTCAAAAAATGATAAAACTTAACATATAGGTTAAATATACTTAGAAAATTATTATAATATTTTTGAGCTAGCTTCACAGTAATATGCATGGAATCACACCTCTTATTTTTTAACGGCCTAAATATTTTGCACAAAATGTTTAGATATTTTCTTCATCGTTGTTTATTTAATTCGCAATCATCCACAGTTGACTATTCCTAAACACTCATTTTGCTTCACGCTTGCTCTCTCTTAATTTGAAACAATTTTCTTTTGCACGCGCTCTTTAAAAATAATATTTACTTCATCTTTTATACGTAATAAGGATGTGACATTATCTAAAATCTACTACATTTAGAAAACCCTAGTTATTTGTCTATTTTATTAAACCAACAGTTATTTTGTCTTATATTCGATTTTAATTGACATTTGGAATTGATTGAGAAATACAGTGAAAAAAATTAATTTTTTAATAAAGAAACATAGGGTAACAAATTGACATGTTTTGTCTTACATGAAAAACGTAAAAAAAAAAAAAAACAAAAAGATGATTAGAAAAATAAAATGTTGTTGTAGACTTGAAGTTCCATAGATCCCGATTATATTCATCACTATATATTTTAACTTAAAATATATTGTTCATTTACCTTTACAATTCTCTATTTTTTCATTTTTCATTTTTCATAAACATATTTTTCCAAATTTATTTAATTTATATATTAATGTTTTGCTATCTTATAATACTTGTATATATTTATTTTTTATGTCTAAAATTATCAATTTTAGGGGAATTGAAGTATTTTGTCAGTTAAAAACTTGATTTTTAAAAATAAAAATAAAAAAGTAAAAATAGATTAAATATATTTAGAAGAACTTGTTTAACAAAAAACCAAAAATACAACTAGTTATAAAAATAAGCAAACAATATATTTTAACTAAAATACATCATTTGGTATATAATCAGACTCTGAGTTGTATACCCAGCGGATTAGATCTAAGGTTACACACATCAGGGAGGGTTTGGTTGGATTGTTGTCTAAAGTGCAAACCGTTTGTTGCGCCAGGGCCGATTGCAAGCACGCTGTCCATCTCTCCCAATGGTACTGGCATTGTACGAAGTGGTGCAACGTGTCCCGGTGGGCCCCGCAATAGTAGCCGGAGCCGAAGGCTTTCTGATACCTGAGCCTAATGTCATCGGCTGCGGTGCGACCACGTTTGAGGATAAAACAGCACAAAAAGCGCGCGTCGTCTCGTCCTCCCGCCCCCGTTTCATCCCACAGCATAGTATGGTAGACACGGGACTACCGGACCTCCTTGATGCCTCAGTATTCACCAATCCCCACCGTTCGTACACCCAAACAAAATGTTGGATTAGCAATTTTCTGAAAAATAATGATCTACGTTGGTCGAAAAACTTAAGAAATTCTTCTCCCTGCATGGCCTCTGGTTCGCTTACTCTTCTCCACCGTTGATATTGAGGCGATCCGATCAAAAACACCGACGCACTGGATTCGCAATGCGGCTGGTGCAGGGCCCAAATTACGGTTTACCGGCGCTATCTTATCATTAGCCTACCATGCAGAAAAAGGGATCACATTAAATTTTATATTTTAAATTTGTTATCTATTTTTGTTTTCGAAAAAAGGAATTTTCGTGTGCTGCATGTTAAAATTTTTGAAAATAAAAAACGCACGAAAAATCTAAAAACTATAAAATGATCTTATTCACTCAAGCCCACGTGAAAACGAAAAAAAATTATGGCCAACGTCCGCAGCTGTGCAGTTCACACGGCCCCTAAAAACCAAAGGGGAGGGTCACCTCAACTGCTGCTCCTTGGCTTTCTTTTTCGGCTGCTTTAGGACCAATTTCCAGCTTCTGAAGGCAAATTCCTCCTAAATCCCGTTTTTGTTCCCATTCAAGAGGGAGAGACATGGCAGTTCAGCTTCAGCAACAGAATCTCATTCCCAGGTGCAGAAATCCTGTTTCTCTTTTACGCAGGCAATCAACCTTTCGTCCATCATCCCGAGTTTTAGGAATTTTTATGTTGGCCCGTGGATCAGTAATCTAGGGCATTGTCCCGTTGCATTCCGCTATGATGGTGGATGCGGCGAATGTCTACGAGATTGGACGACCATGCCGATCGATGTTTGCATCTGTGGGCTGCAATAATCGGAGCTGGTGACTGAATGCACTGGACACCCGCGCATTTATTGCAATTCGAGGCTAATAGCATTTTCACTTCTTAGGGGATTAGCGCCTGGAGCAAACAGCTGAATTTGGCTGGGAATCTTTGTTGAACGTAAATAAACTGCCAATTTAAAAATGAAGAAATAAGCCCCATATTGCAATTATATATGCACATGTTGAATCTCCCTAAAGATCATGGTGACCTTTCCTCTTTCTTTTTTCTGAACCCAATTGTAGTTGCCAACTTGAGTTTAGTTCAGCTACTACTTTTTTTTGGGATTCGGGGTTTAAGCATGTCAATGCTTCATTTCAGCACACTACATGACTGGATTGCGGCTGGACTGTGACAGCAAGTGGAAGGAGACTAGCAATTTTGTGATTGTTTATAACTTGTAATCGCGTTGCAGTTTAGTTAGTGTTTGTTCAATGTCAAAGAGGGAATCAATCTAATTATTATTTTGGACCAGAGGCACTGAATATAAGTTATGAGCTAGGAAATGGAATGAGGATGCTATTTGATCGGGGAACTTATTAAAAACGAATCTTGCGATGCATACAAATGTATTTTGTAAAATTTCTAATGTCAGGGAGTAGATGATCATTTTAAAATATCGCATGCTAGGATTTTTAACGCAGCAGTTGCCAGCAAATTTGGACGATGTTCCTTCATGTGCTTGGGGCTGATTCTTGATCTGTTTTTGCTTGCAGAACTTCAAATTCATATTATTTGCACAAAGTTGTTAGACCTCAATTTTTCTGTAAAGGAGTGTTTGAGGTATGGAACCAAAATTCTCTTGGGAATTTGAAGCGGAGGTGCTATTTGGGACATGAATTATCAGACATTGAGAAACACACTTTAAGTTGCAAATGGCTGGAATTTAGAAAACACCATCCACCTTTTTTTCAACATAGAAGGATGGCGCGTTTTTTTCTGCTTGCTTCAACTGATGATAGCATAGCAGTCAATGGAGCCCCCCAAGTAAGTTCTACTAGTGACCTGGATGAAGGGAAGGTTAAACGCAATCAACCTTTGCAAGGTGAAGATATTGGCAATGGATTGATCCAGGCCTTACATGATGCTGCACGGGTCTTTGAGTTGTCCATCAAAGATCGGGGATTGTTGTCTAAGAACTTTTGGTTTTCAAAGACATGGCTTGGTGAAGACAGAAATGCCTGGGTGAAGACAGTTTCTTATCAGGTCTCAGTTATAAGTTATATTGAAATTTTATCAATTATATGTATGAATTTTTTCATTTAAATAACTCTAAAGATATGGAATTACATGATTGCATTTTTTAAACTATAGGAATCCATTTCAGAAATCAACCATGACATTTTGCAAATTATTGCTGCTTTTTCAGGATTTAATTTAATAAGACTACGATTAGACTAGCTATACTTTCATGGGGCAAAATGTCGGATAGTCAAAAGACAATATATAAATAGAATAAGCATAGCAGAAATGAGAATGTTAACATGGATGAGTGGTAAAACAAGAAAAGATAAAATTAGAAATGAAGTAACCCGAGATAATCCAAAGGTGAAGCCAATAGATGATAAAATGAGGAAAAACGGACTAAGGTGGTTTGATTATATTAACCGGAGGCCTGAAATGACTTTGGTAGGAGAGCCGAGTTTATTTAAATAGCATGTGGTAAGGAAATGAGAGGAACACCCATAAAAAACATGGAGGGAAGTAATCAAACAAGATAGGTAAATATTAAAAATATTGAAAACTTTTGATCAACAAGAATGGCGCAATGAGATTTATGTACCTGATCCTACTTAGGTGGGAAATGACTTATGATGATGATGAAATTTTTTTTTATTGTAATATGATGTATCTTGTTCAACAGTACTACCAGGCCCATCTTAATTGACAGAGGTTGGCGTAGTTTGGTGGGTGAGAGATGATATCATGAATGGTTAACATTTCCACCATCTTGCCTAAAGTTCATCATCCTTGGCAAAAGCCCAAATTACTGAATTGAGTAACTTACGACCTTTGAGAAGGGCGACTTGGACCAAAGTAAAATCAGCTATAATTCTACTTGGAGGTGATGTAGGCATTTGCGGAAGGTGTGCAAATTAGGTTTGGGTCAACTCAACCCCCTGTTTTTCAGAAATTGAATCAAGTTTGGGTAGAAATTTTAGGTTAAGTTCGAAAATTTTTAATATCTTAGAAAATCTCAAACTTAGGCCAATATGTGATAAAATAAGGGAAAACAGATTAATATAATTTTGTTATGTTAAATAGAGTCTTGAAATGACATCGGTTAGGAAGTTAAAGTCTATCTAAGTAGAATGTGGTAGGAAAATGACAGGAAGGCCCCTAAAAAACATGGATGAAAGTAATTGAATAAAATATGAAAATATTAAAGATTACTGAAAATTTAATCTCAAATCGTCAAAAATGATGCAACATAATGCATGTAGTTGACTCCACCTAGGTGGGAAAGACTTATGATGTTGATAATGATATATCTAGGGTGTGTTTAGGAAGTGATAAAACTTTTGGATAAAAAATTTTTGAAATTGAAGAAAACGATGTGATATGATAAGGGTTATGATGGTGGTAGTAAGTAGACAAGTTAGTTGTTTAGGTAGTAGTGTAAAAATGATTGAAAAGTAGAGTAGTTGTACAGGAAGATTAAAAGATAGAGTAGTTGTGGAGAGTGAAAAATTTTATATATAGCCAAATATGCCCCTTCTCATTCTAAAGTTTCATCCATATTAAACTTATATGTTGATCACCTCTTATTATCAATAAATCAAATTTAAAAATCATTCATCATAACTAATGTAACAAATATAGAGGAAATGGATGAGGGATAAAATGTATTTATAGGCGGATCTGGTTAGGACATGGTTGAACCAACCTAACCTATTTAGGAATTCAGTTCGTGTTTTTTGACCCAACCCTACTTAGTGGATCAAAATACTTGGCCCAACCATGTGAAGCCAATTGGGTGTGTTTTGGTTCAACTTCACTCAAACTGCACCTCTAATTTATGGTGTGTGTGAAATATGCAATTACTGCTGAAATTTTGATGATATTAGGGGAGAGATGAGTAGATGACTAATACTTAAAATTTAGATTTTTCATAATGGTTATTTACAATATTTAATTACGTAAATTTCCTTCTCGATATTGATAAAAATCTTGGCAGCTAAGCAGACCAGAAGGAAAACCATTTTGAAGATACTTTTGTTCAACTAAAGAAATAGTGTTCTTTTTCAGGTTGTAAACCATAACCTGAGACAATCAATGAGACATGTTTTCTTTCTTAGTTTAGTAAAACTGTTTAAACGTGTAGATCTACCTACTTGCAGCTTAAATTGGTGTTGAAGGCTCTTGAAAATTTTATTGCAAACTCTTCTGTTTCCTTAGAATCCTAAATTAGATTCCGTGCTTCACTGAGGCTTTTGTGTAGAAACAGATTTGTTTTTTTCGGTGGGATCTAAGAAAGTTATCAGGTAACAAAAACTTGTTTTCCATGGAAGAAATTCCGTGTAAGACATTTTCTTGAAATTTAAGTCTGTAAAGCGAATAATTGTCATGCTTTATTGAGAGTTCAATTGTATTGACTTTTGCAGTATGAATTTTGAGTCAACCTGGACAATTTTTGGATCTGCTGTTTTTGTAGAATGAATTCTTCTGCATTTTGAACCTTTTTCAAGTTTTATGAAGTTTCAAAAATTATTTTCCAGGCTGCTGTGCATTCTTTACTGCAAGCGGCTTCAGAGGTTTCTGAGCGAGGAGATGGATGGGACAGAGATGTTAGTATTTTTGTTCAAAGAAGGTTAATAGTCTTTCTGGTATTCTCTGTTTTTATTATTATTATTATTTTTTAAAATTATGTTAGCATTTTAGATTCAGCTGCACTAAACATTGCAAGCTAAGAAGTCCTTTTTTAGGGGAAAAAAAAGTTATTAAACAATCTTTGCTTATTGATTCTGCTTATTAACTTTGCTTATTAACTTTTGCTGCTCATCAACCATCAGCCAGTAAAATATAACCAAATAAAACAATCCCTAAGTGGTACCATATCTGTAGTTAGCACTTTGTCTCTACAAGATATCAAATGAGTCATGCATTTCATTCAATCTTTTGTGGTTTAGGTTTTTCCTTATATATATAAAAACCCTTTTAATGCAAATCTATGATTCTTCATCATTCTTGTAAGTTTGAACGATTTTTTTTTTTTTTAAATAGTTCAAATTCAATCAAATCGTTTCTAAATCATGTTTGCTTTATGTAACCGTTTGAAACTTTTTTCAAGGATATGTAAGCTTTTCATCATTTTTTCATATTTGCAATATAAATTTTTACATAAATTTCTTAACATTAGCTAAAGTTTTATTGAATATTTTTTCCATTCTCAATGTTTTTATTTTTTCCCCCTTTACTGACATTATCAGCTGATATTATCCCTAATAAATCCTTTTTTAAAAATAATCCCTATCTCAACAAGATGTTATGTGAATAAGTAGTTTAGTTTTGATAATTTTTTCTGCCATTCTTTCGTTCAATGTATGAGATACCCGTTGATAATATTTCTTTTGCTTATGTTGCAGCTTATTGCGGCAGTCTGCCACATTGGAGACATTAGTCAGAGATGAGTTGTCAACCAAGCAACCAGAAATTCATGAGTGGTTTTGGTCTGAGCAACATCCAGTAGTTGTGACAACTTTTCTTAATTATTTGGAAAAGGATCCTTGTTTTACTGCTGCCAGTGCCATGTACGTAGTAGGATGTGATTTTGCAATTAGACTTGAAACAATTCTTGGCTTGAATTACAATTTTCTGTTCTGTGCAAGGTATTAAAAACCCGTCATAACCATTTGTGACCATAATGGCTTGACTGTTTACCTGTTATGCTTTCCTATTGCATACTCGCATCCACTAGTGTTTTGTCATTGTCCTTTTTCCCTTCTTTCCTTTTTTGTTCTCTCTGTTTTCTTCCTACTATCACTAACTTGTGCAAACTATGGAAAAGACATCCATATCTTGGCTGCTTCCTATTTAACTACTAAAGTTTAATGATTCAGAGGTCCAATTTTTCTTTTCCCATAATTAAAGAAGGCCATAGTAACCATTTTGGAGTGACCCTGGTTTTTAATAGTAATCATGATGGATCAATGGTGGCAGAGCAGATTTGATAGTCAGAATGCCATTATTTATCTTCTCCAACTAATTTGTGCAACCAACCCCCTTCCAATCCAAAAATAGGGAGGAAAAAAAAAATCCACCCCCTTTTGTTTTGTTTTGTTGCGTAATTTATCTTGTATTGCCTTTTACAATTAAAAGATTTGCCAGGGCTGCATAGATGGTCACCTCATTGCAGCAAGTGGGTGCCATATTTTATACTATTCTAGCTTAGTCAAAATTCCAGAATTCCATGCACATTGTTCTACACTTCTCCAGTTTTGTCTATAGCTTATTATTCAAGTGTCTGATAATGAAGTTCCAAGAATGAAGAATGAAATTTCTCTTGTGCCATCAGATACTGGCAGGAACCTTTGTCCAATTCAGGCAAAGCCAATGATGTATCACTTATTATACTTGCATTGAGTTGTATCGCGGCAATCACGAAGCTTGGACCTGCGAAAGTTTCTTGCCCTCAGTTCTTTTCAGCTATCCCTGATACGACTGGACGACTGATGGACAAGCTAATTGATTTTGTTCCAATCCGTCAAGTTTTTTATTCTATGAAGGATATCAGTCTTCATAGAGAATTTCTTGTTCATTTTGGTCCTAGAGCTGCATATTGTGGAGTAAAAAATGATCTGGACACTGAAGAGATTGCTTTCTGGGTGGAACTTATACAGCAACAGCTGCAGCGAGCTATTGATAAGGAGAAGATATGGTCTAGGCTTACAACTAGTGAAAGTATAGAGGTTAGAAACTGTTTCACCGCAGTTCTTTGCTACATTTATCCATAACGCCCTCTTTTCTATTTTAGCTAAAATTTTGCATCATCATTATTAAGAGGTAATGATTTAATACATAAATACATACATACATACTGGGCCTCAATGCTTGTATTTTGGGCTTTTTTTTTCATTTTAGTAATTTTTCTTTTCATTTTCATGTAGATCCACATTTTATCTTTGTGTATACCAAAATTTACCCTTTTGGATTTTTGTATATTCTTTTTGTAATTTGAAGAAGTAACAGCTTTCATCCCCAATGTTAAATGAAGGTGAAAACTGCTGAATTTTGAAATTATAAAAATATAAAGATCCAAAAATGGTGGATTTTTGTTTATGAATGAAATACATGTGGGACCATATAAAAATGAAAAGGAAGACAAACAAAATGAAAAGAGGGCTCAAATCACCTTTGTATTGAGGGTAGGTACATATTTATGTATTGAATCATTATCCTGTTTTAATATCCAGATTTTGCATTCATTTCTAGAAAACAGATTACATAACCAAAATCTTCTCACCAACTTGTATGCTTTTGAAATTGTGACCTAATTTGTGATGGATAAGTTTGTAATGTTTTTATGTACATAGCCTCTGATATTCTGAATCAGGACCTAATTTTCAGTTACTCATTTTAGATTAACACAGGCCTTTTTTGAGTGGCGCATTAGTTTTCAGTTTACAGTAACTCCAAGGCCTACCTAAGATATCTAAGGGAATAGCAGTATGATAAGGCTGAGAAAGTCGTAATTTTGTGGTTTAATGGTAAAATGTAACTGAACACAAGTTGTGGGTTAATCTGTTTGATAAAAAGAGGCGAACAAATGACAAATGGAACATGTAAGGAGGTGGTGGTGTCAGCTATAAAATGATGCCAACCATAAAAAAAAGATAGAAGAGGAACCGACAATGTAGGGTTCTTGGAAAAAAAAAATGTAGGTAACAATATGAATGTGGTAAGGTTAATATAACTAATTAAATGTCACATCAAATAAAAGTAATAGAAAATTGCGGTTTTCACAGCTCTTTTGCATGCATGGTGCTTTTTTTCCCTTTCTATATTGATGAAAAAAATACTGGAGGAGTAAACTCTGGCTTTTGCAGCTCCTTTACATGAGTGGTGCTTTTGTTCCCTTTCTATATTGATGCAAAAATACCCGAACATAAATAAACAAGGGAATGAAAACATCAAAATGTTATTTTCAACGCTAGCCTGTTCAATGAGTGTGGTCTACTCCAATGGACCAGCTCATTCTCCTAGATTCTTCCCTTAAAGAAATGGTTGAACACCTGTGGAAGTTAGGCAGTTGGTGATTCCGTAAAAATTTCTCTTGCTTCTTCTCCCAATCATGTGGAAACAAGGGCGGATTACGGACCATTCCAACTACCAAATATTGTGCTGTGATATCCTATATATCCATTTTTGCAACAAAAAAAACTATTTCACTGTTTGCATGTGCACGTGTATGCGTGTTCATTTTTACATATTGAGTGGAATTTCCTGTTTGAAGATCTTTTACGTTTCCTTCCCTCATTGCTAATTGTGTTACCATCGTTAAATGCAGTTTTTTATTATTTCTATTCTGACAAGGTGTCATCATGCATGTACCAGCATAAAAATTTTCTTTTCTTGTCATCTCAGTGCCATGAGGGTGGCCTAGATGCAATGGGAAGAATTATAGCCTTTGCGACTGGAGTTCTCTGGTTCAGGTTACAAGAAACAGCCTCTTTGTTAAGCAAGGGTAGGGCTACAGATATGGGTGCCCCTCCCTGGACCCGGGAATTGGCAGTAACTCTATGTGCTGGGTTGGCTCCTTTGTCTTTTCAGTTCATATGATGTATAAATGGAGCTTTTCATGTGTTTTGATAGAGGTTCATCAAAGAGTCTAGGCATGCAGATTTTTTAGGAACTGGTGAATGATTTATTCTCCTTTTGCAGGTATTAGATAAAGATTTGGCAATATTTGGGTTTTTTATTGCCTTGGGAAGAAGTACACAATCATTTTTATCTACAAACGGCTTTAACACTATTGATGAACCAATTGAAAGCTTCATAAGGTCTGTCTAATCCTGCTTGGTTTTATTTGTTTTGCTAATGTGGATCTTCAAATTCTTTGGGATTGATGCAAATAAGTACTTTTTTTGTAATAGAAAACTGGAAGGAGTCCTAAAATAATTTACTCAATGAGCAGCTTCCTAATTATAAAAACATCCGTAATCTATATTTTATATTTGAACTAAGATACTAGCAACAATGATACATGTACAGAATAACATATACCTGCAACATGGTTATGAATTGTTGTTTTTGTAAGGAGATTTGAAATTCAAACCATGTCTCTGATAGATAGTCAGAACAAGGAATCTTAAAATTTGTTACTCCATATGAGGTCCCCAATGCTGTCCAAACAAAATTAGACAGAAGAAATCCATTTTCTTTTTAGTATGTCATGGTGGATACTGTTTTAACACCCTTGATGTTGCCTGCCCTCCCTTGTGATTTAGTTTTTGAGCCGTTTCAGGTACCTTATTGGAGGCAGTGTGTTATATTATCCTCAGCTGTCAACTATAAGTTCTTATCAGCTCTATGTGGAAGTAAGTGTGTGAATAATGTAACTTGGGTTTAGATATAAATAGATCTACTTTTCATAATATCTTTCTTGTCTTCTTTCCATTTTTGGTGTCCTAGGTAGTCTGTGAAGAATTGGATTGGCTTCCTTTCTATTCTCATAATTCAGGTTTCTTCAAGAAATCTCATGAAAGCAAGGAAAACGTAGAGATGTTACCCAATCATGAGGCTGTTCCCAAAGTATTGGATGTTTGCTCCTATTGGATGCAAAGCTTTATTAAATACAGTACATGGCTTGAGAATCCTTCTAATATCAAAGCAGCAAAATTTCTTTCTAGAGGGTATGTTTGTTAATTCCTAGGTATTTCATGTTTCCTTTGAAATCTTTAATGCTAGCTCTCAGATGAGCCCCCAAAGAATCCATATGTTGAGATTGCACAGCAAAATTCACGAGCAGGCCAGAGCATATTTGTTGCATGAATTTAGTATGCTTTACTAATGGTCCAGATCTTGCTGATTTGTATCATGCTTGAAGGTTCAGCATTTGGGGATTCTGTATCTATTTGTGTTAAGAGTTTCTCTGTTTTGTTCTTGTTGTATTTGTTTTTGATTTCTAATCCTGTTCTTGTTTTAGACACAAGAAGCTGAGGGAATGCAGGGAGGAAGTTGGGCTATTAAAGTAAGTTTTGACTTCAAGAGGCTAGGACTAATGATACTTTTTTTTTTTTTTTAAGTCTTCTAATTTTTTATTATTATTTTTAGTTTTCTTGTTGAAGGCAATGAATGCATCACATTGATTCCCATTATCTCTCAATCTAACTTTTGATCTGTTGTCCAAACTTTTCGAAAAATGCAGAAGTGGAGTGACTGGAAATAGTACTGGTTGTCATCCAGGCAGTAGTTTTGAAGTTGGAACTGGCTCATCAACTGAGAGAGAGCTAGATTCTTTTGATGAGGTATATCATCATGTGTCCATCCCTAATTCCCTTCCATTTGGATTGCAGTTAGTCTATTATCACGTTGATTGTGTCATCACGATGGTATTATCGTGCTGAATTTTATAATGTACTATTCTTGATGGTATTAACGACTTCTGATGGTTCACAATATGAACCTGGAAATCCAATGAAATCCTGCCGTAAAGGATTTGATCTTTTCCTTTTCCTTATTGGGAGTCATCATCATCATCATAAGCCATTTCCCACCTATGTGGGGTCGGCTGCATGGATTCTGTTACGCCATTCTTGGC
>JAXCLR010000073.1:22639605-22665545 GCA_035584095.1 Annona squamosa | reverse complement strand
ATTTTATCTTTTCTTGTTTTGCCACTCATCCACCTTAACATTCTCATTTCCGCTACACTCATTTTTCGTATATGTTGGGAGTCTCATTTTTAAAGTATCCAAAATTAGTCTTTCATGGCTGAATCTAAAAGTAATGATCTGAGTGCATGTGTTCAGCCATGTTTTGGACATTCCTAGGTATTCTCAAACAGCAGCATGGAGTTCCAACTGGGTCAAGTGCTAACTGACATGAAGCAATAGTTTGACAATTTATGTTTCATTCATCTTATGATTTTCCCCGTCAAGATGGACTGGATGGAGAGTTGCATGATCATGCTAACACCAATGACCCGGATGGCTCAATCCCATAAGATTTTCAGTAGTTAAGTGTGTTTGGGTAATAGTGCTAGTGTGGTGACTTCTTGAAGTACTGGAGAAGTTATATTGGCACTTCTGATTGAACGACAATCCTCTTTCTGGATTTTAAATGACCTAATATAATTTTTCATCCTTATGTAATTGCTTCGTTTTCTGAAGAAGACACATCTGCGCAATTTGAGTAAGTTGGAGGCTTCAAGCACTGCTAAATGATTATTTGAGGTTTTTCTTGGCCGATATGTTGACATCCATCCCTTGCTGAACTTTTCAAACTTCAAAATTTCTTTTTCTTGATGGCGAGATGCATTTCTTGTTGCGTAGTCCTCCAACGTTACCTTGTTCTTTATATGTCGGCTTCCCACTTCTTTTTCACTTTGTTTTTACTCATTGTCCATGTTTACGATAGCAGTAACCTTTAGCTGCAAACTCTCTCTCTCTCTCTCTCTCTCTCGTTATGAAGGCATGGTTCTAATTATATAATGAGAATATATCTGGCTTCAGGCACTAGAAAGCATTGATGAAGCACTGAAGAGATTAGAAGAACTGCTCCAAGAAATTCATGTTTCCAGCTCAGATACTCAAAAGGAACATTTAAAAGCTGCTTGTTCTGATCTTGAGAGGATCAGAAAACTTAAGAAGGAAGCAGAGTTTCTTGAGGCATCTTTCAGAGCAAAGGCAGCTTCACTACAGCAGGCAGGTGTTCTGAAAATATTTTCATTTCATCTACTTCTAAATAGTGACTGCGAGTAAATGTAGTGTTTGGCTCAGTTCAGTTCCCATGTTACCATCAGCCTTAGAAAGACTGCATGTGGAAAGTGGAGAATCTACCATGATTGCTTGGTTTAGTCGGCCTTGTTAAAATTGATTGCTTGGCCCAATCAGCTCAGACCACTCAATCATGCAGCCAAAAATGGCTGCAAAGAGAATTTCTCATGAGAGTAGGTATATTTTCAAAGGAAACAGTTAAGGATGGAATGCTTCTGGATTCCATTCCTCTTTGTCATGACTTTTACTAAGAAAGAGATTGTGGTCAAATTCATCTTGCGCGTGTTGTTGTACACACTTATGATAATTCCTATTTTCATGGTTAGTGACCTCTGCATTGTTTGTGTCCTCTGACCAAAATTTTTTAGAATTATTCGTGCTTATTCCCTTGATACTTTGGACTGTCTGTTATTTTGGATAATTTTCTTGCTGATTATATTTTGTGGTCCTGGGTCCTGATTCAACACTTTCTTTCATTGTATCTTGAATCAATTTAGGGTGACAGTGAGAATATGTCAGTGTCTCTTATCAGCAAGAAGAGGAAGTATTCAAAGAGAAAAACTGGAAATGGTTCTAGTGCTGTGTCAGTTGATAGTTATGATGGAGATAGAAGCCCTTCAGATAGGTTAGTCTTCAGTATTTTGATGATTTATATTTCTATTTTTTCTTCGCATTATTTTCGGTATTTTAATATGCAGGCATCCAAATGTGATTCCTTTTTTTTAAAAAAAAAGAAAGAAAGAAAAAGAAACATTAGAAACATGATTTCTCTTGTGACTGGTCAAGATTGACAATCAGGGATGCCTTGGAAAATCTACAAGGATCAGTCTACAAGTCTATATTGGTTAATCTGGTGGATCTTGTATTGCTCTTCTTTGCTAGTAGAGCAGGGATCCTGCTGGACATTGTTATTGTGCCCAGGTTCCTGAAAGATCAGAATACCATTTATCTAGCAAGACACAAAATCATGAATCAAGCACTGTGTTTTCTTATCCACAACAATTGGATCTTCGGATGATAACAATCTTTTATATATATATTTTTTATCAGGGTTGCAGGTAACTCCAATGGTTTGTGGAGGTTATTTGTGCCATCCACGAAAAAAGTAGAGCCAGGATTACCAAGAGCAGATCAAAAGGTTATTTGATCCATTTATTTGTTTGTGCTCACTTTAGTTCATCTGTGGTGTTAGTTGGAGGATCTTATTTATCTGTGAGAGAGAGAGAGAGAGAGAGAGAGAGAGGGAAATTGATAACATGAGATAGGAAATCATGCCATAATCCTGTTCTTTTCATCTTCGCAGCGATCCATCCTTATTTGTTGGATGATGTTGCTAGCATCTTTCTTTTCTCCCTCTTCTAGGAGGGGCTGGGGGATGAATCCAATATTTATTTTCCAATATTCTGTTGCAAATTCAAGACGCCCCTCATGAGGAAGTTATGAAGTTCCAACAAAGTCCCACAGTTGACAAAGAAACTCTTTATTCTCACTGACTAAATAGTCCACTGGTTTCTACTTGATAACATCTTAATGTTTGTAATTTAGCATCCAAATTTTTTCTAGAGTTGATGATTTTAGTTGATTTTCTGTTTGTTGAATACTTATGGCCTGTTTGGCCTTTCATTTAGTCACCCTAAAAGCTCTTTCAAACTGCAGAAAACTCTTATATGTTATTTGTAGTCCATTGGGTGGAAACAGTAAGAATTTCTCCTTAAATGAGGAAGTATTCCTGTGGTCCAGCAAAAGGTCAGACCCAGTGTGTTATCCAACCTCAAATACCAGTTTTCTATGGTAAGAATATAGCTATAAAAAAAGAAACTTCTCAGTTCTAGCTGCTTGTATAGCCTATTTCCCTTCCCAATTTCCCACCAAATAATGGTTAATATGCTTTCAGAACCAGCATTTCACCTCAACTATAAAAAAAACTTCGCCTAGTGCTTAGTTCCTGCTTCCTACCTGTTTCTGGTCTAGTCAATGGCTGTATCCTATGGTTTCAATGTTTTGTGCTTTCAGTGGAGGGTCGAATTTAATTATTGACGATCCATGAAGGTTCACAGTCTTGCAGGAAAGATATATAACATATATCTGAATTTCTTCTAATACTCAATTTACTAGGTACGTAAATTATAAAACAACTAAAATATAAAGCAACATGCAACTCAAAAGCTCAAGAATGCAATATCCTTGCCAAAAGGGATTTTGCATCTTGTCTTGGTGCAAGTGCTGTACTAACAGGCAAGCAAGCCCTGTGTAAGTTTAAATATCTAAAAGCACTTTTAGCATTTTTTTTTTTAAAAAAGCCAAACACATAAGGGTGCATTTGGCTGCATTTGAAATGTGATGTATTTTTAAAACACTCCGTTAACACAGTTTTAGATTGATGCGGCGTAATAATCATTTTAACTACACAACGTTTTATCATCATTGCACATATTTTCAAATGATTTTTTCTTATTTTTATATTAAAAACCTATTTACCAGATGTGGTCTCCTATTTTGTTCGATATATATTCAAATACATCCTTCTGAACAGCTAGGACAAATGGGCTCTTGAAACATATCATTTTAGTAGTAGTGTAGAAAGATCTTCATTTGGATCAGGAACATTCTTCTATCACCTGAAAATTCTTCCTACAATGCCTGCTGGAGAAGTTAAGATTTCAACTTAGTAATGCAGAAGCGGAGAGAGTTTGTTGTTGATGTCACAACTCTCCTGTTTGATGGTAAAAATAAGGTGGCCTATTTTGACTTGTTAACATATTATTTGTCAAGTTTCATCAATATTTCATATGATCTGATTAGATTATTGATTTAAATGCATCCATTTTGATTTTTGAGCTGTGATAATATGTTTGAGCCTTTCCTTTCAATTTGGAAATTGACATTCTAGAGAACTGTTTTCTTGATGCAGAAAGATGAACCACATGAGCAGATTCAACAGGCAACAAGTTTCAATGCAGGTGTTAGTGACTCTCAGTCAGAAGAGATTCACCGCTTTGCAGTCCTAAGGCGTGAGCTGTTAGAACTTGAAAGACGAGTTCACAGAAGTACTGATGGAAATCAATATGAGGTAATTCCTGATCTCAAAAGGAAATGGGTTGAGGCATTGGATAACAATTTGAGATCCTGTGTTTTGAACAGAGAATTGTTGATTGGTCCATGTTAGAGTGGAATGTCATCACAGGATTCAATGATTCATGTAGCTGACTGCACATAGTTTGATACTGCTTCAATCATGATGGTGATGGTGATGGTGATGGCAATAATAATGCCTATCTTTTAACAATGCAATTCTGTGGCTGACTTCATTTGCTAAAATATTCTCCTTCTTGTCAAATTCAGCAATCTTGTATATGAACTTCTTTTTGCTCTCATACAACTCTTCATCTGTGCCTGTCAGCAGAAATGTCAGCCATGTGTGGAAATCCATATTTTAAACCAGGAGAGCCGCAATGGCACTATTAAAGAAATTTATCAATGCTGAAAGTGCATTTTGCTCATCATTACCTTTGTCAGCTTCAAAGCCGTATCCCAGCTAAAAGTCAAATTCCTACAATGATTAGTTCTGCCATTTACAAATTGCTGTATGTAGGTTAATTGAAGGAATATGAACTTCCAGGTCTATGTCAGCCGCCATCCAACAACAATAAAAGAAAAATATTTGGTTTCCTAAACTTGTTATGTAATTTCCTTTGTTTCCTCAACTTGTTAGGTAATTTCCTTCTTTTGTTGGCTTCACTTGCACAACCAGCTGGACAATGCATTGTGATTTTGGATTTATGACCTCTATCATTTCTTTAATGCTAAATATTTGACAAGTCATAAAACGTCTGCTTTTAGGTTTTTGAATGATCTCTATCAATATAGATTTTAGTAAAATTGGTGTGTTTCCTTCTGTGTTGTATCAGGAAAATAATTTAGAGGGTGACAGTCTTGACTATGATCCCATGGAAGAAGCTGAAACGCAAGTGCAGTTGCTGAAGAAAGAAGGGTTCATTGGTAAATCAATTGAAAAACTAAAGGAAACAAGCACGGTGAGTGCATTTCCTATTTGTTAGGTACTGATTATCTGGTGTGCAATTCATAGGCAATATTCAGCATTAGACAATCCACTCAAACATGCCTTTAGATGCCAACAGGAAATAAGGAAACTTCCCTTACTGACATTATTTAATCTTTGACATCATTGTTGTCCTTTAATCTTTACTCCAACTATTGAGGGTCAACTATGCAACCTGTTCTGCTTTTATTTTCAACGACATTGTTAGGGTTTTTGAATGTTTTCTATAAGCCTCTAATTGGGATAGGCAATACAAGCTGGAGACATGGGTGCATTTCCTTGTTTATTATGATATAAAACTCAAAAATGAAGGTTGTGTCTCTAAACGCATTTGTATGTGCAGTATATCACAACAATGATGATCAATGGGAATGCATGTGTCCATGTTGGCCTGCATATGCAGGTGGCTTCTGCATTGGATTTATCCTGTTGGAGATGCCTCAGCCATATCATGAAACATCATAATGCTTGTACAAAAATATGATGCTAACATAACTACACCTATGATGACAATGAATCCAAAACTTGACATCAGCATGGATGGGATGACAATGTTAAAGCTATTGTTGTCAGAATATTCAATTCATATCAGCAGCTAAGGAAGAGATGAAATATCGAATAAAATCCAGATAGCCCTTTGCATTGATTACCCATGCCCATCTCTTGATCAAATCTTAGTTTATTATCTGATTTTAATTGTCTCCTTGAGTAACATATTTTTGTACAAACGTCCTTGTTTCTGTGCAAGCAGGATGTTTGGCAAGGAACTCAGCTCTTAGCCATTGATGTAGCAGCAGCAGCAGGGTTGCTTAGGCGGATTGTGATAGGAGATGAACTGACAGGGAAAGAAAAGAAAGCTCTTCAAAGAACTTTAGTTGACATAGCATCAGTAGTCCCTATTGGCATTCTCATGCTCCTTCCTGTGAGTTTGATTTGTTGCTCAATATCATCTTCATAACTTTTAAAAATCTTCTTCTCTGTTAATTACTGTTTTTCCATGAAGCTTGTACTCCCAAATCTCGTGCTTATCCCAGTTGCTGTATATGCCACTTGCATACACCCAATTCTAGTTTGTCCATGTGTGTGATAGTCAATAACTCATTTCCTACAGGGTTTTGATGTATTTATCTTGTGTTTTTTTCTGCAAATGATAGGTCATTACATTGAAATGAGTTATTGAGTATAACAAACTAGAAGTTAGTTTCAGGAAGTGAAGAAATATATCCTATAAATAGGCCACATTAAAGGTTCTATTGTTCATGGAGGCAGACAAAGTTGTGGAATGTACCATGTACTTGCCAGTTCCCTCTTCTGCTGATTAAATTCTTCTGTCATTGGTGTCATTCAATGTGGCAAATTTTATTGGGTATGGTAAGAAAGATCAAGTTCATTTTCCTACCTTTCAAAGGCACCATATTTCCTGTTTCGCGTTAAATTCTAGGAAAATGCGAGAGCAGAATTATCTGAGAAGGATGACTATGTCTCAGTATCATGTATTGTGAGCTGTCTGCATGTATTAAGAATGAGAAAATGAAAATTGTATTTATCCCATTCATGTTTCAAGAAAGGGATGGCAGAATCCTGCCTGGTTCTGTATTCATCTACTCTGCCCTCAAACGCAGGGTGGTTTCAGGTCCAGTTTCTTAAGTTTTCTATTTACTTCCATACAGGTCCTGAGCATTTTTTTTTTTTTTTTTTGATGGATGGTCACAAGGCCGCAACCCTGGACATGCATGTCACAGGGTTCGAACCCTGGACCTTGGAAGACTACGCCCGGATGCCTACCAGCTGAGCAGGTCCTAAGCATATTTGATCAGCACTGATTTTATGGAGGATCAGTCCCATCTGTCTTGGCTCTTGAGTGCATAAAGATACTTTATCTACTATTCCTTGACCTTGAGCAAAATATCATACAATGTTTGCCTCTGCAACTTAATCACTGCTTTCACTAATTAAAAAAAAAAAAACACTTAATTGCTGCTTTCAAGTTCATGGGGCATACTTCAAAATCTGGGCGATGACATTGACAGTCCCCAATCATGGGAGAAAGAATAGAGAGAAAAGAATGAAAAACATGAAGAAAAGGTGAAAGAAAAACTGCTAGGTGACATATGATGTCCTTGCAATAACTGCAATTGGACAGTTCTATGTAATAGTTAGTACATGGTCATTTTTGAAACTCGAATCCCTGAGCTATTTTTGTCACTTCAAGGTCAGTGCAGTCATCATATAGGCCATAGATGCATCCAGTGGACACTGCATGCTCCCTGGCGCATACACCCATTTTATTTTATTTTTTTTGAAATTTTTTTTACAATATTGTTAATCTATGTGTATTTAATATGTGTATAAATTTTTACCATTTTTGGAATATTTTATATATTTATTTTTTATTTTTGAAAATCAGTGGCATTTTAGGTAATTTAATGCCACTGATTTTAAAAATAAAAAATAAATATCTAAAATACTCTAAAAATGGTAAAAATTTATAAAGATGTTAAATACACTTATATTAACAATTTTATAAAAAAATTTCAAAAATTTTTTTTTAAAAAAATTGGTATATGCGCCTGGGAGCATACAATGGGGTTCCAAATGTTCACCCCAAAATATGTTCAATACCCTCAGATGGCCATGCATACATGAACTGACGATGAAATAGTATAATTTTTTAGTTTTTATTTTTTTGCCTCAAACCAGTTTCAGTATCATTAGATGGGGAGTTCGTGTGTAAGTGAACAGTCCTATGTAATATCTTGTACATGGCCTTTTTTGAAAAAAAAATTATGTGCATGGCCATTTTTTAAACTTGAAAATGCAGCCTTTTCTTTTCACCTCAAAAGTCAATTTGGTCTCATCATATGGGCTATAAATGCATTAAGTGAACAGTTAAAGGTTAATTTTCTCAACTAAATTGGTTCAGTCTTACCAGATCGCCATGCACACATGAGTGGACAATCGAGTAAACCACTTGTCTCATTAGATGGGCCATTCATGCGTGAATGGGCAATTAAAGAGTACATGCTGAATGCTAGAGACCGTTAATGCACGTTCAATTTTGATTTCTTGTTGTTCTCTTTCTCCTCCCTCCAAATTCAATTTCTTCTCTTTTTTCTATTAACTTGTTACTGTTCTAAATAGTTTAGTAGGTTCAAGATACTACCCTCTTATTTGTTTTTTCATGGACTTATGAAATTACACCGAATAATGAATCTATCCTTTTCTCTCAAGGTGCCAAAAATTTCTTTCTATTTTATTGATTTGAGTAACATCTGTGTTAACGCACCAAATATGAAGCTCATGGTCGTGATTTTCAGGTTACGGCAGTTGGGCATGCAGCTATACTGGCAGCCATTCAAAGATATGTCCCTGCTCTCGTATGTCCTCTCACATTCTCATATTTCTCTTCATCCTGCAAGGGCATCAAACCTAATTGATTTAACATTGTGGCAGATTCCCTCCGCATATGCACCAGAGAGATTGGACCTCCTGAGGCAGCTGGAGAAAATGAAGGAGATAGACATGGAAGAAATTAAATTTGATGATAATTCAGAGTCTGATGGTTTGAAGCTGAGGAATGAAAGTGATTTGTGACCCTCTAACCAGGTGATTTGAACGTTACACAGTTTATCTGCAGACAGGATTGACTGGTCAAGAAGGGGTAGGTAGTGACAAATGTTTTTGTTCAGGTAGGAGGGACTGGTCAAGAAGGGGTAGGTAGGCACAAATGTTTTATTTCAGGTAGGAGGGACTTGAAAACCTCTGCTGTAAGTGGCAATATCATCCTTGACAAAATGAAATGGTAATGTTAGGATTCATGGTCAATCCCCATATGTAGCGTATGTTCATTCAAGAATTCTGCACTGAAGCCTGTGGTGGTCCTGTTGGAGTTCAATTCCCTAGTAATGGGGCCAGAGTGACATCTCAGAAAAGATTAATTTGATGGATCCAATGAGGATAGAAGAAGCCAAAAGATGACAGTTGATCGGAATCCCGGACATCTATCCTAATCGGGTTTTTGTTGGATAATTTTTAATGCAGATGGTGGGGCTAGCATTTAGTGTGTGGGTAAAAATCTCAGGCCATCAGTTTGAAAATGTAGGTTTGCTAAAAGATTAAAAAATAAAACAAAACAAAACAATAGAAGATAATTATTGGGATGACTCTGTCCCTCTAATATCCTGCAGGGGTTCCTCTGAATGTATATATGACTTGTGCTAAAAACATCATTCATGTATAAGATGTATTTCTTAGCTCTTTCCTGCCATTGTAATGCCAATTTTGATAGGTGAAAAGGATTTTAGCACAAAACAAGTTCTGTACATGATTCAGTGTTTGTAGCCTATTTTCATTCTGTGTGTGTTTTTGTGTTGTAGTGATCTAACAACAGATGGGCATAGAGAAGCTCATTCCACACATCAGGCACTCCTGGAAGGCACCAATGGCTGCAGTCTTGCCTTATAGGAACAGGAGTCCCAGGCTCCCGATGAAGTGAAGGGTGGCCATCGCTCCTCAAATCTGTAAGATATGTTATATTTAGGAAATCTGCCTTCCTCATTGAATTCTTCATCTCTCCAATTGTTTTTGAAATGAATTGATTGTTCCATAGCTCATTTTGGTATTGTGAGTAGTTGCTTCTCGGTGCCTTGAAATAATCACAGCGACCTCCATTGTCCCATGTTCCTCCCCTGCACTTAACATCATTGAATTCATTTAATAGCTAATTGTACAATGCTCAGGGCAACTAACACGAGCATTTTATGTTTTTAGACATATTGAGTTCCCGCAAGTAGAAGCCCTGGTTTGGCAATTCAGAAAATTTCTGCAGTAGACCCCTATGGATGTCAAATGCACGTGAGAAAAGCCAAAATTTTAGGAACAAAAAATGGGGCAGATGTAGGATATTCAAAGCTGAGAGTTTTAACTACTCTATATGGGTCCCATCAAGATAGTGATCTTGGGTTGTGAACTGTGGATTCCACTTGCAGGAACTTGGTTCGCAACGATATTCCGCATATCGTTGGCCTTTGCAGAAATTTCAGGCCTTATAAGAAAGATATTACTACTATATTACTTGTAATGAACTGGAGAGTAGCTCCGAAAGATGACATGGCTCCTGTTCAAATCCAAATTCTTCATGGCCCATTGCTTCCATGTCTGCAGTGACTTCCTGAATGCTTCTTGAATATTCATACTGACGTTTACTACTGCGCCTTCCTGAAAATAGCAACCCCTGAAACACGACCACAATTCTTTTATTCAGAATATACGCATGCGATATTAGCTTGTTGTGGATTCAGTGACCAACAGCGCATGCTTTCGAGTTGCACATTGGCTTTTAATTTATTACCGTGGAGATTCCAGTCAGAGGCAGGCCAAATCTATTTCTTCATTCCTGAGATAGGCTTTTGTTTAGTATGCTTCCTTTTTTTGTTTGGATCAGCTGGACCGTTTGCGGTGAGATGGCCACCGTTTTCATCAACGTACCACAGGCCACTTGTCCAGCAGAATGTCCACTTGAATGCCACAAGAAGTTACAACTGATCAAAGAAGATAAGTCGTACATTTTTAGAGTCTTTTCTTGGTTCCACCAGTGTCCAGCATTGAAAATGAGAACGTTGGCGCCGATCCACTGTTTAGAGCGCCAATGCAGCTTGTCAACCCGTAGTGCGATCTTGATTTCGTTGGAGGAATTCTGAGGTGGGCGGTCAGGAATTACCAAGAATGGCACCCTGTAGTATTCGACTGAGAGGTTGTATGAATCAAATCGCATGGCAAGAAAGCCTTTGTGCTTGGTAATGGGGCGTCCATTCCTCTCATAGATGCTAGACTTGTTTGGAACCCCCTGTGCAAGCATGCAAAGCAGAGATTCCCACTGATTCCTTCCTATTGAATCTCCTGCAAATACAATGCGCCCATTCCTGTTTCTTTCCAGCATGTCAGTGGCGTTGAATCTGCCATCAATAGAATTTGAAATTCCAGTCATTTTTTAGTTCTCACAAGAACTGTAGAGGGTTTAAAATGTGGAATTACAACCTAATAAATTACCACCGTCTTTCCAGCCTGTCCTGATGGTTAAGCTGTGTCCAAGTGCGATGAAGCTTGGTCTAGGCCGAATCCTAGTTCTCGAGAATTTAAAAATCCGAGGACAAGGCTATGCGAAGAATCACATAAAAATTTTCTGCAGACTTCCGTGCTGGACGTGGGGTACAGTAATATCGCTTTATATTGTGTAAGTATATATTAAACGACTCAGAATATTCGCAATCCTTTTAGCAAACAAGGTACTAAAGATGGAAGCAAATGGAAGGGGAAGAAGCCTGCATGTGCTAGGTCAAAGAAAGAACATGGGAGAGGATCTCATGAGTTTTGGATCTCATTCTCGGATCTTTGAAATGGAAAGATGTGCAAATGGACCCCGGAGGGTTTCGTCTTTTGGATGTCCTCACACGTACTTCTTTGGGAGTTACTGCAGAGCAGAGTGGGCGGCCGGAGCACGTCTTGGACAGCGATGGACATGAAACATGTCCTTGTCGTGGGACCTACGGAATGGATTGTCTGGCCAATAATTATGGCCAATTAATGTATCGGGTAACCCAATTAATTATAAGACGGTAAATATTGCGTGTGCACGTAGATGCACAATATTCAGTTTGCTAAGCCAGCTTTTGCCCGGTGCACGGAGAGGACGTGTACATGCATTAATTAATGATGCGTAATATTATTGGTAATATACTAATATGTATTAAAGTGTGTATTTGATAAACGTTTTAGAAAATACATAAGAATAGATTACTAATTCTTTCAATAATGACTAAAAAGTATAGAATAATTGAGATATAGGTTATATCTGGTACTGTATTATTTAGACATATAAATAAATGTGCAGTAAAAAATCCCTTCCCTTTATTCAACCGAACGTTTTATAATTGTGATTGTTTGTTCAAAATCAAACCATATACGACTGTAGCATGGGTAATTATGAATTGGTCATGTATGATCAACAGAGAGAAACGTTAAAAGCTACCCATTTTCCTTCCGGCTTACACGAAAAATGATAAGTGATTCAATATACTCGGTTGTATTGAAATTTTAGTGCACTTGGGTGTAATTGTGTAAATTTTTTTTGAAATTTTTTTTATGGAAGTGTTAATATAAACTAAGTTTCACCATTTTTGAAGATGTGTATTTTTTAATTTTCAAAAATAGAGACATATTATTCAATTAAAAATAACTAAAACCCCCTTGTTTTTAAAAATTATTACTTAAGTTTTCACCTTAGCTTCTCTCTTCTGTTTTCATGCATCTTCACCTACTCATACATCACTTTGTGTGATAGCATTCTTGTGTGACATTAGTTGTCCAGTTATGGTTTGATTCTAAATAAGAATATCCTGTTCAAAGTGAAATAGGCTTATAAATAGGGGTGTTAATGGATTTAACCAGTTGATTCTAAATAAGAATATCCTGTTCAAAGTGAAATAGGTTTATAAATAGGGGTGTTAATGGATTTAACCAGCACGTTGATCTGTCACCAATTTACAAATGTGTTTGACTTAAGATTTTTTAATAAATGATCTATGATGTATCAGTCCAACTATTTAATTAAATGAATAGATTATAGTTGAATATTCACAACTCTTCAACCTATTTTTGATCCATCTAATCTAATTCAATCTACTAATCTGTTTGCAATCTATTTAAAGTAGTACATAAGACATCTCTAAGTTAAATTTTAAAGTGCTGTACATAAATTTTTAAAGATAAAAATTGGAGCATTTATTTACAAGCTAATTAAGTAAGTTTCTAAGTTAATATGTTTTTGGTTATCAAGACTTTAAATTGGTGTGTTCTGGCTTGTTTTAAACACACATAAAACCTATTTCACCCTTTTATTAAATGAGTTATAAATGGATTAAGATTAACATTTTTAATGGGTTACTAAACAAATTATGTTTGAAATTTTTTAATGAGTTAGGATTATAATTAGACTCTAACTTGTCCAACATGATATCACTACATTCACCTTTTTCTCTTTTCTCTCTCTTGAGAATCTAGGGTATGTATTATTTTCGTGAGATTTTGTAACGAGCATTCACTCTAATAGCCAGTCCACAAAAATTATTTTAAAATTTGTTTTGTATTAATGGTAATTAGTGAAGATTAAGTTCTATGAGTTTTAGATAGGTAATATGATTTTAATTTAAAATTCCTCTTCATAATATTGTAAGATGATCAAATTAATATTGTGATTTTCCCCTTCAGAAAAAGAAGAAAGAATATGATTTCGAATTTCTTGGAAAAGTGTAATTTGATTGAAACATCATGGGAACTAAAGGTATTTTTTATTGTTACATATTTACAACTCATTTGAAAGTACATTTTTCTATTTTGTTTCAACTGATTTTAGTCTAATGGTAGAAGATGATGCTACTAATACGAACGAGAGACATAAACTCCTTCCAAACAATTAAAGGTGTAAGTATGTATATTAAAATTTTATATAAATCGATATGTATATTTAAATTTTACATAAATAAATATAGAGTTAAAAATATAGTTATGTATGTCTGAAAATGCCATCACCAGCAGGATCTCCAGTTTAGCATGTTCTAATCTCAACATGGACGCGGATCATTTTTACAGCACATCATCACATAATGCCATATCCCCATTATTTTGGTTCGGTCATTATCATGAGCGCGCCCGTTTTACTTTTGTGATGAAAAAGGTGGTGCATTTCGAATTCAGAAATCCCAAGAAAATATTGCGATCGACCCTAACATTATTTTCAATTCATTGACTATTCTCACATTTTTTCATTGTTGGCTAAAAATTATTGCCAAACAATCGGGACCAATGATGATCAATGCATGCTTTCACGAATGTTCGTTTATGAAGTTGCTTAGGAATTTTAAACCAGATATCCATTTTCCCTTACCGTGGAAGGTTGCATCCATGCGGTTTCCAGCGCCATCTGACGTAGCCATCATCCCTTCTGCCGTTCTCATGGCACCTGAAGCCTGGGTCGAGAAAGGGGCAGTCCTCCTTGTAGGATTGGAGCGGTAAACTTTCATCGCACACCCACCTCCCATTGGAATAATCACAAGCTTGCTTGGTTCGGTAGGGAAAAAGTCTGGTTAGAAAGGGATGAAGCTGGAAGGGTGCAATGGCGTTGATGCTGAAGAGAAAAGAGAGTATAAGGAAGAGAATGGATAGAAGAAGGGCTGATTGTCGTCTTTTGAGGACGAGTTGGAGGAAGGGTGGATGATGATGATGCTTATAGTTTTGGTCCATGTCGAATGGGATGAAGAACCAGCATTTCTTAAGGCGGGGCGATTACCAGGCTTACAAAGATCCACAAGAACAGAGACCGTAATCTCGGATCTCCTGATGGTACTACCAATACAATAACGCCACATCGTCAAAATTCAGAACTCCACGACTACTTCTCCTCGACGCGCGGTGACGATAAGTAAGTCTATAACACGGCATTAGATACGTGCAATTAGTTCTTGAAAAAAATAATTTAGATTTTCTAATGCAAATCTTCTATTTATCTGATCTTCATTCCCTTTACTCTTATCGACGGTCTCTATAATATTTCATTCGCTGTTTGACTTTTTCAAAACTTTTTCATAAAGTCTTTTTTTTCCTTTACTTTATACTAAAAGTAACCTAAGAAAACTACTCTTTATTGATAAGGAGGCTAATCTTATGTGGCTAAAAAAAATTTCTGTTTCTTATAATGTATGGGGTATTATCTAGATCTTTTTTTCTGTTGAATTTCATAAATTTTAAATTTTATTTACAATTTTGAAAATTAACAAAGTCGAACATTTATGTATATCGTTTAATTGATTTTCAAACATTAAAATAAAATATTAAATAAAATTCAAAAATTATTAACTTTTACAAAAAGGAAAAATGTAGGTGGAGTTTTTACATTTATAACAAATAAAAAGGAAAAATAATTTCGTTGGCTCATGTCGCACTCTCAGTACAACCTGCCGCATGGAATCTAGCTGCTATGCATAAAGGCAGCATCTTTTTTCAACTTCTGCAGTGATATCCATCTCAAATTTATTTTAACATATAAATTATTGTCAACATAAAAAGCAAGTTTTATTATAATAAATATTTTTATAATTAAAAAGAAGAAAAAGCATACGTAAAAAGATTATTAATATCAAAGTGTGTTTGTTTCAAGATTTTCATCTAAAACTTTTAACTATGTACAATTATCCTATTTTTCATTATTTCTTTATATCTTCATATACAAATTATCCTATTTTTAATTATTTATATACAATTACCTATACAATAAACCTATCTATTTTAATTTTATTCTTTTTATATCTCATCATTATCTATATCATTTCACATTATTTTCTTTCATTTCAAAAAATTTTACACCAAAATTTTTTTATCTAAAAATTTTATAACTTTTCAAACACAATCAATTCAATCTTGATGGCTATTTTATGCGCGCAAGCCGCTAAGAATGTAAGCTAGCAGTGTCAAGCCTATAGTAAAAAATATATATTTAAAAAGTTAAAAAGGTAAAATTTGGATTGAAAAATGTTACTATCCTTTTAAAAAACAAAAGTATGTTTAAAAAACGGTTACTGAGAGCATCAGCATCGGGCATTGATACGAAAGTCATTACACACTATAAAATAGTAATGTTATGTATATAAATATAAAAATACTAAATCTAATTGTAATAGTTTTTTAGTTATAAATTTATAGAAATGAAAGAACATGGAGTATACATTATAAAACGGAAGTCATTACACGCTACAAAATAGTAATGTTATGTATATAAATATAAAAATACTAAATCTAATTGTAATAGTTATAGAAATGAAAGAACATGGAATATACATCATAAATACGTATTATGAAATAGATTTATTATATCTACATATGTTTAAAATAATAAGGGCATGTTTGGCTACATATAAAACTTTTTAAATAAAATATTTTCAATCTAAAATTCTTAACTCTTTATAACTATCCTGTTTTTTAATTATTTTTCTCATTTTCTTATACATTTATTATATTTTCTAATTATTTCTACACAATTAATTATATAATTAACCTATTTATTTTAATTTATTCTTTTTATTCCTCATCATTACTAGAGGTGCAACTTGGGCTTATGAAACTCGAGTTTACCTCAACCTTATTTGTAAAACCTAAATCCTAATTTCATTTTTGAAAATCAGGTTTAGGTTGAGTTTTGGGTTGAAATTTATGTTGATAAATTTACATTTTATTCAAGATTAATAGTTTAGAATTTTATATAATTACAATATGTCAAACATCTATTCAAATATAAGTATAAATAACATAAATATGCAAAATACAAATAAATATTGTTTAAATATTATGTGTATAGCACATTTTATAATAAATACAAATGGGAAACCGAGCTCAGGTTCTTCGGGTTCGAGTTCATTTGAACCCTAACTCTATCATATTTTACGAATTGGGGTCCTTGGGTTTGGGTTGGGAAAAACAAGTTTAATCACAGTTCGAAATCGGGGTTCAGCGGGCCGGGTTCGGGCTCAACTTGGCCCTAGTTACACCCCTAATTATTACCTATATCATATCACATTATTTTCTCTTATTTCATAAACATTTCCTCCAAAAGTTTCATGACTTTTCAAACACACTTTAAGTTTTGATTTAAAATCAACAAATTATAAAGAAAAATATTACCATGAAGCACAAAAAATAGAATTTATGAAGCTTTCTTATGCCAATTCTTTCAATATTCAAAATCTAAGAAAAAAATATTATTAAAAACATCTAAGAAGGAAAGCTATAAGTGGTGGCATGGGAATGAAGTTGGATATAAATCAGATTTTTTGTGGCCTAAGAGTATTTGGTTGAAAATTTTGACCCGAATTTAAAAATAAGATTGAATAGGTCAATCATATCTTCACTAATAGTTCCAATCTACTTTGCATATATTCGTTTATTAAATATTATAAGCATATTTTTATCTCAATCTATTTTTTCAAAATTTTCACTATTTATAATTAATTATACTCTAATTTAGTTTTTAAAATTATATTTCTTAATAATTAATATGTAAGTTTGAGATAAACAAGTATTTGGATTAAACAAATATTTAAAAAATTAAAAGTTCAAAACCGACCTGAATTATTGACTTAGATTATTGATTTAAGTTGCAAATGAAATTTTCAATGGGGTATATTTTGTTAACTTAGTGTAATAAATTTATTACACTCTATATGTTTAATAATACTTCTCAATATAAGTAATAGTATTTTACTTTCATTAATTAGTGAAATATTGAAATATTAAAATTTTAAATTATGTAAATGTGATATTCAATAGGTGTATGAATTCTTATAACTATCACGATTGATAGTCATTTTTTACCTAACCTTGCCCTTGATATCAACTTGAAATTCATCTAAGACTAATTGAATAAAAGAGAGGGTTAATCGAAATTGTCCCATCCAATATAAGTAATATTAAAGTTAGGCAAACCCTAATCGGATACTACCTTTTCTGGTTCCACTCTCATTAAGGGCATGCGGAAGAATTAGAATCTCAAAAAATAAGAAGAAAAAGTCTCTATCTCAGTGATAAGCAGAAGTTTGTTTTTTTTTTTCTAATAGAAAGTAGTAGTTTATTAAATGAGTTTTTGTAGCACATGTCGCAGACACTATAATGGGCTCAGATGCCTTTCTAGCCTCATGAAATTTGGGCCGGATCGAAAAGGTTGGAACTTGCGTTTCTCATTGAATAGAAGAGTTGTTTGTATGTTTCAGAAAGTGAACATTTGCATAGAATAGTCCCCAATTTTATATTTTATCCTTAAGCTCTGGGAGCAGTGGCATATGCGTTGGATTCCCGATGATTCAGCAGTGTGACGAGGCAAATACATCGCTTGTAAGCAACTGGACAACACGCACCGGCCTTGCCATGACTTTAACCCAAGAAAACATATTAGTATTAAATCAAAGCATATAACAACAGCCGTAACAACCAACAGATTTGTACCGCTAGATGGAGTCGCCACTGATCTTAAAAGGGAAATCAGTCCCCATTTTCATTAAATAAGGACACCAGTCGTGCAAAGCTTGGATTCTGGTATTCGGATTAAAATAGATATAGTAAAATTTGTTAACCCGAAGCTGTTTATATGGGCATGAAAAGAGAAAAATAAAAATAAAAATATGAAGAAAGGAGGAAAGGGAGAAAGGGAGAGAGCTGAAAAAGAGGAAAGCTAAAGCTAAAGCTAGAGAGAGGAAAAGCCGGGGCGCCAGAGATTTGTCACAAACTCCTGTCATCCCCCTTTTGGGATGCCTACTCAAGTGTGCTTGAGCTTGAAACCTACCCCTCTCTTTATAAAGGGGAGGTGGGCGCATGGGTTATAGGCCATGAATGGGACCTCATTGCTATTGGGCTTGCTATCGTCTTGGACCTTTTGCTCCAGGTAGGCTGTTGCTGAAGTCTGTGGGCTGTTGCTGTAGAGATTGATTACTGAATCTAGTGGGTTGAAGCACACTTAGTAGGCTTGGTTTGTTTGGGGTCTTGTTCTATGTGGGCTATTGGTTTTAGAGCTCATTGACAAATTTTGTTGGATTGATTTTTTTTTTGTGGTGATTGGGCTTGGATCTTTGTTCATACATATGTTTTCTTTATTTTTGTATGTATTTATTTGGACTTAAGTGAAAAGTGTCTACAGTTTTATTTATCCAAATTAGAATGAGGTTGTGGATCCTTAAAGAAGCCAAGCGATTTTAATTGGCTGATGTATATTTGTTCATGCTGGTTGGCCTGCTATTGCGGGGCTAGCCAAGTAACAATGCAGTCCAAAACAAGCTCAGACGAAAAGACCAGCTGTGTATCGCGTAACACTACAAACCCAAAAAGTACAAAGGCTGGGCTTGAGTCTCAGTTGAGGCATGGCCTTGTAAAGGCTGAAAAGAATGCAAGCATCGGCAGATGTTCCAGATCAGATTTCCCCACTTATCAAAGGTGGTAAAAAAAAAAAAAAAAGGCTAGATTTCCTCAGGTTGACCTGTGGGCGTAGGAGCAAATCATTTGGTTGACCATCTAAGACGATAAAAAGAAGGGCAAAGAAAAACTGAGACATGAAATGAAGTAAAGTTCAGAAGGATCAGATGCCGTGATCCGATGCCAGAGCCTTAATTTGTGTGGACCTAACATGAGCTTTCTTTTTTTCTTGGAGGGTGCTCCTATCTTACATTTTCTCAACTAATATTACATTCAAATTTTCTAAAACATTTTTACAACTTACTAACAATAATCTACAAATATTTTTACATTTTTTTAATATCATTTTTTATTTTTCTTCAATATTAATTGGTCAACACTCCCCGAAAATAATATTTACATACATACATACATATATATATATATATATGTGTGTGTGTGTATTAGAGGGATATTAGAGGGATGCGCAGGACGTCAACCATAGGGTGCGTATCTCCTTGAGTTTTTCTTCCATGAAATGAAATGATTTGTGTGGCCCATGAAACATTAAGAATGTATAGCAATCCAATCCAAGAAATTCCCAAAAAAAGCCGCGTGTTACTGTACAATAACTAATTTTTCTAATTTAAAATTAGTTCTTAAAAAAAATTAAACCGTTAATATTATTCATTGATTTGTGTACTTTTTATCACATAAAAAATCACATGTACTGGAGACTTATGAAGGAATAAAAATTTCTTTTCAAAATTTGACGGTTGCTATCTACTCTGCAATGCAGTTTTAGATTTTATAAGGTAGAAGTTTCCAATATTTTTGTCATGATAAAAATATACACGGACATGATGTGTATAATAATATTATTGATTTAGATTTCAGGAAAAAAAAAAAAACAATTTTTGATTAGAAAGATAACTACCGTAAGTTTAAGTTATGGTGTAACTGCAGGTAATTAAAATTAATTAATATTTTACAAGTAGATAGTAGATATATCCGGCAGTAAGACTTTTGAGGATTCCTCTCTCTCTAGAATGTGTAGTAAATATATCTTGGTATAATGGTACTCAACACAAGAGGATCAGGATTCTCAGGCGCATCAGCCACATCATATGTGATTCTCCTTCTTCCACTTTGGAATAATCTTTTAGATTAATGTGGGTGCTATAACCAAGTTGCACCTACCCTTTCGGCTAAAATCTTGTTGGTTCCTAAACAATTTGCAGTTTTTCAAAAAGAGGCCTAATATTATTCAATACCACTGCATCACCCGATTGATGTGATCTTTGAGTCACCGAGCCACTACCACAAAGTTGGTGTTTTGGACACCTCTATTAAATTCTAGTTGCAGTAAACCACAACAGTAAAAATGTGACGAAGGAATGCAACTTTAAGTTGGAACAACCGACCAACGCTGCGCGCGGAGTGAAACTTTCGTTCCAACTGGCGTGTGTTCGAATCCCGAGCTGTATTTCCAACCAAAAATTTCTATGGGAACATGTATGTGGTCATCCTTATTTGGTTGAGAGCTGGTGGTCTCTCCGTTGATATTTGGGAGCTTGTTGTCTTCTTTTAGAAATATTATTATAATTGTTTTAGAATTTTGAATGTGATATGAATTGAAATATGTTGTAAATATACTCCAATTAAAAAGTTGGAAAAACCAAACCTTGTTATATACAGAGAAGTGATCTTGTTAATCCAAACTAAGCAAATTTCTTGCTTAATTTATCTCACAAAATTCATTTATAATTTTTTTTTGTCTTTTTCTTCATATGCTTGTTTACTCAAATGTATTTAATAAATTAAGTTTTACCATTTTTGAATATATTATATATTTTTTGAAATTTTTAAAGATAAAAGTATTTTCAATACATATATACACATATTTGTTTTAATATCTTTAAAAAATATACACACATTGAAAAATGGTAAATTTTTTATTTATATATTAAATACACTTAGACAAATCAGTATAATAAAAAAAATAAAAAAATTATAAATTAGTTTTTGAGATGGCTAGCTTCTCAGTTGATAGCTGTTCTGCGGAGAAATGTGATGTAAGCCATTACTCGATCGGGCGGTCCGAAAGAGAGAGAGAGACGCAGGTGCGTTTCAAGCACATGTCGAGTGTCTGGCATAGAGATAGGAATGGGCAGCCATCCCGTGCCAACCCATACAACCCAAATCCTATCTCGAAAAAATTTTGACGTGGCAGCAGCTGGCGTATTTATTGAGTGGTAGTGAATCGAGGATGATGTGATGATGACATTTTGGTCGTGGACTCGTGGGTCTGAATTCTGAAAGATCTCCAATCCAGGGAGACATGGCCTGCACGGCTGCACTGCACTGCAATACGCCAGCCGTATTATCTGATGCAACAGTGTACTAGCTAGTTAGCGGATATGTCCGCCCCAATACTGTTATAGCATCGCCACCCTTGATTCTCACTGTCCTTACTTTAACGAGGATCGGACAAGATGCGGAATGGGAAAATAATAATAATTCATTCTGCTTTAGAAAAGAAAAAAATAGCATGAAAATTATTAAAATTGTATAGGAAATGAGAAAAACGTGTTATTATTTTTTAAAAATGAAAAATTTAAAGTTATTTTCATCCCATCCTTATTCCATTAAGTTAAGATAAGAAATAGTGCTTTATGTTATTAGAAGTACAACTTTAATCTACCTTGTTAAAAATGGCTTACCATTTTATACATCAATGATTTTTGAAAAAAAAAAAAATCTAGCCTCAACCCAATTCAGGGGGAACCCATAATATGTTCAAGTTGACATCAATCAAATTCCAAGATATGTACAAAATATTTAGTCATAGTCATTATCGTCCTCTTCAATGTCGTCCCACAAAAATGCTATCTCGCCATCACATCTTCGCCGTTTTGCCTATCTGCTACCAGCATCGATAGACTTCATCAATATTGGTTCATCCATCTTAATATACTTTAATCAACTCCATGGATGAGTTGCACGAAACACTAGAACTAATTGTTTTCAGTGCTAATAAATTTGAAACAAATAAATGTTGTTTGAGAAAAAAAGAACTAGATGGACGTTGGTAAGCATGCGATTCCTTAATATAGTACACGAATTTCACATTAAAAAAGAAGAAAGTTCCTAGTGGATAAATGTAGAATGACATATTTTAAAAATGTGCAGTTATACTGATAGATCAAAATGGATAATATCACCTCATTTGACCTAAGGTTGTAACTGTCATCTGAGGTTAGCATTAGTCATAAAGTTGGGCTATTACACCTTTAAGACTCATCAGTCTAATTCATATTATTAAAGTCGATAACGTCCATTGATGCTAATTTGACCATCCGGATTTAGTCCGGTCATCTCCTTCATAAGTTCCATAAAGAGTCACATTTAATCATTATATATGAAACTCGTTAAAACCGATTTAGTCAATCTCTATTGCTGATCTTCCTAGTTACACATTGACACACTTTTGCTATTAACCCCTATTTGTGGCAAAGATCTTTCGTGAATGTACACATTGCACTTTCATCATGATCTAATTAATAGTCACAATCTAATCGTCAAGTGGGCCATGCATCATTAAGATCATCAAAGTCATCAACAAAAATCATAAAATTTAAAAAGTCAAAACCCTTATGAATAAGGTTGCCCTCCTCCCACTCCGTACAACTCCTTTTCTCTCTCCTAGTTTATTCGTGCTATCTCTAGACTCCACTTTGCCTGCTTAATTTCTCTACCTACACTTAGAGCTTGTTTGGTAATGAAAAAGTTGGGGAAAATATGTAATGAGGTAATGATGTAATTTATATGAAATAATAGGGATAAATATGTAATAAATAGGGTATTTTAAGTGTAGTAGGGAAGAGAAATGATTGAAATGTAGGGGTAAAAATGTAGTTATTAGTTGAGCATGAGAATCTGTAATCCCTTGGATTCTCATCTCACATTTTCCATATACGTTAACAAATGTAACCTTAAATTTTTTAAACAATTTATTTTCTTAAGTTTTAAGGTAAGAAAACTTATAGTCTCTCTAAAATAATACCTACATCACATATTATGAATTAAGTCTAGTTAAAGAGCAATACTTAGCATATATTTTCATTAAACTAATGTCATTCATCTCAGAGAGCATTAGCCTTGTCGTTACTTTCTCATAGTCACTCAAAAAAAAAAAATTGATCCTATTGTTAACCTATTGAAGTTAAAGAATCCAAGTAGGATAATTGCTTTGCTTAAGTTTGATCTAACCCATCTATGCCAATCATTACTTTACTTGAGTTAGCCTAGCTCTACAAATCGTATCACTTAGTTCAACTACTTTACCATAGTCGTTCAAGAAAACTTAATATTATCATCACCGTGCCGAATTTAACTTGGAAAATACTCATATTATCATTTTTCTCAAGTCGATCAAATCTATCTTTGTCATGCAATCGCTTTACTTGAGTTGGACTGACTCAGCCAGTCATCTTATTACCCTGTTGGAGAAAATTCAACTCAATTACACTATTATTTTGCTAGAATTATACTATTATTTTGTCACATTCATTAAGTAAATATAGTTACCAAAATCTATTATACCAACTCTCCATTTGATAATGTTAATGTAGGTAATTAAGAAAGAAAATATTTTTGAAATATGAAAAAATGTGATATGACAAGAGTAAAATGAAAACAAATAAAATAGTTGTGTGAGAAAATGGTACGAACATAATAACAAAGATGGAAAAAGTAGGGTAATTAAACAGTTAAGATATTAATTTATTTTAAAAAAAATTTGTGGGAAGAGATAGGAAAGTGGTTTCCACTTATCCTTTTCACCAAAAGGGCCCTTACTTGTCAAAAATTTTCCCACAAAAATGTTCTCCATTTTTATTTTATCTGTTCCTAAATAGGCCCTCATCTGCCTTTTCCACACTTAAAAGCGTATTTGTAGCAACCATCATTAGCAGTAAAAAATGTGGTTTGGTTTTTTTCATCTAAATAGTTAATTGTCGTTGCCATTAATTTGTACTAGGGGTGCAACTCGGTCTTATGAAACCCAGGTTCACCTTATCCCTAATCTTAATCTTAATTCTATTTGTAAAACTTCAACCTGAACTCTAACCCTAACCTTAAACCTATTTGTAAAACTTCAAACCTAACTCTAACTCTAACTCTGTTTGTATACCTTAACTCTAACCTTATTTTTGAAATTCAGACTCGGGTTGAGTTTTGGGTTGACATTCTCCTATTAATATGTCTTTGTTATTTATTTTATATATATAGTTTTTATCACAAACCTATTGTATAAAAAGTTTAAAAAATAATTTATTATACAAAAGCAAGAAAAATTCAATGTTGATTTCTGGCTCGCTAATATTATCTTGCATATTACTTGAGCTATCATATTGATTTGATCACCTAAATATCATTTTTTATAATATAAAAAAATAATTAAAAATTATCTATGTGAATTTCAATAGTTCTACTAGTTTCAGAGCAATAACAAACTAATTCAAAAATACAATCACACAACATATAGTTCTAAAGACCAAATAATAATTGATTCCTCAATTACCTCATTGGGATCCACAAGCTCCACATATACTCCATATATGTCCTTCCTGCGCCATTCAGCAAAAGAAGGAAAACGTCAAGACGATGAAAAAAATTAAAAATATTTAGCAAAAGGAATGTTGCAGCAGCAGGGCAAAGATTAGCACAATGTTGTAACGAAGACGGAACAAAACTCAATTCACTACTTAGAAAAAATTTTGAATCAGGCACATAGTATAAGACAGAATATGTTTCCCACCCAACTAACAAGTTGATTGCAAGTTGCCCTCGACTAGATTATATCTAGATGCATTAAAAAAAGCAAAAGCCAAGAACTAGATTACACACTTTTATAGCTTGTGTAGAATGAAATCCAAAGTCTTCTTGTCCAGCAACGGAGTCATTCCCGTGTAGTAGTCCGTCGGCAAAGCTGGAATTATGAAATGTCAACATCTATCTCTTGTATCCCAAAGAAAGAAAAATACAGAAATATCAACATCTCCAAAGCAGACGTAGAGGGGGAAATCCGATGGTGATATGGTCAAAGAAGAAGGAAAATTTGAAGAAAATCTTAGGGGACGTTTGGTAAAGGGATGTGGGAAATGTGGGAGGGAAGTAATGGGAGCACGGGTTTCGAGGTACTTCATTAATCAATCAATCATCATATTTTTCCACTTTTACCCCTATATTTTAATCATTTTCTCTATCAACTACCTTCCAACCAACCTATATATTCCAACTTTACCCTTATCATTTCATATCAATCACACAATTTTCAAAATATTCCATTTTCTATTCCCACCAAATACCACATTTTCCACAACTTTTACATTCCCAAACATCCCCTTACACGAAGTAGGAGTTGTCAAATCTCAAAGGTTCTGTTGTCCAAGGACTTTCAAAGCCAGACCTCTCTTTATGTGCTCTTCCTTGCAACAAGAACATTAAACATGGATTATTAAACAGGCAAACAGTGTGAGCCGCTCCCAACCCGTAACAATTATTTTATTTTAAGTCGTATCAAATATTCTTGGCTTAAGTTGATGATCAGCAATCAGTCGATAAAGCTACATTCGAATCAAAAAATCAAAATCAGGCACCCGTGCACCTAACGGTTGTAAATGAAAGGAAGGGAGTAGGGGTGCAACTCGGGCTCATGAAACTCGGGTTCACCTCGACCCTAACCCTAACCCTATTTGTAAATCTTCAACCC
>JAXCLR010000073.1:22627166-22639505 GCA_035584095.1 Annona squamosa | reverse complement strand
GGGTTGGAAAAATCGGGCTCGGGCTGAAACCAGCAGGGTTTTAACACTGCAAATCTTCGGGTTCGGCGGGCCGGGTTTGGGCCGAACCCGGCCCAAGTTGCACCCCTAGAAGGGAGCAGATTTCAGCGGTTGTTTGGCTCTCTGCTGTAAAACCAGAGAGATACTACGCAGTTTTGCTCCCCCCTTCTTTTCTCCTCCGCATAAACCGACCTACCCTGAATTCCTTCCCAGATGCATTCGATGACACAAATCTGACGGCGGAGATCATGTTCAACAGTTCCATGGCTCGATTGTCACACCAGTGGTAGAGCTTCAACAAGGGCGATAGCGATCCTCCGCCTACACTCGACGAATCCTTCTTCTCCCTGAAATCCTCCTTCATCCGGCCTGATAAGCCTCGAGCTCCCGCAGTCGCAAAAGTGCTGCCGCTGCCGGAGAAGCCCGTCCACGTCTACAAACAATGCCACAATATCATCGTCAGATAATCCCACCAATCGGCGCAATCGACGGCGCAGATGCAGATGAGCAAAGTGGCAGGTTGGAGCGAGAAGGGATTGGGGAAATCAAGATGTGGTCGAGCAGGAAGTCGATATTAGGGCACTGTTGGGAAAAATCCATCCTATATGGCTACAGAAATCGGGTTAGGGTTCTTATCAACTCGAAACCAGACCCATTTCAAATCGGGCTCGGTTCAACCTGAAAAATCAGGTTCGGGGTTCCCCCAAGTTTGTACCAAACACATGAGATCATTAAGGCAGGGTTTGGTATTGAATGTCATGATTTTGTCCGAATGGCTCTAAAGTGCGTTCGTGCATGCATACCCAAAAAGGAAATAAAGGCGGTATGAACTGATATATAAACAATTGAATTGAAATGGAAGGAAGGACTGGTTGAAGTACGCAACCAGTCAGGAAGTTGACAGAGAGGGGAGGGCCCACATCCAAATTCGAGTACCAAATTCCTTGAGGAGGAAAAAAAGAAAAAATCTAGTCAATTGAAGATTGGGCTTTCTCGGGTCTGGTACTCGTCTTTTTGACCACTCACCGAAAGGAACGGCTAAGGATGTCTACCCTGGCCAGCTACACAAAAAATAAAAGCGATCCATGGATCAAAGACGATAGCGAAGAACATCTAAAGGCACTTGTCTTTTCCACCCGAAAGCTGGTTTCTTATGCTCCATTTCTTTATATTATTTTCCACGTGTGCAATTCCAAGAGTCGCATCTACTTGGTGTACGTCCACTATCTTCCAAATATAATAGTAAGCAGAAATGACTGTTCATCACTACCTCCAAATTCCAACGCTTTGCGAATCGTCGTACATGGGTGAGTCCCGCTCGAATGCACCTGTGCCTCGCAAATTACCAAGCAACCGTATGTATACTAAAGCTCAGTGCAGGATCGGGACTTTACATGAGTGGGAGCAAAACATATGGCTCTGCAGCAGAAGGCCAGCGGCGGATCTCGGACCTTCGCTGGAGAGTAATTTTAGGCAACTGCCAAAATATTTTGTCTTTTTAGGTCAGCTCAGTTTTAGGGACATCTAATTTATTTGGTGCAAAAGATACAAATCAGCAACATTGTTGCTAAATATAATGGGTACCTTCGATTGTCATCGATTGAAACTGGCTTGTCTGGAGGGGAACCCCCAAAAAAAATTGCTGCAAAATCATTGATTAGGCACTGTTTAGCAAGAGATACTCCCTACACATTTTTCAAAAGCTAATTCTTATCTTAATTACCCAACTCCTTTATTATTTTTTCATTTTTACTCTTACGTTTCAATCATTTTATCACACAACTACCCTATTTATTTCTACACTTTTTCTAAAAATCTAACATTTCATCTCCTCACTAATTATGTTACTAAACAATCGCCAGCAGCAAGCCTTTATATTTTTTATTACAGCAATCACAACATCGTGCATACAGCAACAATTTTTGTGTTGCTAAAGTTATATTCTCTTTTAGTGGAAAATATTACAATGCGAAATACTTTTCAAAAGATTTAGACATATATCCAAATGATACAGTTTATTACTAAAATATTTATAAATGTAAGTGTAAATATTCATTTTGTGTAGCTAATTTTTTTAGTCACATATAATATGTATTTAGTTGTGTTACATTTTTTTGTTATAATTGATTATTTATCTAACATACTATATTGTTTTTATTCATGAAATTTGTTTAAATATAGTAATTTTTACTTCTAATGCATCAAAATGTACTATTTGATGCAATATTAAAATTTAACTGTAAATAGTAAAAACTTTGGCTACAATTAATACATTACTTGGTAGTATTTGACAACAAATGTAGCCAAATTAAAATTTTGGATGCAAAAATATGGTCACATAACTAAAGCAATTTTCACTTAATACAGTTATTTTCATTGTATATAATGTTTACTTGATTAGAATATATTTTAGCTACAATTTCTTTTTTTGTTATATATTTACTACTCAAGTATCTAGTATTTATTTACCGATCTTGCTCAAAGAGTGTAAAAAAGAGACATTGTTCTTGTAAAAAATAAGATAAATTTTTCAGACCAAAATTTGATGCTTAGATGATCCGTAATCGAGGCACAAACTCTGCCATCGAGGCCGGTCCTATGTGAGTGATACCCTTAAATATTTAATTATAAATAATTAGTTGCTTTTAAGTGATGATATTTTGTTAAATATAGCCAATTATCAAAAATATATACATAGCTAATTGTCTCTAAAAATATACTATTTTTGTATAAAAATAATTAAAAGCAACATTTAATATAACTATTAAAATTTGGCCACCGACAACAGTAAAACTTTACTTGCGATTAATATAGAATTTGATTGCATTTAATTAAATGTAGTCACCGCATTTCATTAAACTTCGCCAAATTAAACACTTATGTGCCAAAAAAGTTGGGGATATATACTACTTTTTTATTGCGGTGAATTTGATAACATTGTACTATTTAAAAAATTATTTTGAGAAAAAATATTAAGCTGGACTGTGCAGTTCAACTTGTCAAACTAGTCAGTCAACTTGGGACTTCAAATCATTTTGCGGTCGAACCGGTCCTCATTTCTTTTCCACCCACTTTTACAGGTTATTCGTATACGAATCTGATCCATGCGTTTCAACCAAGAATCCTGCCAACCTACATATCAGACAAAAATATTTCTAACATATGGCATAGATAAATATAAAATATATGTCCAAGACTAGACTGGTCCAGACAACGAACGCCACGTAAATTTTCTGTTCGTGAAACCATCGATAGTGCGTCCGGCAGCCTTCGGGGAGATAAATCGTTGTGCGTCAATCATGACAATATTTAATTATAAACAAATACTAATAAAATAAAATGATCATTCCTCTTATAACAATAACAAATGTACATAATTTTTCTTATACCCATAATATTTCATAAATTTCACTTATACTCGTAACATTTCACCCTAAATTTCTCTCGTATTCATGCTATTAAAACTACCGGTATTTACCTCATTGAAAATTCGATTTTACCAATTTAAAATTTTTTAATTGAGATAATTTAACTATAACACGACTCAATTGATGGTAGTAATAATTAATACAAGATATTAAATAACTCGAAAGTCATATTAAGGTTGATTTATTTTAATTAGAAAAAATTTAAAAGGGCAAAATTGTCTTTTTAATGAGATAGATAACAGTGGTTTTAACGGCATGAGTATGAAAAGAATTTAGAGTGAAATGTTATAGGTATAAGAGTAATTATGTGCATTTGGTATAAATGTAAGAGAAATTATCCCTAAAATAAATAATTTTTATAACAAAAATAATTAAAGAATAAAGTGAATAAAATTTCTTTCAAATTACAATCATTCACGACATATTCTGCTAATATCAGTGTTGATGCTCAGTAGTTGCATATATGATTTTTGTTAGAGTGGGTTTTGGTTTTTTTTTTTTTTTTTTTTTGATTGGAGGTTGTTGACTAATTATAATGGTGATTTTGCGAATATATGTTGACATAGTAATTATGAAACAATGCAAGAAAATATATTTTTTGCCATTTTTATTAGCAAGAAAAATGTATATGCAAACAAAAAATTTCTTGCATATGTTGATATTTTTATAGACAAGGAAATTTTTTTTCTACTAATAACGTTTTGGCAACAAAATTAAAATTTTTTTTAATCTGAACACAAAATTCATAAACTATTGGCGACTAATTTTTTCTTATTGGTTGCTCTATAAAATATAAAAAAATATTAGCAACTAAATCGTTTTAATAGCCAAATTTTGACTTTTGCAAGCAAATATCCTTTGTCGAAAATCAAAATTTTTGTGGTACAAATAATGATTATAAAAAGGACTACATCTAGGTACAAAAAGCCATTTTTAAATTTTTTTAAAAAGTTTTTTATACAATTGTTAATTTATGTGTATTTAACATATATCAATTTCACAAAGTATGAAACTGCCATTAATTTTTCAAAATCTAAAAAAATGTTTACAAATATTTAAAATGGTAAAAATTAATATATATGTTAAATACATCTAAATCAATAATTATATAAAAAATTTTAAAAATAAAAAAGGTTAAATATACTCGGATGCATTGAAGCTAAGTGCACTCGAATGCATTAACAAGTATCCCTAAAAAATTACCTAAAAGCAAATATGCCCTTTCTTTGGAAATACACGCATGTCTGAGCAAATATTAAAAAATGGAAAAAGATAAAATGATGAGAAAAAATAAAAGTGTACATCGATGTATTCAACTAGAGTAAGATTGAAAATGCACTAAATAAGTGCTTCGTAATAAATACACAAGACTACTAGCATTGTAGGTATAGGTCTGCAATTACAATATAGGAGAGTAATAAGTGACTGTTACATTAGCTTACAAAATATTCAGAGCTATGCTATTGAGGTTGTGCCTCAATGGCATAGGGCATGGCTCCACAAGTTGGGTGGTCTAAAATTCAAGTCTCCCCAACAGCATTTTGAGGTGGTGGCGTTGCATATTTTCCTAAGTTTGTACGAGTCGTCCACCGATAGAAAATATCAAAAATAGTAGATAATTATTATCAAATTAAAAAATATCTCAAAATTTAATTGTAATAATAGTTGAGATTGTAATGTATTGATATACATAAAAAAATAAATTTAGGCTGTATGGATCACTGAAAAAGACATGCGATAAAAAAAAATATAACAAAAAAATCCGGAGAGGACTGACGTTTGACCGGTGGAAGCCAGTATATGCATCACAGAAAAAGACATGGGATAAAAAATAATAATAATAATAACAAAAAAATCCGGAGAGGACTGAGGTTTGATCGGTGGAAGCCAGCCCAACGCAAGAAACCAAACGTTCCAAGGACAGCGGTACCTTCTTGTTCACATGTGATGATGGCACCCCGCGCCGGATCCCCTTGTCTCGCCTTGAAAGCCGCGCCCATGGACTACGTGTCATCGGAGGGGTGTTAACAGGGCAGTAGATTTTCTAGTAAACGATACGATATTTTAATTTTCTAATAGTTATATTTTTTTCAGTATTTTAATTATTTTTTTCCCAACAAACCTATTATTTTAATTTTACTTATATCATTTACGTATTTTTTAAAATATTTTTTCCTTCAATTTACATGCTTCCTTCCTCACGATCTTATTATATAACTATACTTCATTTTACATACTTTCTCACCATCTTAGGGTGCTTTTGGGATGGCTTAAAACCTTTTGACATGTTTTATATTTGGAGAAAACGTCATCTATCATTTTAGTTCCGTCGATTAGTCAATTGAGAGGCCGGTCATATTGGCGTGGAATGAAGATGTGCGGGCGGCGATTCTTCGTAGTCCGCAGGGGACGCGTAGTTTAGTACATTTGCGTTCGCATCTCCCTATTTTTCTCCCCTATTATCATGCCCGAGAATCGTCCGGCTGCTGCAACAGTACGAAAAGTGCAGGGGTGTTGTCGACGAAAGATTGATTTGACGAGTTTTTTTTCACAGGCCCCCTTGTGTGAAAAGTTTTACGCAAATGGGAAAGTTTTATGTCATCCCAAACAGCCTCTTAGTCTATAACTTTCTATCAAACATCCCTTTGAAACTAGTAAGTCTAACAGAACCTAAGGGAGCATATGCCATTTATCAGCTTGACCCAATTCAAAAGGGTTCAAAAGCTTGAATGGGATACATAAGTAGAATGATAATTTAATAATGGGTATCAGGAATTTAAAAAAATTTGATTGAAAATGTAAATTTTGAAAAAACTATCTTGAAAGCAGAAATATACATTATATTTAAGGATCTTAGATCCTTTAGAACACTCTCTTAGCCAAGTAGCATGACCAATACTTTGCCTCCAACATTTAGCATTAACTAAAAAAAAAATGCTTTTCTTTTTATGTGAATGGAGGTTATCCCTCTAGTCTAAAAATGAAATTAAAGGGTATGTTTGGTTGGAATCAGAAAATGTTTATCAAAACTTTTTATTTTAAAACTTTTCACTCTCCATAACTATTTTATTTTTTTACATTTTCCTATACAAACAACTTTACTTTTTAATCATTTCCACGCAACTAACTTATCTATTTTAATTTTATTCTCTTTACACACTACATCATTACCTCTATCATATCATATTACTTTCTATTAAATTGACAACTTATAACATGAAAAGTTTTCATCAAAAAGGTTTTATCTTCAATCAAACACATCCAAAATCTCACTCACACATATGCTAACATTCCATCCACATGTTTTAATGTATGTAAAACATATGTCAAACTGATCGTCTTGAGCATAAGCCATGAGAAAGCCACATAGCTTGATGCCCCATCCACATGTAAGACCATGTGGGTTAACTTTATAGAGCTTTTACAACATTTGAGTCACCATGATTGATTACCTTTTTAATATTGTTATACGCAAAAAGATGGCCTTCATTATCAAAATTGCCCAATCTTATCATATTACCTGATCTTATGATAAAAAAATTTTAAATCTTTTCAAACACGAACTTACAAAAGAAGACCTATATAAATGACATTAAAAAGGGAATAACAAATTTCACTCCAACAACTCAAGGTTTGAACCTCTCTATCTTTCTCTCTTTATCGGACTTCAATAATCTTTTTCAAGTCATAATTGGAGACATTATACCTATTTTAGAGATGGTGAAACTCTTTTCTTTGTGATTTTTCAAGAAAATCTCACACTCATTAAACCCTACTTTTCCGTGTAAAAAGAATATTGCTTCTTTTACTTTTGCATGTACCTACTTTACAATTTTTGATACTCTACAATCTTGTGCACCATTAATATATATATATATATCAAAACTATTAATTCACCATTTATTCTATTTAGAATACTTTTTATATAGATAAATGATTTTATAAATTATCATAACATTCTACTAAATCAATAAATAGATATGAGTGATTTCTTATTTTACACATGGTTATCAATATTTACAAGCAAATGCAACTCATTCAAAATTTTTACCACAATAAATAAATGAATTTAAACAAAATTAGCACATTAGGATTTGATTTAATCTTTAAAATGGGCCAACTAAAGTAGCAACACTCAAGTACTTAATGATATTAGTAGCATGGAAGTATCTCTATTTAAACATATTAAGTTTTTATTCAGTAAGTATGACTTTTTCTTCCAAAATTAGCAACTAGCACTTCTACCAAAAGCAATTTAAAGCTTTTCTAAATTAGCAATTCTTTTCCTAAACACATTCAAGGGTTTGTTTGTTTATAAGTGAATGGGGATGGGAATTAAGGGTGTTAATGAATTGGATTGAACGGGTTAGAGCTCAATCCTAATCCTAACTCATTTAAAGTATCTCAATCTTAATTCATTTATTAACCTATTCAAAAAACTTCAACCATAACCTATTTACAACTCATTTAATAAATGGATTGTCAGGTGGTTAATGGATTGTATAATAAATGACTTGAAGGTCTAAACTTTGGCAAACGATGATCTCACAGAGAGAAGCAAAAGTGTGTTTTCATGGTAGGCGAAATGAAAATAGGGTGCTAGTAAGAAAATAGAACTAGGGCAATAGTTGAAAATTATGTGGCGGAAGGAAGACTTAGAAAGAAAAAAAGAACCAAGAGGTTTATATTTGTATATATAAAATTTTAATGTGTTAAAGGAATTAAATAGATTGAACGAATTAAACAGGTTAAACAGGTTAAAGGGTTATAAAATTTTAAACATAATCCGTTTATTTAAGTAAATGGTTGAACGGATTAAACAAGTTAAACGAGTTGACGGGTTATAGAATTTCAAACTTAATCCGTTTATTTAATTAAATGGTTGAACGGGTAGGCGAATCATAACCTATTTATTCAAAAATTTCAACTCAAACTCATTTATAAACGGGTTGGACGAGCGGGTTGATAAGTTGAACATGACCATTAACACCCCTAATGGTAATGAGCTAATAAAGAATGCCAAAAAATCAACATGTTGATTACCCAACTATCATACTTTTTTTTTAGCATTATATTCAAAGTATTTTCTAGTATTTTCCCAACGAGTACCCTGTCCACTTTTATTTTTCTTTTTACTTTATCCTTGTCATATCTATTTCATCCCTCATTCTTCATTCACATTCTCAACGTGCCAAACAAACTCTACGAAAGAACCTTAAAACTGAAAAGCCGAATAAATAGTTGAATTTATAGTGATTACTCCATAAATGTATAAGCATCGTAAATACGCTTAGCCAAAACAAAGCCTATAAGCCTTTAAAGTGATTTTTAAACTTTTTACATTAACTTTAACTGTAAAGCTCCAATTCAAGAGAAAAAGTTGAGCATGGACACGAAGCAAACAAAGCCTTATGCATGCCGGAAGGAAAAAATGTCAAAAGCTTTTCTGGATGCAAGAAACTTTTATCATCTTATATTTCTATTTTTAATAAGTTGATGTGGAAAACAATCCTAGCAACCTAATGCCAGAGTTGAAAACCCAAGTTTGTAATCAATCACATTGGTACGCCATCTGTATAACAAGTGTCTCCTTGTCTTCCTTATGCATGCTTGATAAGAGGGCCACATGGTATCAATTTGATAATTCTACACCGCCAACTCGATAAATTCAGTAGCCCTTTTGACATAGAGGACGACTCACGTAAGGAAACTAGATAAAGCAAATTTTCTAGTTTAATGAGAAAATCGTCTAGTCCCTGATTGCGCTACAACCTATGATGAGATCTTCACAAAGCCTTGTAGATGGAAAAAAAAAATTCACATTCGTTCAGATAAAAGATCTATATAAGCAATAGTTGACAATTGTAAGGAGTTTCCTCTCTCTTCTTTTCACTCACCGAGGATAATCCCTACAACGTCCGGGTTGTGCTTAAAGTTCATGATTATATACGTTACGATGTATTTTAAGTTAAAATACAGTATTTATTTATTTTATAATTAGTTATATTTTTATTTTTTCTTGGTAAACATATTTTCTAAATATATTTAATCTATATACTAAGTTTTGCTATTTTACAATACTTTTCGCATGTATTTTTATTTCTAAAATTAAGTTATTTAAGGTTCAGAAATGACTTAAATGCCCTTTGAAATTGATGAGTTTTTAAAAATAAAAATAAATATGTAGAAGTATTATAAAATGTTAAAACTTGGTATATATATTAAATACACTTAGAAAAATATGTTTATAAAAAAAATAAAATAAAAATAAAATAAATGTCATATTTTAGCCCAAAATACCATGATATATAACTGGGCTCTAGGCTTAAATACACCATGGTGCACCTAGGTGAATTTGGCTCATTTGTATATGTTTTTGAAAATTTTTATAAAATTATTAATCTAAATGTATTTAACATGTGTATTAATTTTTACCATTTTTAGATATTTGTATATATTTTTTGAATTTTTTAAAATGAGTAGCATTTTTAGTAATTTAAGATTACTAAGATGCCATTGATTTTAAAATTTTCAAGAAAATATCTATAAATCTTCAAAAATAGTAAAAATCAATATACATATTAAATATATTTAAATTAATAATAGTATAAAAATTTAAAAATATATAGAAATTGGTATTTGGACCCAGAAGCACCGAAGCTAAGTGCACTATGCAGCCGGGTAATAATATCATGTCCCACAACTTCCTCCTAACATATTTTTCTACTCGTAAGGCTTACGCCAACTTTAGTTCTCATAATTAACATGCACATCTGAACCATCATCATAAGTCATCTATTGATGTTTTTCAACACCAGCACGATGGAAACCTTACGTTCCAAAGATCTTAAGTTAAACAGGCCTCGATGTGGCTTCTACATTTGTTTTACTTGTTAACTCATTTCTGACCTAAAATTTTTAAACTTTACTAATTTTGTTTTTAAGTATTCTTTTTGAAATTTCAACGCAATTTCGATTTAATTTTAAAAAAATTTGAGATTCTAAACCAACCTTCTTATTGAGTTCAAAGTTAGATTAACTTATCAAATGAATACAAAATAATATATAAAAATTTATTTAAGTTATGTAACCTAGCTTCCCCAACACATGTTTAAGCCTTAACCTCTATTAGGGGTGAAAATAGAGTCAGGTCAACTATGCCCTACCTTGCCTCACTCTAATTTTACGGAGGTCTGGGGCAAAGATTTTGACTTGCTGGGGTAGGGCAAGTAGGATTTTAGACCATTGCTTCGATTCTATAGGTCGGGGCGAGTCGACTATGTCCCAACCCACAATGTATAAATTATTTTTATAAATTATATAACTTACTTATGTGAATGTTTTATTGGATAAATATGTTTAACTTTATGACTTATTAACATGAATATGATTTATATTGATGTACGTTCAATTTTATAATTTGTTTATATTGATAAATTGTTATTCCTTAATTGTATATATGTTGTTAGAGTTATCTCATTCACATATTTATCAGTGAAATAAAATATATTATCTATATTGTTTATATATTATAAGAATGAAGATTATTATTTAGCAATTTATCCATTTTAATTGTAATTCAAAAACAATATCTTTCTTAAGGTCGATAAACATATTTATCAAGCTTAAGCTGTAAACAAAATTATTAAAAAAATTTACTAATACTTTGTTATGGCTATTGTGTTTTACTCACAAAATAGTAAAATATTGGATCATTTAAATTTGTCCTAAATATGAGTTTATATTGATATGTATATAAAATTTAAACTTTGACCCATTTTTTATCTCGACCCATTGTCTCGAAACCAATCTGATGTTTGTTCTCAGACCTATTAAAGAAAGATGATGGGTGGACCGACCTTATCTCAACTTGATATAAAAGTAGAGTCAAACAGGATTTTTTAAATGTGAGGTTAGGGTTGAGTACACTCTAACCTGCCCCTTTTTCACCCTTAATCTCTATCAACTAAGGGTGAGAATTTAGACTTTAATAAAAAAAAAAGGGTGAGAATTTAGACTTTAATCAAAAAAAAAAAGTGAGAATTTAGACAGGTCAACCCTTGACTCGGCCTTAACCCAATTTGTTTTTAACCTAATAAGACTAATATTTTTTTACCTAGTATACGAATGGATTAAAACTTTTAATCCCAATTCAAAAATAGGGCCGAGGTGGGTCGCTACGTCCCAATCCGCCCGCTTACATTAATTTATTAAAATATAAGTCTATATTTAAATTTTATTATTATTTTCTTTCAAAAATTTTACATTTTTTATGATTAACTATATTAACAATGGAAGAATCAATTTATTCCAAAAATAATATAAGAATCGATAAGATGAATTTGCACATATTATATAACTCTTACGTATTATTGTATATTAACCTATTCTAATAAATTTATGCTATATTTTCTTATGTTTTATTTTAGTAATGATATTTTTTAATAATTAGTAAAATATTAAAACATATAACATTTAAATTTAGTCTAGATGTATTTTTATGTTTGATGGGTATATAAATTCTTAAATTCATCTTATTCGACCTGCATTTGTTACCCGGCCTGATGTTCTGAGATCAGTCTGATGTCAAATTGAAGTTTGTCTTTGGACTTTTTAAAAAATAAAGATTAAACCGAACTCGTCCCGGCCCGGTATAAAAATAGAATTAAATTGAATTTTTTAAAAATATAGTCAAGATATCAACTCATTTGACGAGATATGGCAAGGCCAACTCCTAGGTGATAGGCTACATGCGTGGTTCATGAAGGACATGTGACTAACCCATAACCTCTTACGTGGTTCATGAAGACACTTCCTTTAGGGTGTGTTTGTTTAAGGTAAAAAAGTGTCAACTAAAACTTTTCAATCTAAAACTTTTCATTCTCCATAATTA
>JAXCLR010000073.1:22578219-22608361 GCA_035584095.1 Annona squamosa | reverse complement strand
TGAAAAAATAATTAAAAAATAGAGTAATTATGGAGAGTGAGAAGTTTTAGATTGAAAAGTTTTAGTTGACATTTTTTTATGCTAAACAAACGCACCCATAATGTATATTAACAAACACTGCCGCCGCTGCTTCCCTAATCGCTCCCCTTTCCATTTCTCGCCGCTACTCTCCCGCCGTTGCTACCGCCGTGCTTCTGCTGCCCAATCGGTGCCCGACATCGCCGTCGACACAAGAAGCTGCTCAATCCGTGCCACTGCTTCTCGAAAAGGGCCGTTGGTGATTTCTTCCTGCTGCCTTGTCTCCTGCCACCTACTCAAGCTGTGTCGGCAGCTGCTTAAGTCAGCGAACCGTCGCTGTTATTCTACTTCTGCCAGTGTCGGTGAACAGTGACAGCTCTTCTTCTCCGTCGAAAAGCAGCAGTTGCTCTGTTTTTCTAGCTAGGCTATCAACACTGCTAGCGTGTCTCAAGCAGTCTTAACACGGTAAAATACCAATTTTTCTAAAGAAGCAAAATCGCTTTGGGGCGTGGTAGGCCTTCACATCCAATTCCTTTGATATTCGCTGTTGGTGTTCGTGGGCACGCAGAGTTAGCCGGCTGCTCTGCTTATTCTTCTTCGAGCAGTAGCTGCTCCTTGGGCTGGGCGGGCCCGCATCTGAATATTGGTGAACGGAAGGTAAATTATTTTGTGACATTGTAGTTATTACATATTTACATGCATAAAATTATAAATCCTGCTTGCACAGTTAAATTCAATTAATTATGATTTTGACATTTTACAGTTTATTTATTACATAATTAAGTTTTACTTTTGTTAAGTAGGAAAATGCTAAAGCCTTCAACTATTAAATATTTAAATTTATCATGTGATTCTATTATGATAAGTTTAAACTTTCACATTTTAGCCCGCATTTTTAACCTACCTTGTTGTCCCAACACTGATTCGAAACCAATTCAAATTTTGTCCCATGATCTATTAAAGAAAAGTGAACTGATATTGTCTCAATCCGGCATTGAAAAGAAAGTTAAACAAGATTTTTAAAATGTATGGTCAGGTTGGACAACTTCTCATATGTCCTGACCTGTCCCGATTTTCACCTTCTGTGAAAAAATATAAAGTAATTTTAACTTTTTTGGGTACAAAATTTCTCTTCAATCGTGCCTTTATTAATTTCCAAGAGTAACGATTTTTGCTTTCACTTATAGGGTGAATATTTTGAGTACTCACGTGCGCTGGGCTAAAGTGCCGAAGTAGTCATAGCTGAGTCTACATTTTCTAAATTATTCGATTTCGCAGGTTCAATAAGATGCGTCCATTGCGTTTGGAGCATAATATGAAAAAAAGCCCAACACTTGTTTAGGAATTAGGATGTGTTTGGAAAGTGATTAAAATTTTAAAATGTAAAAATTTTTAAAATAAAAAAAATAATGTGATACAATACAAATAATGATGATTAGGAATAAAGAAAATAATGTTAAAATAGATGAGTAAATTGTATGAGTAGTTACATAAAAATAATTAAAAAATAAGATGACTTGTAAAGAAAAATGTGAAGAAATATTAAAAAATAGTATAGGTGTGAATGGTGAAAAATTTTTAATTGAAAAATTTTTAATTGAAAAATTCATTTAGATTTTATCAAAAACCAAACGTACCCTAGTTTAAAAAGATTTCGAAAAACCCCCGTTCCACCAGCCCTTGCATTCCTCCATCTCTCGCACGCCCTCTATCACTACCCTAGCCCCTACTTTAGCTATTTGCTGCCGCCATTAATTGTCTTCTCCGGCAAATCGGCGACGACGATCAAATCTCCTCTCTCTCGACGTAGCTCTTGCGTTGAGCTTGAACCAAGGTAGCAAATGCAGAGATTCTGCAGGTAGGAGGGTAGGCAGTATACAGACTAACTTGCCTTTTTTTTTTTTTATTGGTTTTGTTAGCAAAATCATCAAACCCAAAATAATTGACAGATGTTTTGATGAGAAAATTATTCATTTTGATTGTTTGTAGGACTTGAACCTCATTTCGGTCAGATTGAAATTGCCATTCTTGAATATTTTTTTTTAAATTGATTTATGGGGTGCTTCAATTCTTGGGTCCGGACTTGATGATTTGAGACTTTTTGGGTATCTGTGATTCATTAATGTGTTACTGGATTAAATCTGGACTCTTTCGATTTGGATTTGAATTTCTAGTTTCTAATTTGACTAATCGTATATTTTAGCCGACCGCATAGAATCGGTACTTTATTATTATTATTTTTTTAATCATGCGGCTATTGAGAAATGTATACTGCTGTAGAGAAATAAACAAGACAAATATCTTAACTTTGCATTTTTAACTTCACAACTACTAAATATTTTAGTTGTTAACTTCTAAGTTTCAAATAGATGTTACTCTATGAGCGAAAAAAAAAATACATAAATTGTATTGAGCTCGACATGCTTTCTTAACTCGAAATTATGAACATGAGATCAACCTGTATTTAACAAGGTTAGAGTTGTGCAATGTTGATAAGTATTTATTATTGATAGGCCGAGAAAAAGATATTATCGTATTTGTTAAAGACAATGTCAGTTTATATGAGAATTTTGTAGTAAAATAAAAGAATTTAAAAAATCTTTAAAATGTATGAAAAATTAGTGAACCCTTGTTATAAATTATGATAAATATAAATATGGATTAATCCTAATTTTCTTAATATTTATCTGAAAAAATACTACAATGCACATGTATACGCGACCTACAACAATAATATATTCTCGAATATTAATTTATTCTAGAAAAATAATTTTTAAATTAGTTAAATTCAATGCCTCAAAAATAAAATGAAAATCTGTATGATTAATCCTCATATAATTTTTTATTTTATTTTAAAATGATCACCTATTGATAAACTAAAAAGTAATTTTAGCATTTTTCCCAAAAATCAATTTTTTTTTTTGATGATTATATTTACATACATCTCAACACATATTACATTGAAATTCTGAGATATTCTTACAAATACGGAGATACATAACTCCATCAAAGAAATTTGGAGACACAGCTCCACCAAAGAATTAGGAAGACACAACTTCCACTAAGCCAAAGGGAGACCACAACTCCCACAACATTTTCCGGGCCGAAATCTCAATTTGGGATTCGAACCCCTGACCACAGCTCCGCAAATGCCCTATTACCGCTATGGCCACCAATTGAGCACGACTCAATTGTTAGAAAAGATAATAATGAGATAATATTGATAAATATTTATCGTATCAGTAATTAATTAAAAAACTATATTAGAAATATATCAGAGAGAGAATTTCGATATTAGTAACTGTGTGCCGTTATAAAACATAGGTTCCTCAACAGGTTAGGATTGAGTTTCACCTTGACTTGTATCAGCCTAACAGGTTTGCACCATAAAGCCAGCTATTGCCTTCGCTGTCCTCGTTGGTCGTGCTTTCCTCCGAAAAAATTTCATGGTTGCTGAAGCCAATCTTTGCATTGCCTGCAGGTTCCTTTCTCTACACAACACCAACCGCCTAGACCTTCAACTTCTCTGTCCAGAGCGAGGCTAGGACACCGCAATCGCCACCTGTTCTTTTCCCACTGTGGGTTTTTCTGAAGGTGTCTAGGCTCTTTTTCACATGACTGATTTTTTATTTTTACTTCTCTGAGAATACTGGTTATCTGAGAAAATGATGAGAAAAATGAAATTGATATGGTATTTATGCAATCAAGCAAGGATTTTGTCTAGTTGCGTTGCAGGAGTATCCCAGTGGACTATGCTTTTCATGATTTTGGATATCCTTTGATTGACGATGAGCATTGCCTACTACAACTCTTGTTTCTTTACTGGGATCCACTTTGAATTCACTTTGAATTCGTACGGGGTAATGGTGGGATAACTCAGAAGTGGAATAGCTCCTACTACAACTCTTGTTTCTTTACTGGGATCCACTTTGAATTCACTTTGAATTCGTACGGGGTAATGGTGGGATAACTCAGAAGTGGAATAGCTCGTCCCTAGGCGAAAGGGTATTTTGGTAATTTCAGAATATATGCAATTATAATTACATAGCTTATTTGCTATATCAGAAAACTGTGTATCCCTATTTGTAAATCCTCCTCGTAAGACATTCACTGGTTCATTTTCTATGGTTGATTGGCCGTCAGTTTGGAGGCAAATGGGTATTTGTGCTGTAGGTGTGCAACTTCAGTTGGGTTCTGACCTCACAAATCCAGCCCAACTTTGGTTCGGTCCATATTTTCCTAAATTTTGGCAGACAAAGTCTAGTTCAACCCAACTTGATTATAACTAAGTCTGGTTTGGATTAAGGCTTTGGATTTCTGATTTGAAAATTTTGCCTGAATTGTGTGATGTTGGACTAGTAGTCATTATATTCTGTAGACCAGTATGGGAGAGCATCCTTATTTCCATGCTTATGTTAAACATTTGGAAATGCATTTGAAAGTTTATGCAGTGAGTAGAAAAGCAATGATTAATTCATATTCCATCGTCAATGTATCCATTCACATATTTGTGTCAACGAGAATGCTGTGTCAACTAACTTTGGTTATAGACTTGCACTTTTATGAATAGAGGCTTATTTAAACTTCTCCATTGAGAAGCAATCAGAATTGTGATTTGAACTTGACCCAAATTCATAGGGTAAGATCAGAATTTTAGAAATAGAGTATTTTGAGGTTTTTTATTTTTATTTTTTATGGATAGAAATAGAGTTAAGCTGAGGATGAGTTGTCTTTTTTATTATATAGGGCTGGGATTAAGCTTATATCACCTGATGCAACCCATCAAAAACTGTTCCAATGTGATAGTCTGATAGACAGACCATTTCTGTTCTCTTCCTTTCAGGTAGTAGGTTAGTACACAGAGGGGATGTATTTTGGTGGAAATTGATTTTGATAGATGCAGAGAGACAGGCTAGGTGAATTGAATGTCTGTCAACCTAGCTGTCTAAAACTGTAAACCCTGCTCAATTCCTAAAATTCCATTGAGATTTCAAAATAAAACAAAAAAAGAAAGAAAGGAAATGAAGAAAAAAGTTATGCTGTTGGATTTCATTTTCTACTTCTACATTTTTGATGCGATCTATCAGTTAGAATTTGAATAGAATTGAACCTGCTGTTTATTTAATTTTTTAAAATCTAAAATCTTGCTCCTTATAGGTTGGTGTTGAGGGGAATTTTTAAGAACAATGAAGCTGAAAATAGTCTGTAGGAAGCTGTATGATTATGTTCGCTATGATCTGAAAGAGATTGCCTTTCCATCATCCTTAGAAGACCCTCCTCATGTTATTAAGCGCAAAAAGTTGACTTGGAAGGAGCGGCTGGGAGTAAGTCTTCTGTCTTTCAATATATGCTATGGACACAAATGATTTTGTGAAATCCTTTATGTAACATGGTTACATTGAAATGATTTTGTGAAATCCTCTATCCATTTTGGTATTTAGTTACAATTGATGGGTAATCTGCTCTATCTATTGTATTTAACCTCATTAATTTAGCTAGGAGATGAAGTTTCATCCAAATAAAAAATGTGCATTGGCTACATTTACTTTAAAATACGTATTTGTGTAAATTATGAAAAATGTTTAGATCCATTCACATATGCTTTAGAATTTAATAATAATTTGTAGAATCATTTTTCCACATAAGAATGATATTCTAGACAGTTTTAGATGCTGAAAATCCAATTTTGAAATTGATATTTAGTGCCAAAACATTTTATTAAGTTCATTTTACATACTTTGTTAATGAGTACAATGCACAATGATGATACATAAATGATGAGGGAAAAATTATGATAAATACAATGGATAAAGTGGATTTCTCATCAATCATCAAAGCGGGCAAAAAGAGATAGGGTTTCACTGAAATGGATTTCATAGAAGCAGGACTTCAATAATTATCTGAGTGGAAAGTGTTCTTTATGCTATATTTGGAGTTTCTGTATACTGGGAATTTTGTAAGGCTGCATAAGATGGAGAAAGGTGGGCTTCCTGTATTTGTAAAAAAAAGGGTGTCTGGTTAATGAGAAAAATTTTCGCTGGAAATTAGTTGGGAAGTGTATTATTAGGATAAGGTTGATGTCAACAGAAAACAAATACGGACAAAATAGGTAGGCTGTTTTATAAGCAATATAGGTAGTTATAGGATAAGAGTAGTTTTGGCGGGAATGTTGCATCAGAGGGAGGTGGGAAATCAAATTTTAATTTGATGCTTTTTTTCCACTTAAAATAGTCAAAAGAGGAAGTGGTATTTTGCACTTACCTTTTTGGACAGGGGCAGTAAAAATCTGAGCTGCCATGTGGATCATGTGGGATTTTCTTCTTGAACAACTATCTCCAACTTTTTTGATACCCCTTGATTTATTTATTTATTTATTTTTACCTAACTAGTTCCCAACACCTCTTCTGAATTGTTTCATGGGACAACAATGCTTGTGCAAGCATGATCTGTGCAGCAGAAGTGAGCCATGGCGTTTCTGCTTTTTTTAAGCCTACAATAGTGGATCGCTGCATGTACATTATCTACGTGCAATTGCACCTGTGGCTCATAATTTCTTTCTTTTGTCATGGCTGTAATTCTCTCTCTCTTTTTTTTCACCTGTGAACTTGTCTTTGGATGCTCAAGAATGTTGTGTAACTTCTTCTCTATAGGTGTTCAAGAAGGCATGTCGGCTCTATGCTGCAAGCTGGGTACGCGATATCGGTCCTGACCTTCGTCCAGATGATTACAAGAAGGATGAAATTAGTAATGTTGAAACTGACAAAGAAAATGGAACAAGTGAAAAGGAACTATCAACACTGGAATATCTTGGTTCGCTTCTCTCTTTTTTTGCTTCTGATATTCTTCCTCTCACATTAATTGTACAAATTAGCTTGTTTGATATGATGAATCTACCTTGCATCGTAGCATATCATTATGAAATTGAATCATATATGAACTAACCTGTCACACCTGGTTAATACAGTTAATCCATTACTTGTTAGTTTGAGCAATTTCCCTTGAAGATTATTTAACCAGGTGTTTTGAACTTGTATTCTAGGAGAACTGAATGATGAAAGATAAACCAGCTTTTTTTTTTTCTTTTATAATAATAACTGATTTTATTGTGGTCTAATGGTTCATATTTCAGTATGGGATTCAAGGTTTAGTATTAGCTGAGGCCACTAGAAAACTTTACAAAGTGAAAAGTTCCATTTTGTTGACCAGCCGAGGGATTGGTAGTCCCTTTAGTTTTCCCATTTGAGAAAGTGAAGATAGGCATTTAATTGCCAGTCATAAAGGGGTTTTCAAGGATGTCAATTCTATAGTGGTGATTAGAAAGGGAAAGTAGGTTCTGCCACTCCATTCTTGGCAAAGTGTGTGTTTGGGAATTGATAAAACTTTCGGATGAAAATTTTTGGTGTAAAAGCTTTTGAAATGTAATAAAATGATGTGATATGAATAGGGTAATAATGAGCAGCAAAGAGAATAAAGTTAAAATAAATATGTTAGTTGTATGGGGTATTTATGGAAATGATTGAAAAGTAGGATAGTTGTATAGGAAGATGTGAAGAAATAATTAAAGAAATAAAGTAATTATAAATAGTAAAAAGTTTTAGATTGAAAAGTTCTCATTTAAAAGATTTTTGGTATATCAAAATACACCCGAAAGAAATACCTCTCTTGCCCACTGGTTGGATACTAGTAGAACTTTTGTTTCCATTGACAGTCTGCCTTCTATCACTGGTGAAGGGCATATTTTTATGTGTATAAAGTTAGTCTTTTCCTGCATATTTCTATGTGTTTAAAGTCAGTCCTTTCCTTCATGCTAGCCAGTGGAAGTGATTACAACTAGAATAAAGTGAAATTTCTTTATTTGTTATAATATCCTATACATGTTGTTGGCCAGAACCAAACAATTTAAGCAGAAGACAGTGATGAAATTTAGAAAATGTGCAGCCTCAATCGCATTATCATTTGACTTGTAAACAAAGCATGGAGCTCAATCATTCAAGAGCATTTATTTATTCTAGAGAATTTGCTCTCTCTCTCTCTCTCTCTCTCTCTCTCTCTTGTTGTTGGTATTGTGCATGACTTTTGTGGTCAAGTTCATTCTGATCACTGTTTGATGGGTAGATGTTGGATGGAAAGTGTGAAAATTTTTAGCAGTCCTCACTCGCATGTACCAGTCTGATTCAGTTCACACCTGCCAGAAGAAGGCAATGACAATGATGATTTTCACAGTTGTAACACCCGAATGCTTAACAGTATTTTTTAGGAATATATGAGTCTTATACTGCAATGCTAAAATTGATTGTAAAATGTACATTATTTTGACTATTTGAGATACAGGCACCCACATGCAGCTGTGTTGGAACTCTGAATTTCTGTTCAATCACTTCTCTACAACTACTCATACAATTACCCTATCTATTTTAATTTCATTCTCTTTACTCATTATCACTGACCACATCACTTCTCCCATGTCAAAAAGTTTTTCTCTAATTTTTTTTTTTTCTTTTTAAGAGTTTTATCAAATGCCAAACACACCCATAGTCAAACCCAACCATCTAGATATCCATTAGTGGATATGAGATGAGTATTGAAATTGAACTGAATTGATATGATGATGGTAAATTAGAGACCATTATGGGCTGGCCTGTCTTGCTTCATAGTGCCGAATATTCAGTATTTGTGGACGTGCCTGGCATCACTTGCAATCCAGTTGTGATTTGTAACTTCTCTATCTTTTATTATGGTGTGAATGACAGCTGTGGCTGCGAGAGGTGGCATGGAGGCTCTGAGGCCTGCACTGCAACGAGTATATATGCTGAAGGCAGCTGCATATACAGACGCACTCAGAAGTTTTATCCAAGGGTATCAAGAAGGGATGCAGCAGGTCTTGGCAGCGAAGGAAGATGTTCAATCTAAACAGAAGAAAGACAACCCACAGAAATCAGTCTGATCTTTTCTTGGCTAATCAAATTCTGAAATTGATGAACATCAGACAAAAATGTTTTAGATAGTTTGTAGAAAGATAGATTTGAATGGCTTTCATGGTGTAGTTTCTGAAATAGTCTTTGGAATTGTCTGTTGCAAACCAAATCATGAAAACTTTGAGCCTCATCTACGGAGAATTTTGTTCTTGTCTCAGACTTCAATTTAAGGGATTCTCTTCCAGTTGTTGCATCGAGTTCAACACAGCAAAAACAGAAGAGCGTATGTGTGTCAATAGCAACACTTGGAAAGCATTGGATCTGCCAAAGCTGTTACAGATGTGTGCAAAGAAGAGGTCAGTCAAAGAAGGGAAGAGCTGCCATGCACAAGCAATTCAAGTAGGTTTAGAAACAGACACATTTATATCCAACATACTTATTAACATGTACTCTAAATGTGGACTTGTTGCCTCAGCTCATCAGGTATTTGATAGGATGCCTCAACGAAGTTTTGTTTCATGGAGTACCATGATTGGTGCTTTTATGCAGCATGGGGAGGAACAAGAAGCATTAAAGTTATTTAAGCAGATGCAAAATGAAGGGGTCCCCTCTACAGAATTCACTCTTTCCAGTATTCTTTGTGCTTGTGCTGCAAATTTGGCTCTCAGTGAGAGCAAACAGTTGCATGCATTTGCTATTAAATCATCACTGGATTCAGATGTATTTGTAGGAACTGCAGTGCTTGATGTCTATGCCAAATGCTATTTGATTGAGGATGCCCGCAAGATTTTTGATGGGATGGAAGAAAAAACTGATGTTACTTGGAGTTCGTTGATTGCTGGGCTTGTGCAGAATGATCTTCATGAGGAGGCTCTGATATTGTTTCACCAAACTCAAAAGACAGGCTTGGAACATACAAAGTTTACCCTCTCTGCTGCTCTTACTGCCTGTGCAAGTCTATCAGCTCAAATTGAAGGGGTTCAAGTGCATGCAGTGCTTTTAAGAAAAGGTTTTGGATCAAATTTTTTTGTGGCTACTTCACTCGTGGACATGTATGCAAAGTGTGGATTCATCAAAGATGCTTACTTTGTGTTCTCCAGCACCAGCGAGAAAAATGTAGTGCTATGGAATGCCATGATCTCAGGTCTATCGAAACATGCTTGCTCTCTTGAGGCCACGATATTATTCGAGAAAATGCGGCAATCTTATATGCATCCAAATGAAGTAACTTATGTATCTCTTTTATCTGCTTGCAGTCATGCTGGTTTGGTTGAGCATGGGAAGAAATATTTTGATCAGATGATCCGAGATATCAGGATAAAACCTAATGTTCATCATTATTCATGCATGGTTGATCTTCTTGGCCGCTCTGGCTTAATTAATGAGGCTCAAAAACTGATTGAGGGCATGCCATTTGAGGCAAGTGCTGCTATTTGGGGTTCATTGTTGAGCTCATGCAGGGTCCATGGAGATCTTGTGTCAGCAGAATGTGCAGCACTTCATCTATTTAAGATTGAGCCAGACAATGCAGGAAACCATGTTCTCCTTTCAAATGTTTATGCTGCCAACAAGAAGTGGCAGGAGGTTATCAACACAAGAAGGGCTTTGAAGGACAGTGGGGTGAAGAAGGTGATGGGAAGGAGTTGGATAGAGATTAAAAAACAGGTTCACACATTTGTTGTGGGGGAGAGGTGCCACCCAAAAATCACTGAGATCTATGCAAAGTTGGACGATCTGGACAAAGAGCTGAAGAAGTCTGAGTATAAAGCTGAGATTGAGCATGACCTGCATGATGTGTGCCAAGACCAAAAGGCGGAGCTGTTGAGGCACCACAGTGAGAAGCTGGCTTTTGCTTTTGGCCTGATAAGCTTGTCATCTAGTGCACCAATCATAATAAAAAAGAACCTTCGTATTTGTGGGGACTGCCATTCTTTTATGAAGCTTAGTTCGAAGATCACAGATAGGGTCATCATTGTCCGTGATGTTAATCGCTTTCACCATTTTAGGGATGGTTTATGCTCATGCAGAGACTTCTGGTGAAGTGGTCATGGTTCACTCAATTGGTCATGTGCAATGTTGAGTCATTTTTTGGCCCAACTGTGTTTTTGAACATGCACCAAGCCAGGAGAAAAAGACTGTTGCTTTCTTATCTGCTGATTTGGTGGATAGGTTTGCCGGCCTAAATATCAATGCTTGGTGTATGCATTGGTGTCCTCCTTACCTTTGGCATGGTTGTGGGAGAAATGTACAGATTTCTTGAGGTCAATGCATTTGTCTTGTGTATCCCATCTCTTGAGCACCTTGGATCTTGCAGATAGCTGATTATGCTGATTCGTTATCTGGTTGTGGAAGCAAGTGTTGGCCAAGGTGAGGTGATAATTATTATTGTTCACAACCATAGTCACCTCTGTGAGTGGATTTTGACTTTTTGGCTGGCATGGCCTAGGATTGGAGTTTAATCTTACAAATTTTTTAGGATATTGAGATCCCCGAATCAGGTATTCCAAATTTTATGGCGTTGAGATTGTGGTTTTGCAATGAGCACCATTGTCATCCAGTTAAACAGGACATAGGCTTCATGTTTACCACACAACAGATAGCCCATAAGAAGGTTTAACAAGTGGTGGGTGCTGAAGAGAGAAATGGTAGGCTATACCATCATTTTGTAGATATGTATTCAGTGGGAGATGACAGAGTCATGTCACCTGATTCGCATCAAGGGTGCGCTTGTATGCTTCAATTTCCAGGAACAACTCTATTTGGCAACGGTTGTTTGGAGGAGAAATGGGCCACGTAGCATCAACTGTCATGATGGGAAAATGGAAAGAATATGATCATTTGGATGCTGTTGGCTTATTAAAATCAACGTTATACCAGTCCTTTTCTGAGCACTAACGGAGTTGGGGAGTGCGAAATTTTTTTTTATGAGGTTGAACTGCATTGGTCCTCAATCCATTGCTTTCTTCCAGAAAAACGAATGATATAATCATTTCCTTGAATAAGTGGTATTTGTCAAAGCGTACCTTCCCCAAAGGATATCTGCGGGTGCGACTGGCTCTCCACGTTTGTGCAAGCCAATTCAAGCACTAGATTGGCCAAGTGGGATTGAATTAAACCTGATCAAGCCCAGCGGAGCATGCCCACTTCCGGAATGCGGTGAAGTAAAAGACAAATGGACTCTGTTGCTCGATCCCAAAGGGCGAGTTGATGATATCAAAGAAAAAGATGTACTTACGGGATACCGTAAAGAGTCGCGGATCTGTCAGATTCCATAGCTGATAAGGTAATGATGGGCCACTAATACTATCACAGGTGAGCAGATACCGGAGGTCCCACAGATCTATTTCCTTAAGAAGGTCAACGGACTGATGGACGTCCATCTCCATATATGAGGCCATGCCGCCCTCATTTCGTGATTTGACTGTGCATGTAGTTGGATTTCTACAGTCCCACCAACATTTATTATTTACACCATCTCTCCCTTCTCTTGCAACATTCTGAAAATTGAAAGCGCCTTTTCCTTCTACAATGAATGTTTACAAGTTCTGTTTTGCACGCACCCCCAACTGCATCAATCTCAACGACAAGCAGGATCGCTAATACTGTCGAAGATTGATTGGGACTGTTGGAAGCTGATCAGGTTTTTGTTTCATCCTTAGTGAATGCCAGTGAAGAGATACAGATGGGGCCTGCGGATCTAAACCTGCGCAGGTCAACTTATATCCTTCCACCTGCCCCATTTTGGGGCCATATCACCTTTACTGATGATGCGATGGTTGCCGTATTCGTCAACTTCCAACCCACCTCCATTTTCATGCCTCTGGATCCGGTGCAGCTATTGTTTTCCCTCTAGATTGTTCGGTGGGTTGTCATCTTTTTCCTCTTACCGTGTTCTGCCTGGAAAGCATCAAAAATATGGCCTGACAGCGCACACCTTGTGGGTCCCCAAATGTATGGGCGAATTCCTGAAAAATGACACCGACGTCGTGGAATATGAATCATCCAGGCATAGACATTCAAAACCAAAGTAGGATGATATGCCTTTCAAATCATGGCTAATCAGGATGCTTGTGTTACTTTTTCACGTGGATACGAACTGCTTAATTAGCAGAGATGCATGATTGTCGAATGGACCTAGTTGTCATAATCCCAAGCAACAGATGAGCTAGTTGCAATCTCCACAGTCCTTGCACTCGGACGCACCACCCCTGAAAATTGCTATGTTGGGTGGATAGCTGTTGCCACCAGCCCACTACTACAGTCGGTTGAAACCCCCTTTTCAGCAGTTCCCATTATTTCTAACATGGACCGAGTCATGGCTCACCAACTTAGCAATAGCTCATCCATAGCACTAAGACCAGCTCCGCCAATCTGAGCAGTCCAAATCTAGAAATTCAACGGTTTAAATCTTTCTCCATGTGTGAATTTTGTCACGCGCCCCCACCTCCACCATACATGGCCCACCACTTGGCGGCAGTTAGCATTCCACGGGATCACTAAATCGGTGGTAAACATATACTATTGTTTAATGCCCCACAAAACGAGGCTGCATGGAAAATCCCCCATCCAAAAATCCTGAACAGTGCGGAGAGAGATTAGTCGGCTCAAATTTACATGACAAGAGAAATAAAAAAAACAGAAAAGCCAAAAAAAATGAAAAAGGGATTGGATGTGGATGACGTTAGCCCTAGGTTTGAGGAAGTTGCTCCTGCTGGGCTCGCCCTTATTCAACGCTCTCCAGACATGTCGTACCATGGTATTCTTAAAAAGTGAGGCCACCACCAAATCAGGGATGGTTTTCTGGGGGTCCTGCGCTGCGCCTGTACGACGTCACTTCAATGGCATGGTGGGATTTGGGGAGCAAAGTCTCATTATCTCCTCAATGTAACTTCTCGCGCTAAATTCACATCTGCACGCAAAATTCAGGCAACGTGAATTCCCCCGCTATTACCATGTCATGTCACACATAGAAGGGCGGTAAGTGAACGTTGCCGCACTCCACGTAGCCTCCTCTTTTTGAAAATAATAAAACATAAAAAAATTTTGTTTGATAGCTAAAGTATTTGTCGTATTTATTTATCCATATCATTTAGTACGATTTCAAAAATTGTGTTGAAAACTTCTATTTATAATATATATTATATCTATTTTAAAATAATAATTTTATGTTCATTTTCAAAAGATGGTAAAATTTTTCAAAATCTAAGTTTCTAATAGCAGCCATGTTTTTTTATTGGTATTTTTGACACTATAACAACTAATATTACAATCAAATATCTTTACGACTTTTACACAATAGAAAGAATTTTCTAAAAGACCACACTTTAGGGGGAATCGGTAAACCCACATTTGCAATGGGAAATCGCAAATTTTATACTCGCTGTTAGCAGGACTTGAACCCCACACTGAGTGTATAAGGGTACCACCACGACTTTGCCTTAGTCTCTAATGGAAGTGATATTTGGTAATATGATACAATATAAATGAGATAAACAAAATAAATATCCTAAATTTGGAAAATTGTTTTACAATAGAAAATAGGAGCTGTACTGAATCGTTGCTCATATATAAGAACTAGAATTCAATATTAAAAATATACTAAGATTGATTAGAAAGGTAGGATAATGACAATTAAAATATTTACATTATTTATTTATTTTAAAATAGTCCTACTTCTATGAAATATCTTTTTTATGTAACTTCTTTCATTTTCAATATTTAATAATTGATGAAAAATTCACTCCATTTATTGTATTTAGTATAATTTATTATGTTTTGAAAATTTTTTATTTGTCCAATATCACTGTGCATGGGCCCAATTAAAAATTAGCGTAATAAAATGATTTAATGTTAAATATCAATTTTAAAGTTGTATTTTTAATATCTAAATCGTCTAAAATATCATTTATATATGGATAAATAATTTTCTCAGTATTCTAATACATGTGTAAATAGATCTAAACATTTTTCATAATTTACGCATGAATATATATTTTTCAACAAATGTGACCTATAAACATACTTGATCAAAATAAAACTTGATTTTCTATATAATCAAAGAATGTTAAATACAATTAATAAATTTAATTTTCCGTCAAAAATTAAAATCTTACAAATTAAGAGAATTACATGGCTGGAACATATTTTAAAATATGGCATCAATAGAACGCGAATGGGACAAGGAAAAACTGTAAAGTAAGATTGCATCTCCTTTATTGGAGTGTCTGCTACGTAGGAAAAAGAATAAAATGATTTATTGTTTCATACCTCTTTGAGGTCGATTTCTTCCTTGTTATTAGCTACAATTAGAGCATTATCCTTCGTTTTTCATGCAACGAAATTTGTCTATGTTATTTTACCATAAGAATATTAAGACTTATGACATCAAAAAAATGACATAAAAAAGAATATTAAGATTAAGCAACGAAAACTATTCATTACTAAAAAAAGTTACAATTTCATTACTTTATAATTTTTGACGACTGTACATGTTCATTGCCAATTTGTTGCTAAAGGTCCATCATAAAAGAAATTTAGCAACGACAAATACATTTCAGTGCTAAACATTAACTTTTATTACTGGAAATTTAAATTTTTTTAGCAACAATATGAAAAATTATTACTAAAAAATATGAACGATTGACTATGAAATTAACGTAGCAACTGTGTAGCTAATCCCATGATGCTAAAAGTTCTTGTAGTGCTTCTACTTTTTTTTTTTTCTCATCATTATTCCATATCACATGTGATAATTCATTGAATTTCATACCGCATCACACAATTCATCTTTAATTAATTTCTTTCACCTTAGAAGTGGAATTCAAATGTATGGACACGACACATTGGACGGTGGATGTTTGGCCTTTTGACCATCATTTCATAGTCGTCGATATGGATGGCTAACATATACGTTACATTTGAGTGGACCATGCCACAAGTTGGACAGTCCACATTGGATGCAACAAAAAACCGACTATTCAATAGCAGCGCCAAGTCAAAGCAGCGGGCGCGCTCACGTGATCATTTGACATCCATGCTAATGCCTACCCCAAAACTCTTGTGAGTCGTAGTAGCCATGCATACCAGGAAATAGTTACTGTTGGAAAATGACGGTTAGAATGACATTTTTCTTAGAAGGAATATTTTAATAATGTTGTCTTAATTTCATGGCCTTTTGCCAAACGAGCGGTGCTCGTTTGGTCATCGGCTGCGAAACGGGATTTCCGTTCGCAGCCGGTGCAAGGTTCGAATCCCATGTGGAATTCTGAACCATATTTGGGATGGGGGCATGTAGTCCCCCTTTATACTTTGATGGGAGCTAGCGGTCTTCCCATTTGATTTGTGGAAGCTTGTTGTCGTCTTTCATTATAAGCTTGTTAGAATTGTCTCAGGTTTCAATATAATATGAATTGAGATATGATGTAAAATATCTTCCAATAAAAAAAAAATAAAAATTTCATGGCCTTTTGATTTAAGATTTTTCTTTTTTTTTCTTTTTAATTTTAAATTGCACCCTATTTGAAGTATAACCTGTTAAATAAACCTTGGCAGTCTGAATAATGAAAAAATATGTAGATTCAACAAAGATATAGATTTTTCCGTTGTACTTAGCATAATGGAAATTCAAAATATGAAATGAGGTTTTCTAACTGATCCTAGAAGAGAAGAATTAAGTGCTTTAATTTATTGTGATTATATATGAAGTGCCTTGAAAAGCTCCTTACAATATATCATAATCTACCCTACGAAAAATGGTCTCTCTTGTAAGAAACTAATTATGGTACGTTTCCCATACGTACTTAAAATGGAAAGAATGAACGAACTAAACAAAAAAGCAGCTGCATAACATTGTACGAAAAATAAAAAATAGATGAAAAAAGAAACGATTAAGAATATCAATAATGATGAGGAAAACTATTATAATAATTAAAATAAATACCTACCGTGCACCCTCTACATTTCAACCTCATTGGGAAACGTAGAAGAGAGACCAGATGACAACATTGTAATCAAAAATCCCCGGACTGCGCAAAATCTCACTGAAATTCATGACGAAATCTGGGACAGTCACTCACGAATCCATCTTGTCTCTTAAGTTACGTACCTTTCAGAGGTCCGCAGCCTGCGCTGCCGAAGCGTGCGATGCGATGCGATGCCCGCTCTGGCAGGCTACGTCTGCGAGCTGGAGCCGCTGCTGAACTGGGGGACCGAATACAGCAGGTGGTGCCCACTGCCACCGTCCGAGGGAGAGAGGTCGGGATCCTCCGGGTCGGACGCATCGTCGCCGCCGGCGGGGCAGTCCAGGTTGACGCCGAACAGTCTCACCCGCTTGGAGTTGGCCGCCGCCGGTTTTCTTGAGCCCCCTCCTCTGCCCTCGCCTGCCAAGACAGACATCAACAAACCCCTCATCAATTTCTCGTCCAAAATCTCCCGACATCGCTGCATCATGGGATGAATCCCTTTCGGTCCGCGTCTTCCCATTCCCACAATCCACGTACACCTGATTGTACGCCTCGTGAAATCTAGCAAATTCACGGCACAGGTGACTGACCGATGTTAGGCCGCGTGGGCCCGCTGCCACGGGTTGCGTCCAGGGCCAAAATATCAGTATCAGGCTGACTTGCGGCTCAGGTGGACCAGACAGACGTGGAATTAAAAGCCCCCCTGGCTGGCAACCCCCATCTCTTGCAGTGGGCAAGGCAGCAGATGGCCCTCCCTGCCTGCCTGGGAATTTTGACCGTACGTACGCAGCCGAAAAAAAAATATATATATTTTTTGAAAAAATCAGGACTCAGATGATGATGGCTTATCATTCGTAATCTTTTCTGCCACTTGTAAGCCCACCGATTGATTAACCCGCCTGATTCTTTGAGCCCGAGGACCACTGGAGTGTGGGGAAGTCGGCAGGCAGTGAAAATTTTAAAAAAGAAAAAACACATGTGCGTATACACCGAAAGTAAAAAGTCGGTGAGTGCAGCGCCCCAATCAATCGGTCGATGAATCCCAGCTCAAGTCCAAGCCCCCAGGCAACGCACACCCCACGCGCGGTGCAGTGATGGCTAGATGACTAGGGATCTCGGTCATGCTTGGTGGCGGCGGCTGCTGATACTGGCCATCCAATCGAGATAAGGGAGAGGGAAAAATGAGCAGAAGAAAAAAGTAATTAAAGTGTGTTTTGTAACTATGCCTGCATGTAGCAGACCATCGCGTTGCGTTGCAATGTAGTGCGCTGCTACACCTCCCGCTGGGGTCGCGGGATACGACGACGGCCCCCACTGATGAGGAGATAGGCCTCCGCGCCCCTGCTGTTGCAGGGAGCTGCTGCCGCTGCTCTCCGCCGGCGCATCTCGACGGCGCCAGCCGATGAACATCTTCTCGCCGCTCCTCGGCCTCTCCCGCCGGAACGACACGATGTCGCCGGCGTCGAGCCGCTTCTCCTTCACGAAGCGGCTCCAGCCCTTGGTCAGCACGTAGCTCTGGCTGCTGTTCCAGTACGAGTAGCGGAAGCGCCACTGCTTCCCCTCGTCGTCCTCGAAGCTCAGCTGCACGCCCTTCTCCCCTGGCTCCGCACTGCTGCCGCCGCTGCCGTCCAGCGGGAAGTAGCGCTCGGCGTGCTGCTTGGGTATCACCAGGCGATTGAGCTTCCCCACGTCGCTGGGCGTCAGCGGCTTCTCGAACATGGTCTCCCTCACACCCTGGCAAACATCTCTGTACTCCTCCTGCATCTGCTGCGCAGTTGTAACCCCGTCGTAGTCCGCATTTGGGGGTTGTTGGTAAAATTGAGCCCCCCATGGGTATACGCGAGCGTTGTAGTTGGGATCCATGGATAGAATAGAGCAAGTGGGTTCTTCAAAATGGTAATTTTAAGGGAATGGGTTGATGGGCATTCCAGAAGTGAGGGCGTAGGGGGAGGGAAGTGACGGACGGCTGGGGGCAGCTGACGCTGATTGCCTCTTCCTATGATAATGTTGTTGATGAGAAAGATGGTGGTAATTATTAGCACTGGTTGGTGTGAGAAAATGACAAAGCCCTCCACAGCCCATTAATTTCCATCTATGAAATGGGGCTGTGCCTTGATACTTATAGCAGTAGATTTGCGCTTTAATATAAAGAGATCACTGCCCACAAAAAAAAAAAAAAAAAAAAATAGGGGGAAGAGAGATTGCGTGTGGCAGTGTGACAGGGGGCCTGTTGGGAACAGATTTTCCGGGACCATCACACTAATATATGAAATATCAATATTGTGCGAGACATAATCTCAACAGCCACCAAAAAAACCCATTATATATGCACCGTTTCAGCTTATTTTGAAATTTCACGTGTATTCTGGCCACACTTTTATGGTAAGGCATAAATGGCAGATTGCACCATTCATCCGATGCACCCTGTTCAGGGCTTCAGGGCTACAAAATCTAAGAGTTACGGATAATTCGTGAACAGCTTTTTCATTCTCTGTACCATCATAAGTATCACATCCTTATTAGCATTGTAAAAAATGCTTGTGCTCCCACGACCAGGTATCCCAATCCAAGATGGGAGTAATGAGGTCATTTTCTATTCAAGTGATGATAGTGCTTATGTACTTAGTTGGGTATGTAATCTCAGATTGCACATCGTTTATTGCGTTACATGAATCCGATCCACAACCCCAATTGAACAAAATAATATCCCTACAATACCGCGAGGACTGTTTCTTTCATTTCTTCAACTTCGTAGTCATTATCTTTCACTTTAGATCATTTATACATATTAATTTTCAATTGTTTTAATTATTCACTTTAGATCATTTATACATATTAATTTTCAATTGTTTTAATTATTCATTCAATTTTAGAAAACATTTCAAGTTTAGGGTAGTGAATATAATATTTTTGATTTTTAATGATACATTTCATCACACCACACCGCGCCCACAAATATATATAAATGTGCATGATTAACCATTCTTAATCAAGCATGCATTATAACTAAATTTCTTATAGTCAGTTAAACCGTGTTCCATATGGGTTTGGCCAGTCACAGTAACAAGTCTAGGCAATAAAGACTCAACTTTATGGTAAGATTGGAATCGATTGACATTATGAGTCAAGACAAAGGCACTAGACCGAGATGTTTCAATTGAAAAAGTATTAGATATTACTTTTGCTTTCGTTACTTAATTTCGAATTTTTTTCAAGATTTAGATGGAATAAGAATAAGATGAGGGTATATGATAGAAAAAGTGTTGTTGTGTGTTGCAAATAGAAAAAATTTTATACGAATGAAAAAATCGTATGAGAATCAAAAAAATTATATAAAAAATGAGAAAAGTATATTATTATTTTTGAAGGTAAAAAGTATTTTAGGAAAATAGAAAATTTCATTTCATCCTCACTTCATATCTATTCAATATGATTTGAGAGAATTAGAAGATAAGAATGAGATGGAATATCTCATTTTTTGAAAAAATTAATTTCCAATATAATTTCTTAATTTTCATTGTATAAGTATCTTACTTTTCTTATTCCTAACACATAGCAATCTCTTCTTTTCAAATCTTTTCACTATAATCTCATCCTATTTCCTTTTCTTAGAATTGCAACTTGGGCTTATAAAACTTAAGTTTGCATTAACTTTAATAATAACTTTATTTCTAAAATGTCAATTTTAATCCTGTTTACAAACCTAAATCTTAACTTTATTTGTGAAATTCAGGCTTAAAGTAAGTATTAAGTTGAAATTTGGATTAACAATTTCTCCATAATATAATTTTTGTTCATCTTGTACTTATTTAATTTTAAATTCAGTGCTAAAAAAAGCAAAGATTATGTTTAGGAAACGACAAAATTTTTGAACGAAAAGTCTTTAGTGTAAAAGTTTTTTAAATTGAAGAAAATGATGTAATAAAATAGAGGTAATGATGAGGAGAAAAGAAAATGAAGTTAAAATAGGTACATTAATTATATGAATACTTGTGTAGAAATAATTAAAAAATCGAATAATTGTATGATAATATGTGAAGAAATAATTTAAAATGAGATAATTATGGTGAACAAAAAATTTTAATTTGAAAAGTTTTTGATGTAAACAAATACACCCTAAGATAATATTTTTCTATTTTAAAGTAAGAAAAATAGAAGACCTTAAGAGTTGAATGAAGAAAAATCTCATTTAAATCTTCTTTTCATATCAAATAGATTTATAAATTCATTTTGGAGGATAAAGATATACAACTTTATCTTATTATACAATTTAAGTATTATACAGGTACTTGAGGAACATGATTAAATAGAGATATCAATGGGTTTGAAATAGCTTTCTCACTAAATAAATATTATAATATTGTAAAATTAGCTTAGATACTGTGTATCTTTTGATATTAAATAATATAATTTTATATAAATATAAAGAGTGGATGAACAGGGTTTTGCTTCCAGTGATGATAACATGAAATAATTTATTTTCATACAGATTTAAGACAGACAAACAAATTTGAGGTATTTGCTTTTATTACAAATTAACATGAAATAATACTTCATGGGCGAGTATGAACATCCAAGGGCTATAATACTATCATTATTAATATATAAATATATAATAATTTATCAAGTGAGTGGATGTTCAGAAGATGAAATATTATATATATTATATTAGATATTAAAGAGGATATTAGGGTGATTTATGTGGATAGAAAATATATAAAAATCTGGTTCAGATTACCATCAACCTAAAACCGAACCTATTTTAATTGAGGTTCGGGTAATACACTAGTAGGCTTAACGCTACTCGAAATTGGGTTCAGATTAAACCTGAATCGAGTTACACGGCTGATTGCTTGATCATCCCAAAGACTCTCCTAAATTAATTACTGTATCTATTTAAATAGTATTCCTTGATTAAAAATATATAAAACATGAGGTGAATGAATATTATTATTTTAGTAAGGCATGAGTTTGGCTATCATTTTTACTCATGGTAGCATTCTATTTTCCGAATAAAATTAATATGATTCTTTTATTGATTATGGAGTAAACGCAAAGGGTATATCATGACTACCGTCGTTATATTGAAAGATAAGCTTCCGATATGACCGTGGTGCATAAAAACGTAAAAGGTTGAATGGTGCAATTGGTGTCGTTGAGTAATCACCCAATGTCACTAGTCGTAGAAAACAAGTAATTAAGATACAAGAGATACGTACTTCTTTAAAACAGATAAATAATGAAACCAAAAAGTAAAATAATCACGAGCAAGTAAATATCATATCCACATAATGAAGGAGGAGAATAAAGAGCTTATATATGTCTTATATATATATATATATATATATATTATAAAGTGACCTTTTACCCCGGCCTTCCACTTAGGGTTAATTTGAGAAGATGAAAAAGTAAATTGAAAAAGTATAAATAAAAAAAATTTTAAAAAGTGAAAAACGATGTGATATAATAAGGTAATAATTACAACAAAGTTAAAAGGAATAAAGCGAATTTACCACTGAATGACTAAATAATTGACAGAAGTATGTATAAAGTGGAAGATTTAGGGTTTGAACTTCATCAGCTGCCTCCTCATCCATGGAAGTGATGACACTGTAAAAAGAGAGAATAAATCTAAAATAAGTAAGGTGTTTGTATGAAAAATATGAAAATATAATTAGACTGTAGAAATAATAATAAAAAAGTTGAATTGTTAGTTAGTTAAAATGTAGAATATACCAAAATAAAAAATGTAAAAGTATACGCAAATATATGTAAGAATGAATTAGAAATTTTTTAAATACTTCCCAGGCATTTGCTATAGGGTGTATTTGGTTAGAGGAAAAACTTTTAATGAAAAGTTTTTGGAGTAAAAGTTGTCAAATCAATAAAAAGTGATGTGATATAATAGGAGTAATGATGAGGAGCAAAGAGAATAAAGTTAAAATTGATAGGTTAGTTGTATGAGTAGTTGTATAGAAATGATTGAAAAGTAGAATAGTTTGTATAGAAAAATATGAAAAAATAATTAAAAAATAGAGTAATTATGGAGAGTGAAAAGTTTTAGTTGACACTTTTTTGCCCTAAATAAACACACCCATAGTAAACTCAAACTTTCTGGTTTTCGAACTAATTTTCAGACAATTAAATTATTGCCCAAAGGGAAAAACACTTAGACAGGGTTGTTATAATCATAAGTGGCCTCGGGGTTGCATAGAATGGAGCACTTGTTTAAAATTTTTACCATGTCTTAGTAGAACACAATCAACAGGAAGAGATTTATTTTTTTTTGAAATCTTAAATGATATTAAGTCGGAGATTCTATTACCAACTTATCACGTACATATCTAAATTTTGATTATATTGAGTGCATTTAGACACATATTCACATTTTAATCAGCAAATGAAATAACCCAAATCTAGTTTAATTAGCAAAGCTGGAAATTGAAGTCTTCCGAGCAGTATGCTCTGTTGCTAGGTAGTTTCTTTTTTTTAATGGTAATTATATTGCTAGGTAGATTTTTTTTTTCTTTTTTTTCTGATGAAGTATTGCTAGGTAGCTTTGATTAAAGAGAAATTGTGGAGAAAGATTGGGCTATGGGTGTGGGCGGGCCATGATCACTGTTTACAACAATACGGTGAGTGGGGCAAAGAACTTGAGGAGGAGGTGATCATGCACATCATAGTAGCCGTTGCTTTTGATTTCGGTAGGTAAGGTCGGTTTTGGGGGGAAGACTAAGAAAAGGCTGGACAAATGTGAGGCTTGTTGGGAATTTGGTCTGCTCCACTCACCCGACCCTTGCATGTGCCTATTTACCGGTACACTGACTTTTCAAAGCTGGCCCCGCCTAGCGGTCTACCTTAGCCCACGCCCACCTGAGTAGCATGCGCAACAACACCTTCAAGACTATTTCTCAGCATTTTTATTTTTCACATATACATGTATGAATGTATTTACGATGTGGTCCATATACGGCAGGATTCACTTAATTATAAATAAAAAATCTACTTCATCCATTATATTTTAAATTATTCACTTTGTTAGCATATCAATTTTTATTCAAACCTAACATATATATTTCTTTATCTTAAAATGATATAAAATGACTCATATATAGTCACATATTTATACATACAACCAGTTTATTTGCTGCATATATTTATTTGCAATTAACTGCATTGGATCATTCTCCCATTTTTTTTAAAGCGTATCAGAAATATCTATTTTTTGTTGATTTTAAAAATCAAAATAAAATCAAACTGTTTCATTTAGACTTGCCCAAAATGTTTAAAATTTTATATGAAGTTATTTACGTCAGGCCCATGGGACCGTAAAGGATTTTTTTTTTTTTTTTTTATAAAAAAAATAAGAAATGTCCCAGCGGTTGACTCCATGATAACCACATGGGATCATTCCCCAGTTGTAAATTAGCACGAGTATCTGCATAATAGATGTTTTGAGTTTCATATATAATGTAAAGTAGACCCCGTGATAGAAAAAAATCAGAAACTTTATTTAAAATAAAGTATGGAAATTAAACCTTTTAAATTTTATACTTTTGCATTTGAAACTTTTATGATATTTTAGAAGTTAGAAAGTCTGATGTGCAAATACTCTAAAGCACTTAAGTTCATTATTCAATATCGTGCAACGTACATGTTTACATCTTTGCAGGTATCTTGTACACAATGCATGGAGTGTTTAATGATGTTGGCCCCATATAAAGAAAATAAAAATAATATAATGAAAAATATGTTAATTATGATTATAATTTTAAAAGAAAATTTTCTTTTACACTCACAACATTTGTGCATAATTTCTATTATACCTACAACATTTTAAAAATTAATCTTATACATGTAATATTTCATCTTAAATTTTTATCATACTCATATCATTCGAACAACTATTAACTACTCCATTGAAAAAACAATTTTACCCTCCATAATTTCTTCGTTGAAACAACTCATTCCTAATACAACTCAATTAATGTTGGTAAACTATTAACTTGTAACATCAAATGATTTAAATATTATATTAAGGTTGAATTGTTTTAATTAAAAAAATTAAAGAGCAAAATTATATTTTCAATAGAGGGTTGCATATTACATTACACGTGTAAAAACAAATGGACGGTGAAAATGATGATAAGCTGTCTATATCCACATGCACGCGCGGCTCACCTGATGAGTCAACCATACATGAACAGAGTTTCAAAGCTCATACATGGACACGTATTGGTTCAGGATTCTAATATTCTACACAGCCTCAGAATTTTTTTTTTAAAAAAAATCTATTTTTTATGTACGGTCCCCATTTTGGTTGTACCTTTTATGAGGTAATTTTTAATATTTATTTGACATTTTAAAAAAAATTCGACAAAATAGCATGGAATCATGCGTCTGGGACCCGAATGTATATGATTTATAATAACGAATAATGATTCAATGTATACATATATATGTATTACGTTTTAGGTCTTTTGAGCTTTTTTCATTTTATATGGGTTCACATTAATCTCTATATCGATTAATTTTTTTTAGAATTTTGTATATATTTCTGTAATTTCAACAATCAACCATTTTAACCCCCATTGAACGTTAAAAGAGGGCAGAAAATTTTAACTTGTAAAATCATAAATATATAGAAAATTCTAAAACATTGGTGTGTATATAAATATTACATATGTGCTTATGTAAAAATGAAAAAAATTAAAGAAAAATCCAAACTACTTTATGCATTAAAGCTTAGTAATACATCTATGGATTTATTACCCATATATTTAACATAAGTTGTGATTATTTGAAAATATTTTCAACTTATCTCAAAAGTAAAGGAGAAGATTTCTATAAAACTGATTTCATATAAGTGATTTCACAAAAATTTCTTTATTTTTGAGATGTTAATAATTGATGCAAAATTTAATTTATTCATTATATTTAACATCATTTGTAAGTTTTATCGAAATCTAATATGTGTATGAGTTATATTTGCTCAAAAATATGTATATTCGTGTGTAAATTAGAAAAAATACTTAGATTCATTCATATATGTATTAAAATGTTGTAATATTTTATAAATTATTTATCCATATATTAATAATGTTTTAGATGATTTACATATTGAAAATATTACTTAAAAATTGATATTCAACATTAAATCATTTTATTTAATTGGTTTCACACATTTATAGATGGGGCACATATGCTAGTGATATTGGATAAATGAAATGATTTTTATGATAATATAAATGATGCTAAATATAATAGATATAATAAATTTTCATTAACTATTTGAATATTAAAATCAGAAAAAGTTCCATAAAAGATGAGTTTCACAGGAGCAGTTTCCAAAGTAAAAATGCTCAATTTAGGCCTATTAAAAGTGATTTTGTAAAATCTGCGAGACCCAACATGCTTACCGTATCATATTCAATTCCGAGGTAAAAATTCACTAATAAATAATATAATAATATGCTTTATATTAATATCAATTAGCAATTTATATAAATATTATTAAAACTTTAACTTAAAATGTGATGCAATGCATATAGTTTTTTTTTTTTTTCGAATGATTTTGATTTGCAATATCTTGCTTTTGATGTTATAGAATGACCTTGATTGGTATCCAATTTAGCAATTTTACCCTTTTTTTTTTTTTTTTTTTTAAAAAAAAACATCAATAGACGCCACATTCCTTTCTGGATTTGAAACTTGAATCGCACTCATGCATGCGAGCTGCCAGCACCTCTACTTTACTTTTGAAATGAGTATTTCCAGAGAATCATAGCTCATGCAATGTACGTGGCGCCGGACCATCTGACGATTCTGATAGCCATCTCGGATCCCCAACTGTACTGTACTGCACTGCACGCCACACCGGTGCGTATGGCCTTTGGGGTCCCTTCTTCTTATCATGCGTGCTGCAATTCTCACGTGAAACTTTGGTCGACTCGTACCGTTCAGGCTTTGGATTTGGTTTCGCTGAGTATGGAGCAAGCGTTACCGTGTATTGTTCAAAATTGATAAAAATTACACGGCAGAAGGTAGTTATTTTTTAAGAAATAAGCAAATATTTTTGAAGGGCGTATTTGTTTACACAAAAAACTTATCGAACTAAAATTTTTTTTATTTTTCATAACTATCATGTGTTTAACTTTTTTTTAGCATATTCTAATAAATTATTCTACTTTTTAATATTTTTACATAGCTATCTATATAACTCACATATTTATTTTAACTTTATTTTCTTTACTTCATATCATTATTCTTGTTATCTCACATTATTTCTCCTATTTCAAAAACTTTAAACCAAAAGTTTTTTATTTAAAAATTTTATCACTGTAGATTGAAAAGTTTTATCAATGTAAAAATTTTATCAACCACTTACTGACTGATACGGGTGGTCAAGGGTATTACCTCTACTAGAATAATTCAAATATCAAATTTTGGTTACTCACATTTATTTCTTCTTTTATATTTTTTAAGCTCGTAGTCTTTTTAGTTGATATTTAGGAGTTTGTACTCTCTCTTTTAAAAATTATAAGTACCGATTTAGATCTTGATTGTAATATTATTTGATTGATAATGTAAATATATACACCAATCAATATAAATTTTTTATCATATCCTAGTCCGGTCCCATCGCATCCAAGTAGTATTTTCACGGGTGGGCCCCAAAATAACTGACATACTATCGGATTATATTTTTGAGGTGAAAGAGCAGGTTAGCTAACCCGGCCCAAATTGCAATTACTTTCAGGAGCTACCTGAAGTCATTTCTTACGTGGCTGTGCCATTATTGGGACTCGCACGTGGGCCATGACCAATATTAAAAGTAAGTGCAACCAAATCGGCCTGCGGAAATCCAGAGATCCCTTCCATTTCCAATAACCAGACGAGATAAGATTATCCGATTCCTAGTGTTGCTGTCGTGTCTCAATCCACTCCACGCATGCACTTGATCTACCACCATCGACTCCTTACTGCTGATGCTGCTTCTGAAATCTAGCTCATCACGCATGCCCCTGTCTAAGAAAATTTAAATATCTTTTGGCAATAAACGGATTGCACTCTCATAATTTTCAAAAAATAATTTAATATCTTAAGTAATTAATTATCTTTGTTTTTTTTTTTTAATTTGTTCGTCTCTATATTCTAATAATTTTCTTACCCAACTATCCGATTTCTTCCTACTTTTTTCTTACATTATTTGCATATACTCTCTTGCTACCCACGCTACTAATTGGTGTTCCGAAAATCTTCCTGTCCATCCCAACTCTTTAATTTGTATGATGGATTGTACAGACTCTGTCGCCGGCAGATCAATGCCGAAAGTCTTCAACATGGGTTGGTCCAAAATCTATCAGCCGTTAATTATTCCCCAAGAAAATCTTCAACATGGTTTAAAAAAAAAAAAAAGACTTCAAATACGCAAGGCCAGTGCACATGTATTTTGATTTCTGCCATCCTTGTTGATCTATGCCTTCGATCCGAAAGGTTTGGGTTGTTCACACAGTGCTCTTGTTCACTACTGCAGTGGAGTAGAGAAAAATGTTGCAAAAAATGGGAGTGAGTAGTGTGGCTTGTCGTTTTATCGGCTTCCTTGGAATTTGAGTAGAACTGTTTGTTCATCGTCATGTGTTTTTGTTCTTCCTGTGGTCGAATCATCATATATATTTAAAGTGCCCACGGAGTTCAGACCAAAAAAAAAAAAAAAGTGCCCACCGAGTTTTCACGAATCAGATCATATCAAGCAAGTCGCGAGTTAGCAAATGGAAGAACTCTTCCCACAGATTTTGTGCCTGGTTTATTTTCTAGCTGGACTGAGTTTTGTTGATAAGGGACTGTTTGTCTATCTAGACTAGTATTTTAAACAATCCTCATAGGACAACCCTTTCATGGTCCACATGAACATGTAAATTAATTTCAAGCTTGTATCTTTGATTTCTTTGGGAATAGAAGTGATGCGACATAGACTAGTTTATTCCAATCAAGCATTTAGAATGGTATAAACCCACGGCGCTTTCATTTACCACCAGTGTTGTTTTTATATTCTTTTGAGTGGCTAGTCCTAGTTTTCTCTCTTGTTTTCGGTTTTTAAAAGCTTGGATGGGGATGGGATGGGATGAGAACTTCAGATAGAATTGTACTAGGAATGAGAAAAGAAATAAGATAATTGAAATGAAATGAAAAGTGGTTTTGGAAATTAGAAGATTCCATTATAGTATTATCCTATCCTAAGTGAACGACGCTTAACTTTTCTTTTAGTCGGTAAAAGTAAAAATGAAAAGTGAGAATTTGAAAATATGTACACATATATATATAAAGTAAGAGAGTGATGTGGCATGAGAGTAAAAAATAAAAGTTTAAATAAAAAAAATAGTTGTACGTAAGATATGAAATACGATTGAAATATAAAGACAATAATAGATTAAAATGCTAAACTATATCAAAATGTATGTGAGAAGAAGTGTATTTTTTTGTTTTTACTTTTACATTTCCCAAACAAACATCTTACTATTCAATTAAGTCTTTCTATAAGTGATTTTTTTGGGAGTTAATTTCATCATTTCTCATGAAAGCTATTCCTTTTCTATAGTGGACGCTATGGTTCGACTTGTACCATCATGCCCATATTAAGATGAATCTAATCTCTTATTTTCAGTTTCTGCTTATATCACTTTCAAATACGGTATATTGATCATGAACACTTAAAATATGCATTATGATCCTCAAGGAAAATTTTCTCTTTATTTGTCCTCCTATTTCATTAATAGATTGCTTGATCTAAGACTAATTGCTATAAAATGAAAATTGTTATTCACTAAGTTATGACTAAACTGTGGTAAAAAGTAATTTCTATCTACCTCGTTCATTAGATGAACAGGCAAAAAATGTCAATTATAGAATGAATGGAATAAAATATATATGCTTTTTTTATTAGTATTTATATAACATGATAACTTAGATATTACAATCCATCACCTTCAAAACCCGCATGCCCGGAGCAAATTTTTCTATAAACACCCTTATACCAAGGGCAAATTTAGAAAACCTTAACAAAATGAAAAATTATAAAAACTCCCCTCACAGGGACACATGTAAAACTAGGGGTGCAAGTCGGTCCGGGTACCCGCAGGTCGACCCGCTGGGTACCCGAATTAGGGTCGGTTCGGTTCGGTTCCACGGGTGAAATACCCGTTCAAAATCGGTTCGGGGTCGGTTCCGGTGCTGGGTACCCGGAACCGA
>JAXCLR010000073.1:22548317-22578119 GCA_035584095.1 Annona squamosa | reverse complement strand
TGGAACCGAACCGGAACCGACCCGCACCTGAAAAAATTGGGTAGGGTAGACTCCGAACCGACCCGGTCTAAAATAGGGTAGGGTAGACGTTTTTAAAAAATGGGTAAGGGTAGGTTCCACCCCTACCCGGGAGTACCCGGACCGACTTGCATCCCTATGTAAAACCCTTGGTCAAGGTGGAAAAATTTGAACCCAAGTGTGCTAGTTATCAAAACCCAACTTACTAATTAATGATAAAGACAAGCACCGTAAAAAAAAAAAGTACCACTGTTAAAATTATTGTACACCATATTTTCTTTCTTTCTTTGAATCCTTCATATTCTGTTTCCTGAATTGTTTTTTCTTATGCTTTTGGCACTCTGATCAAGGAAATATATTCTGGTACTGCTTGTTATTTATTTATTCAGTTTTTTTTTTTTCTCTCTCCTAGCCAGGATATCTTTGTAATGTCCTTTGGTCTGAGATGCGTACAGTGCACTCATGTGTTTTACGATCTGCATGGAGAGACATGACAACAAGATGGATGAATGAATCAAATTTGACCTATTAATTAACTATGGGGTTTGATAATTTCATATATACTTTTTTATTTTTTGAAAATTTTTATAGAATTATTCATATAAATGTATTTAATTTATAAACCAAGTTTTATCATTTATCTATAAAAAAAAGTTTTATCATTTTTGAAAATGAGTATATATTTATTTTGGATTTTTATTCGTTTAAATTATTAGAATGACTAAAATACCTCTCACATATAAAAATCCAAAATAAATATATATACATTTTCAAAAGTAAAAAACTTAGTTTATATATAAAATACACATAGATTAACAATTTTATAAAAAATTTTAAAAAATAAAAAATATTTTCTGCCTAGTTGCAACTGTCCGAGCGTAAAAGATTTTCCACCATTAACTATTCCATTAAGGTTTGATGAAAACTGTTAATTTTAATGGTTTTAAAATAAGTCCTGAGGACGAGGATGAGACTTCGGCCTGGGACCAACCTAGGTGCAAGGACAAATTTCCTAAGGTTGTTTTGCACAAAATTCTCTACAATATATCCTTTTCTACAAAAAATTTCTATCGACAAAAAAATGCAAAAATTCAAAACAAACATGGCATTGCAGTTGTGCCTCGCGTGGTGGTGCATTTGGAGGGATGTTTGTATTTAGATATATTTTTTTTTTTATATATTTTTACTCTTATCATATTTAATCAACTACATATGCATTTACTAACTATAAAAAATACATGAAATCCACATTAATAATTCTGTCAACATGGATATTTTAGCCGTAAAAGAAAACATAATTTCTTTTGCATACTTTTACCTTCTGTAACCCTCTAGGAATATAAATCTAATTTTATAAATTCTAAATGAAAATTTGCCCTCCCATCAAAGAATTTTAGGGATATAGAGCCTATTAAACATCTTAAATAGTTTTACTTCAAAAAACATCTTAAATAATTAATTGCGTATAAAGAAAATTTAATATCTAGTTAATCATATAAAGTACATCTTATCAGGAAATTAATAAATTTCGACAATTGATTACATGAATTGTTTCATAATTCGTACAGAAAAGCAATATCATCACACAGTTAATAACATAGATCTAACCATTATCTTAACAATTAATTTCATGAGATAAACATTTCACATAATTCATGTGAAAAAAGCCAAAAGGACAAATGTCACTTACATTAGAGATCGAAGAATGTAATGGCAACACTAAACAACTCGCCGAATTTTTATAATTTGCCCGTAATGCAGTTGTAGAAAATATCGCCCGCACGAGGATAAATCAACTTGCCTTACAATTTCCAAATTTATATATTGCGGACTCACAATTCTTACAGAGGCAAAAAATCATTTCATTTCCTGCTACCTCACATGTACTCCAATCCAAATCCTCCACTCAAAAGGCCATAATCTTAACCATCTAAGCACCATTAATTATTAAGTCAAATTCTATAATTACATTATTTAATTTAATTTACAAGACTTAAGTGGGTTTGCTCGGTCTAATTTAACTTTTTGTTACTTTTCTCCTAACCCATGATTTATTCAGTCAAAAGTTAACTAACAACTGCCTACGTCATTGGGCGCGATATTTCTTGTAGTTCATTTATATATATATATATATATATATATATATTTGCAATTATTACATATACAGTTCATGAATTCGGCAGTACTGCAACTAGGTCAGATGCTCCTGCCCATTCCAACATGAAAGTGTGAGTTCCAAGTTCATGAATTGGCCATTTTCAATTCACTTCTAGATGTTGTTGGAAATTTATTTAGTCTGCTGGTGTGTTTGGAACTTTGGATGTCAGCCACTACTTCCAATTTTCAAATGATATGCAGGTTGCATGTCAGATATGAGAGACAAAAATCAAACAAAGAAGAATAATAAGGAATCTTTTGTTAGAAAAGTCTTGGATGTTTATCATCTGGTTCATGGATGTTCAGAAAAACACATGCATGCAGGTGAACCTTGCGGGGCCGGGCCGGGCCGGGCTGAAGGAAGCTATATAACATGATCAGGAATATGATGCATGGCACAGGTGAAAAACTTGACGGTTACGCTAGCTTCCTACCCAGCTACTGGCACTGGTAGCTCAGAGACAAAAATGCACTGAAAAATAGTGGGATGGTGCTCATGTCAGGTGCATGCACACGCTGCTGCAGATTCTCCAAAATGGCCAAGCAAAAAAGTGACATTTGACTGCTGTTTGCTTCAGCTTGCTTACTTCTCAGACTGGACTCATCTTCAGTTCTGTTCAATGTTATTAGCACTGTAGCCTTCCCGGTTACACTGGTTCTGTTCTGCCCATGGATTTTTGTTCTGATGCAGCTAATCTCGCTAGATGGGCCTCACCTCACCTGCTGTTTTAATGCTATATATATCCACGCACGCATGCAAATGTATACAAACGTCCCAGTTGAAAGGATTAGCAGGATTTGGCATTGTGCATACAGGACAAGCTGCCATGTATTGTATTTTTATCAAGGAAGGAAATTGGTGATTTTCGCCCTGCATGGCTAACGGTACATGTACATGAAAACGGTTCATCTCTCTGTTATTGCACAGGAATGGGGATCCAGTAGATCTGAAGTCGCACTTTAATTTCTAGCAGTAAACTGGGTTTGCCAATATTTGCTGGATGAGGACCGGCTGGAAATCGGGAAGGTGGAGACACAGGAATTTCTTTTGGGATGGGATGCCGTCGCTAGTACCTTGGGCCTTGGCTCCATTAAAAACGATATAGAATAATAAATCATAAAACCCTCTAGAATCCCCACGTCGGCAATCCCAAAATTTGCTTCCTTTTTTGAGGAAAAAAAATTATAGTATGTGTTATCTTGTGCAAGTTTATAAGGCCAAAAGCACAACTACATTTCAGTCGAAGTGTGATTTCTTTTGTCTGCATGTTTTTAATTAAATGGTGATGTTAATTAAGATAAGGATAAAATACGTGAAAGAATTTCATTAATGTAGAGGAGCATTTAGGAATTGGTGATATGATGAGAATGGGATGAGTTTTGAAAAGTTAGGGGGAATTTCAAAAGACCCCAATCAAGGCTTGAATGGATGTGCAGAGGATGAAATTCCTCATTTCTAAAACAGATTTTTTTTTAATTTTTAATTTAGTGTTTTACATTTTCAATACAATTTTCCTAATATGCCTCTTTTTATTCTCGTTTTTCATTATATTCAACCTTGTTGAATTCTCCCAAACAGGTTATCAAATTATGTAATATAATAGGAATAAAAAAGGTAATTAATTGCATGAGATATAAGAAAATAACTCAAATATAAGTAAAAACATATGAAAATAAAATATTCAGCTAAATAAAATGTCAAAGTTATAATTAGTACTACCAGTCCAAAAAATCTTAATTAGTACCTTTTCGACTTTTTATTTTTTTTTTCCCTTAGTCCATTCTACCCTCATAAATTTCCATCGGAGGTAATTGAATGCATCCGTGTGCACTTAGCTTCGATGTGTATAAGGACAAAACCTATATTTTAAATTTATTTATAAAATTTTTTTATACGACTATCAATATAAATGTATTTAACACGTGTCTCAAGTTTTATCCTTTTTGGAGATTTGTAAAGAATTTTTTGAATTTTTTAAAATTAGTGATATTTTTTGTAATTTAAAAATACTAAAATACCACAGATTTTTAAAAAATAGAAATAATTTTTTTAAAAAAGAGTCTTTGTACTTAGATGCACTCAAGCTAAGTGAACTTCAAAAAGTAGTTTCGATGAGCCAAATGCTGCCTGAGTGCAGACATAGAGACTTATAAGCTCGGTATGACGTCTATAAATATTTCGCACCAGGTGGACCATCTATTGATGTGATGCTGGGTCCAGTGGCAGGTGGGTTGGAAAACTATGATCGGACGATACGCAGCTATACATCCGACCTACATATATAATATTGCCTTTTTCTTACCATCATTTCACTCAGCTCGCGTAGGCCATACTCATAATTGGAAGATAGCAGATATTTCTATGGGTAAAAAATGGCAGGCAGCATGCCTGTATGTAAGGTGGGCCATCTGGCGGGCTGGGATCCATCAGCAAGTGATGGGTTTGACTTGGGGACACACAGCTATAGCCGACCATTGATTGGACGGATCTGCCCCATTTTTCAAGAATGGAATTATAGGTAATCTTCATGGCAGGACCAAGTCACTTCACTAGTCACTACACATGTTATGAAGCAGTGTTGTGTGGATGTGGTTTCATGATTTGATCGTGATCACTTCATGCTGTTCACGACCACTCCGACGTCCAAATTTTCAATGATGACAGCGATCTTTATATCAATGGCATTATATTTGATTTCGTATATATTACATCATCTCAACCGGAATTATAATCGAAGTCGGAGACATTCTTATAATTTTTTTCATTAATATTCAAGAAATATCTAACTGATAAACTAATTTTTTTTAACAATAATTTCTACTAGCCATATGATGGACGCTCTTATAAAACCTCTAGGAGAACAAACACCGCCTCCGACTACTAAGACAACATCTCAGTGGTAATGACGTTATATACTTGAGGTTGGTTGTTTGTATATAAGTTCTCGATGAGTTGCAAAAGGGGCAAATTATTTTTTTGATTGAGATCTTTACAATATATTGGACCAATATCCTTTTGATTTAATGCCTTGATGGACCGTACAATCTAATTTATTCCTAATGTTACAAAATATTTAGCTAGCTAAGATAGTAATTATAATATGACAATGATACACGTTTCTAGTTACCTAAAATTATATACTAATTACCTTACCTTTTCAAGCATTTCTTTGAATCTTCTAATGTGAGGAGGCATGTAACTATATTTATTATGTCTTTTATTATAAAATAGAACTGACATTTCTATTTTTTTAAAAAAAATACTAAGGTTTTTAAAATTTCAAAAATTCATAGGGATAATTACTATTATCAGCTATATGTAGCTCTATCTTTGGATGGAGTATCTTGATTTCTTCACTATCATATTTTTGTTATTATTTTATATTTTTAGTCTTTTTTTTTTATCTTTACATAAAAGTCTACTTATTTGTCCTTAAGTATTTTTACTCATAATCATTACTTCCCCCTTTTCTTTTTTCTCACTTTCCACCTTTTCCCATTTTTCTTATCACCAAACTTTTTTTTTTGTCTCATTATCAAATACACTTTTGAATGATCCATAAAATAACTATATTCTCATTTAATGAACATAAAGAATGAGTTGCATTTTATAAATTAACCTGACATTAAAACAGATGGGCATCTGATAGAAATGATGAAATAGTCACATTTTTAGTTTGGGAAACTTGCAAACAACCTCCCAAATTATTTTTTACAAAGTTTCAATTCATAACCAATAAATTTTTTTTGCGATTAACCCTTATTTGAAACTTTGGTTGTAGAAAGATTCTCATAACATATATACTAAACCTCAATTGTGATACACGACCCTGAATTGTATAAACTCATTTGGAAATGTTGTTTGGACAAAGTTTGAATTTAAAGCATCCACTTTTTGGATTTTTTAGGGGATTATGAGCAAAATACACAGTTACGGGATATAAATTATAAATTTTGCGAAAGTTGGAATTATTTGCAAATATCCCTTTTAGTCTATAAACTGTTTTTACCAGATGCGACATTTACTTGTTCCCATTAATCTTAAAAACTTAAACGTGACATGCTTCTTATCATGATTTCTATTTTAATCATTTCTCATTTCTTTTCATTCAATACATACTTTATTTACAGGATCCGTTGTGAATTGGAAATAAACGCGAGTTTTTGTATAAAAAAATTTAGAATGGTAAAAAGGAAAGATGCTGTAATATGACCAGAAATAATAGTCTAAAATGTAAATAAAGAAGATTAAATCAGATGATTTTTGGATAAAAAGATTAAGAAAAAAATAAATAATGTTCAAAACTTGAATTAATTTATTAAGCAGTGAAAGTATCTGATCGTATCAGACGAGGGAAAAAAGAGAATCAAATACAGGTGAAAGAAAAGCACAAGAGCGTATCTTTCGTTTGATGCGGTTAATTTTTAATTATTTTTACTATTCAAGGACCATTTTACTATTTTACGTCATAACCTGATAAAGAAACCAACCTGATTTCTTCTGCTTAAAAAACCAGGGAACATCTCATTGACCGGCATCTTTTTTTAGTGCCCGTCGTTGAAATCTTCGGATATTCGAATGCTCAGCGTTTCAAAAAGTCAGCCGACTCAAGCCTGTGTGCTCCTAGTCATATCAAAGGCTCGGATCGATGACCACTCGCTCACAACTTGGGTAGAGAATCCATCCACCTGAACTTAACCTGAATAGAATAAAATAGAAAAAAATAATATATAAATACAAACGGAGTAGAAAAAATACAAGCGCTCTAAATAAGTTAGGGTAGCATACATAAACTGTACGCAGCATCTATACTAGATGAATATAAGTTTGTATTATTATATGTATAGGAAAATATTCCAGTATATAATGCACAGTAACTTACAGTGCATTCTATTCAAAATGGGTCTCATATTATCATAAAATGTACATCTACTTACCAATTGTATTTGGAATTATTTTTTATTAGCATATCAATTTTTGTACAAATTGGATATGTGTATGGGCCTAATCTGAAAATGGTATAAAATCAACATAATAAAATAGTTTGCTATAAATATCAATTTTAAAGTTATTTTTTCAACATGTAACATATTTAAGATATAATTTATCCATGAATAAATAATTGTATGAAGTATGAATATATTTAAAAGTGTGCATGAACCATTTTGTGCTAAATGTCCCGCAACTTACAGTGCATAAAATTGCAATAGAACATATCTCATGTATATGCAAGTATATATAATTAAAGGAGAAAAATAAAATTTCTATTACTAAACATATATTTGTTTTAAAATATATGACGATATTGTTTTGTTATCATTGGTATACTATTGACATTTTTGGTTAATATATTTGTTTTAATGTATAATTATATTTTTCTCTTAGGTGTATTAAATTAATTGAGTTAGAAATAAAATTGGAACTTAAAATGATTAAGATAGATTTTTTTTATTGAATATGAAAGTTACATTGCATTTGATATTACAATTAAGTTGAGAAGAAAAAATAAACTTTTATAATTTTTAAGGGGAGATGAAAAGCTCCCACCTATTTTAGAGGAGATTAAGCTCCCACTAACCAAATCCCGGCCCATAAGGGAGCTCGAACTCAATACCTCACGGCCATTGAGTTAAAGTCTTAACTATCCGTGCTAACCTCAATTGGCAAAATAGGATATTTTTCTTGTAAGAGTAAAGTAGGATTAGTCAAACTGATATATGGTTAGACCATTTAAAAATAGGATATAGATGAGTATATCAACAACTAAACTACTTCTAACGACTAGCCTTGATGATTATGATTGCAACCAACCCATGCAGATAAATAAATCATGAGAGATTTTTTTAGGAAGACCACAATTGGCTCAAAAATTAGGCTCGATGTAGGGTGTGTTTGGGAATGAATAAAACTTTTGATGAAAAGTTTTAGAAAGTAAAAATTGTCAAATGATATGATATTATAGGGGTAATGATGATGAGTAAAGATGATAAAGTTAAAATGGATAGGTTAATTATGTGGATAGTTGTGTAAAAATGATTGAAAAGTAGGATAGTTGTATATAAAAATGTGAAAAAATGATTAAAATATATTATAATTATAGAGAGTGAAAAGTTTTAGACTGAAAAGTTTTAAGTTGACATTTTTTCCTAGTTGCCAAACACATTTGTAATGTTCATTCTTTTTTTTTTTTTTTTTTTTCTTGGATAGGTATTTTGTACACTAGAATAATTGATATTACAGTCACGCTCCTTCACCACCCACAAGCTCTCACATGAACTCACAGGAGATATAAACTCTTTCCAAATTTTTACGAAGATAAAACTTCTCTTATAGCCTATCGAGATAAAACTCCTTGCATAGCTGCACCTCCACCAGCAGGATTCGAAATCCTGCGCAGTGCATAGAGAGCCACAGGTCATATCATTCGGGCAGATGCCCGGTGGTTACTGTTCATCTTGAATAGAGAACAACATCAAGCTATTTTTGTTGCATGGAACCTTTTTATCGTGACCTTCTTTGGGGGGAAAAAAAATTCCCGGAGGCAAATGTAAACATTTGCCAACTGCTCGCTCGAATGGGATAGCGTACATGTGAGTGCAGCGAGTCAGTTGTCGAAGGCGAGAAAGGGCGCTGTTGAAGGGAAGAGCTTGCATGCGTCGCTGCAGTCTCCATCTGATCTGCGGCGTACGCTCGTACTACAAACTTTTGCGAGTCTTGTGTATACGCGCCGTCCTATCACACTTTCCCTACCTCCTCGTGTCAAAATATTCTATATGCGCGTGGATCTCATCGACAGAAGCCCATCGCGTGCGTGTAAGTTACCACTCGATCAATGTCCTCTGTTTCTCACTTCCTTTCTCTTCTGTCCTGTGCACGAAATCTCTTCACCCCCATCAACCTTCCCTCCAACCTCTTCTTGCATGCTCCTCCTCCCCAAAACTAGATCGACCTTAAAAAGATTCACAAGGTCCAAAAAGGGACTTTTATGTAATTTTTAATATTATTTTGCGGTTACTCTCAGGTTGGTGAAGGTGAGATGTGTAGGTGCATGGATGGATTGGATCGGATTTGACGAATGGGGAATTTAAGTGCGGTGCAGGGCACAGTTGGCGAGTGCTCCGCACATGGTCCGCGTCTTTTGTGCCTGCCGGCCTGCCCGCCTGCCTACGTGCTGATCCATACGGATCTGGTATTATTTCTACAGCAGCAGGCGTGCTATACATCTCCACCTTTGTGAGCCCCACTCACCAAATCATACGACCAACAGATCACCTTCTTTTCCTTTCACTTTACCACTCGAAGACTCTTCTTCTCAGGTCCGCTGCTCTCTGCTTCCTACTCCTATGGTAGCTAGACCTTAGTGGCTTAATCCCCATATATAACCACCCACCTGTGCAGTTTGGTGCACAGGCATTGCTTGTTCGTGTGGGGAATTCATCTCACCCACATTCAAGAATGACAAATTAAAAACTAATGTAGATGGACTAGATAAGATGTAGCAAATATCAAGTTTTAAAGGATATATCTCACATGGGCATTCCACCGGTTTCATTTCCTTTTAACATCAATTCACAATTAATGTGATGCACTAATTTGGCCTTAACATGATATATCAACTTTTTAAAATGTGCGTGATTGAAGAAGCCTTAATTCTATACATAAATCAATTTAACTTAGGTTTCAACTTGGGTTTAGTTGAATTGAGAGAGTGTCAAGCGTCAGCCTAATCGAAGTTGCTAAAATTTCAGTTGCGACGAAGGAAATGGAAATGTAGACGGACGTTATGAAATTTTTAGTTACAATAATTATTTATGTGGCTAACTAATCTTCTGCGTAACAAAATCAGCTGTTCATTACTAAAACTATGTTGTAAAATTTTGATTTTCTTGTTGTTTGTGATTAAAATGTAAAGATGGAAATTTAACTAAAATATTTTTATTCAAAATCTAATCATTATTTTTTTATACAATTACACCCTATTTGATCCATTTTAAAGTAGTTCAAAACTTTTGAAGTAATATTCCACGAATGCTCCAAACACACATGTATAGTATTTTGTATTTTAAACTTTTTAACTCTGTATGTTTACCTTTTTGAAACTTGATATTTGTATATTTGCATTTTCAAATTTGAATTTTTTAATTTTTGTTGTATTTTAAACTCTAAACTCTAACTATGTTTAAAAAAGGTGGGAAACTAGCATTAGTACAATGACAGCCATTACTAATTTTTTTACAATTTGAATCCCTAAATCAAGTCAATCAATACGCTATGATGAAGATGAGCTTTTCGGTGTCGATGAAGGTTCTTTGGAGTCATAGCAGACTATGATTTTACTTAGTATCTGAAGGCAAATGTAAGCCCTAGAATCGTCCACTCCAAGTAGAACATCAGTCCATACAACACACCTTTTAGCCTCAAGATCATCTCCCCATCATCGTCCCTTACATTAGTTTTCAGCTCTCTAAGGAAGTCCCTCACTCAAGTGTATATGAGTATTGCCATCGAGACTTGGAAGATGACAATTAGGACTGTCGCAACTATGTGGATACATGCCACTTGTTGGTCTTTATTGCGGCAATTACGGTGCTAAAGATGGTGCCTCTAATGGTGAAGATATGAAGAAGGACGAGAAGAAGCTGGATAGCAAGGGAATGAGGCGAGAGGAAGAGTGAGGAACTGAGAAGGAGAAGGAGATGCCGACGAAAAGGGAAAAAGATCGGCATGATTGTTGTTTCATTAAAATTAATCAATGGTCGGGATCATTGAATATAGATTGCATGTGCACAAGCCTTGGTGTGTTGTGAGAGAGCTAGAATAAAAAACTCCATCTTCTATCTTCTTCAATCAAATAATGGTTATCGGTTGTAGTTGCTCACCGACGCCAATTTAATGGAAGATCTGCTCTGACCACTTGAAGGACAATGCCTACACTGCGTCAAATTCACGACTACTCCGGCATCAATGAAATGTCCTCATTAAAGCTGATAGTGCACTCCCATTTTAATTGTCTTTAAAACCATCCAATCCGACATCTTTAAACTATTATTGATGAAAGTCCCGTCGTCCATATAGCTTTGATAAATCATTATTGACACTAAAAAATTCATCTCTATGCCCATAAAAAAAAATCATCTTTATCATATAGCATTGCCAACAACATATGCAAAATTCATGTTGACTTAGGGTGTGTTTGGTTAGGCATAAAAAATGTCAACCAAAACTTTTCAATTTAAAACTTTTTACTTTCCATAACTATTTTATTTTTTCACATGTTTTATATAAGCAGTTCTACTTTTCAATCATTTTCACATAATTACCCATGCAACTAACTTATTTATTTTGACTTTATTCTCTCTACACCTCATCAATACCTCTATCATATCACATCATTTTCTATCAACTTGACAACTTTTATCCCGAAAATTTTTCATTATAAAATTTTATCTTCAACGAAACACACCTTCACCTTAATTTGAGTTCTGGAAAATTGACAAGAGTATTCTAGCCATTGTATCCATATTAACACTTATTTTCATTTTAAAATATTATTAGGAGTTTAAAATGCAAAAAATTAAATTTTAGGGTTTAAAATGCAAATACACAAATATTTGCATTTGAAAATCAAATATGCAAATATTTGAATCCGAGTGGGCGCTCCAGCCTAATTTGGGTACCAAGTGAGCGCTCCAGCTTAATTTGGGCAACATTCAGATTGAATCCGATTCTCTTTTGCTTTGCTCTTTCCTATCAAGCGACTGCTCGATCTCTTCACCGATGGGACATGTTGTCTCCGAAATTAGATTCATACTCGCTTCTAATGCTCACTTCTCATTACACCATGTACTTAGATAAGGAAATGGGGTGACCCATTCTTTTGCTGATTTGGTTTCCATTTCTGAACAGGATCATCCTACTTGGTGGGGACACCCCCCATAAGCAATTATAGGGAAAATTTGTACAGACAATTTTTTGGCAATGAATTGCGTGGATTACTCTTCTCTGAGCTCATTTCAAGTGAAAAGGGGGTCGAGTTAGAGTAATTCTTTTTATCAAAAAAAAAATCAAATATGCAAATAAGAACGTTTAAGGTGCAAGAAAAAACCTCATATATATTTATTTAAAATTATACAAATTAAGCTACAAGGTTTACTTACAAAGGCCATAATATAGAATTTAAGTCAAGAAAATGAAAATAGGTTACTGTTACTTATAAGTTCATCATCTAATTTGGCGATGCTAGCAATATTACTTCGATGAAATTAGTAATAGTTTTCACTAAAATTGTTGTTGATGCTCATCAACATTAGCTACATGAACAAGTATTGGTTGCCATTATCGTCTTAGTAATAAATTTGTTGGAATGGATCCATGGATATAGGCTTGAGCTAATCGTATTGACTTTAGCAAACATCAACTTAATGGTAACCCTTTTCTTCTTTGGATGACTCTATTCCAAACTAGTACTTACAATTTGGCTTTTAGATCAGACCGATAATCCTTTGATTGCTAAAGTTGAGTTTACTTACTTACTAATACTTTTAATTTACCTCCTACATGAACCACTCCACCTCAAGGGGTGATCCTACCTGCCTGCCAATAATTTTTTTTTTATATTTTACATTACATTTCAATTTTGTATTATAATCGGGCCTGGAGATAATTTTTATAAAATTTTAGAGGGAGATCATAAGCACCCAAATATAAAGAAGGGAGACCACATACTTCTAAATATTAGTAGGGAGACAATTGTCTAAATCACCTGCACCCTAATACCAAACTGGGGACTTTATATAAGTGGGTGATAAAACACGGCCACTTGACTTCAAACACTGCTTAGGATGGGACCCATCACTGTGCACGACGTTGGGCTCGCCGGCCAGAAATTTGGCTAACTTATGGCATCCACGTCCATTGTCACACTCGGATATGATTGCTGAGCAAAGTTTGATCTGATTGCATTGGGATGTGTCATCATATCTTAGGTAGCATCAGGACTCAAATGTATCTACTTCCACTCAATTTGAGAAACGTGGTTCATTGCAGATCATAAGCTAGCTAGCATTTTGGATTGTGTGTCTGTGTCCGATAGCCGGTGGGACAGACACACACGAATCAAGACGAAATGTAACGCCGGACTTTCGGGTTTTGGGGATTTGGAATCTGTTCGTGTTTGGTTTGCATAGGTGCGATATATGTTCTTTTTTTTTTTGATGAAAGATATATGTTCTTTTTCAATTGCTATGGCTGGAAAGTTGCACTACAGTGCCAACATCGACCCATTCAAAGGCCTATGGAAAAGCCCGTGGGCATTTGCAGAGACTGATCCCGTATTCTTTTTCATTTTCGGGGCTTCAAACTTTGGGCTCTATGCATGATCACCAACATGGAATGTAGGACGCCAGACTGTGATTATGAAGGAAATATATATCGACATGGAGTTTGCCCCCACTCAAAAGTTGGAAATTGTGTTATTCACCCCTGAAAATTTCGAGATCCGAAGACACTGAAAATCAACCAGCTAGAAGTGAAAAGGAATTTTCCTAGCGGTCACCCACATGAGAGTATTTGTATCGGTTATTCTCACTTCTTCTGCATGTGGATACAAGCACGGATGGACGGCTGGCTGGGAATTGCAGCTGTTACAGAATCCTATCCATGTGACAGCAACCAATCAATTCTACGTCGCTTATTTGAAACGGGGCCCACACATTCTCTTGCTTCAATTCTAGTTCCCTAGTTTGTCACTCTTAAATAATTATCTGGAATGTTCATGTTTTCCGGGGCGAAGCAAATGCCTTGTATAGCCTATTTTAAAAATTCATTTATAATAATTTTTTTTGCATTTTTCTTTACGCATTTGTTTATCTATGTGTATTTAACATATAAATCAAAATTTACCCTTTTTGGATATATGAATATAATTTCTTTTAGATTTTTAAAGATAAATGTATTTTAAATACATACATACACACAGATGTTTAAAAATTCTAAAACCATTTATGCACATATTCAAAAATGGTAAATTTTGGTTTATATGTTAAATACACTTATATAAACAAAGTGCACGAAGACAAAATAAAAAAATTACAGGAAGTGGGTTTTTTGAGGCAGACTAAAGGCAACATTTACTTAGTCATGACTAATAGGATCATTAATCTTATTTATAATAAGCTCAGAGGCGTCTATGTGCAAGTTATGTAACCTGGTCGAGGAAGATCTTTAAAAAAAAAATTTTTTTTATAAGGATTCCACTAAAATCGATTAGCATGTTTAATTTTATTTTTAATTTTTAATATACTTTGTGAATTTCTAGAAATAAGTCGGTCATGGATGCTCTATTAACGAATACATTTTTATGACTTTTTTATTAAGAAAGAAAAATGCGTATGCAAGTAAAAATTTTCTTACTTATCACGGTCCTTTTATAAGTAATTTCCTTGCTTATAGTTATGTTTTACCTGCAAAGCACAGATTTTTTGTTTATGGTGATATTTTGGCTACTAAATCTAAATTTAGTTACTCAAATAGAAAATTATGAACTATTGAAAACTAAATTTCTTCATAGTGGTTGCTACAAATTATTAGCAACTAAAGAAAACAACTAAAATTTTCTTTAACAACCAAATTTTTAGTAGCATGTAGGAGGGTACAACTTTGACCAAATGGAGCCTCAACTCTACCCATTAAAGTCGAAATTCAAGAGTGTTGGAATTTATCCTTTTGCAATTTAAGCCTAATGAACTCGATTTGTAAATAAATAAGATTAAAGTCCATGTGACAAAAACTTGTGAAATTCAAGCATTTATTTATATAAAATATATTATATACATAATATTTATCCATATTTGTGTATTTTATATTATTCATATTTACATTTGAATCTATGTTTGTCACGTCACAATTGTATCAACGATAAATTATATTATTTTTATCTACATTTATCTTTATATTTCTGTTATTTACATTAATTTTTCTTCAAGAAGTATACCTTGTATTACTATATTTTTAAACGTTTACGTTGTAGATTCACGTAATCCCTTCAAAATCTAAGATTTTGATTCTTGATAGAAAATTTAATTCATTAATTGTATTTAACATAATTTGTTTATCCAGGAGATCAAGTTTCGTCCCAATCACGTATGTTTATGGGTCACATTTGTTTAAATATATATATATTTATACGTAATTTATGAAAAACGCTTAGATCTATTTACACATACATTGAAATGTAATAATACTTTATAGGATCATTTATTCATATAAAAATAACATTTTGAATGGTTTAGATGTCAAAAATAGTACTTTAAATTGATATTTTATCATTGTTCATAATTTACATATAAATATATACATTTTCTAACAACCATGACCCATAAACGTACTTGATTGAGATGAAACTTGATTTTTTAGATAAATAAATGATGTTAAATACAATAAAAGAGTTATATTTTTTTTTATCAAAGATTAAAATCTTAAATTTTAAAGAAGTTATATGGTTCCACTTCCATATTACCTGATTAGACAGAAGCGGAGGCCATCTTTAAAAAACATAGTTTGACTATTTTATAATTGCGTAACTAGTTGTTATTATATATTTATATGAAATTCTAAACTTGTCACATTTAAATAAAACAAAAATTTACCAACTCAAATTCCAACCTTAAACTCAACTACAATACACATTTTATTGATAGAATTAAGGTTTAGGTTTAATACATAAGAGTTAAGCTATGATAAAACATAGAATTAAGGTTAAAGTTAAGAACTATATTTTCTTAACAGGGTTGGATTTAGGATTAAGACTAACCCAAGTTATACCCTTGGTGGCAAGACATTTGTCCTCATTTTTAAAATTTAAAATTCAAAAGAAAATATGTTTAAAATTAAGAAATGAAAATTTTAATATGGTAAAGGATCTAATTGGGAAAATGATGTTGAATAAAAGGGATAAACTGAATTTTCCATAAGTATGATTATTTCACAATATCCATAAATAATGGTGAAAATTATAATAATTAACAGTAATTAAATGTCGCTTCACCTTTAGAGCATGCGGATATGGGGTGGCTATTATGTATTAGTAATGATTCAACACATGCTTTATGCAGCCCCTTCGTTTTTTGCTTTTAAAAATTTTTCTATCTAAAGAATTTATTTTTGTTAAGATCACTTGCTTGTTCATGATACCAAAAATAATTTCATTAAATATTCATATTTTGTAAAACTTAGCATTTTTGAGAATGAATATATAACTATTAATTTAAAAATATATAACATGTATATAGTGTAAAAAAATTTAAATATATAGTTTCTAGAATCATAATAAATTCATACGAATCAACATTATAAATGATTTAAATATGAAAAATATTTAAAATAAAACAAGGAGTTGCATATAGTCTCTGCGTTGAATCATTATCCACTGTGTGTCCAAAATTCAAGCTTCTATTAATTAAATTTAAGGCAAATGCCACATGTAAATACAAATTTTATCAATAATTCTATTTATACTTACGAAATTTTAAAAATTCCTAATATACCTGTGTATTTTGCTTAAAATTTTACTTATATTCATGACATTAGAGATCTGTTAAACAGACTGTTAGTACATCTGTAAACGACGAATATGCTTAAGCCTTAATATAATTTGAGGTTAATTTGCTCAAAAAGCAAAAAAATTACATTTAAATAATATATGATTTTATAGCTATAAAGGTGATAAAAATTCATTGAAATGTGAATTTTAACTAAGAAATTCTAATTAGGGATTTGTATTTTCGTCATTTATAGGATTAGTAACAGCCCAGTTAACTTATCCTAATGACATAAGTATAAACAAAATTTTAGGTAAAATAAGTAAGTATATTATGAATTTTTGAAATTTTGTAAGTATAAATGGAATTAAAGACCAAATTCACATGTACACGTAGAATTTGAACTAAAATTTATGTTGAGTTTGAGTTCCAGTGTCAACTTGGATATAAATATAATTAGCGTATTCATTTATACACTCTTGTGATATATTATATAATGCTAACAGAGCCTTATAATCTTATAAATTCAGATTCAATTGCAACCCCCTGGAATTTTTAAATTAAAATATCACCCTTAAAAATTTAAAAATATAATATTTTTTCACGTAGTTGAGGTCCGCGCCCACGCCCTTCTCTCAAGTCCCTGGCTCCGCCACTGCAGCCCCTCCTAAGTCAGTAATTCTAATTAAATCGGTTCAAACTGGATCCTAAGTAAATCGGTTCAAGCACAACTCGAGAATTTCAAGGCTGGGATGGTTCGGTGAGGGCTCAATTGGACCCGGTTTGCGCTAATGCACTGATTCTTGTAAGTTTTAGTTTTTTAAGAATCGGGAGTATTTTCTTGAATATATAAAATTTTCGATTACACTTGCCTCGGTTATATGAGTGGACCTGATTTATTGGAACTTGCCAAATGCCTCGAGGACAGATTTTAGCTTCCATCTGCCATATCAATATCTACCCTCACCCAAAAGAAAAACGTCAGTACCTTATCCATCTATCCAGTTGTCATTATCTCATTGCTCCACATCCAGCACACGATCCATGCAATCCAACGCACAGTTCTGCATCACATGAACTAATGCTATGAATCTTTCTCAGCAACCCCAGCACTGACAAGAACTTGGAGCAAACAGGTCAGGAGTCGCAGCTAGGGAAAAAAAAAAAAAAAGATTTGTAGGAATGGCAACCATGTCTAATGTAGCAGGTTTGGGTACTAGCATCCTCCCACAGCGCCTTGAATCGAGTGAGTGCACATTTCTACTTCTACCACTTATCCCCGGATTCTACTCAGTGATCATGAGTAGATTAATTGTAATATTCTCCAATTGAATGCATCTATTGTTTGAATTTGTTACTGGGTTCCTTTTTGTTTTAATAGCATTTCCAACTCGATCATGCAAGAAAATCTTTTGTGTTCTAACACTAATCTTTCCTTAGGTTTCTTGAAACCTCGAGTTGTTGCTAGAAATCCACTGAGGCTGAAGCCCTATGCTTCTGGTGGGGGAAGATTCGCCTGGTACTGAACCTGACTAATACCATGTTCACATATCAGATGTTGGTTATGATTCCCATCAGTACGGTCTGCAGAATCATTGATTTCAATTGCATTCATTCCAATATTCCTTGTTTAGTTTCCAGAGAGATTGGCTTCGTACAGATCTGAACGTGATTGGATTTGGGCTGATTGGATGGATCGCACCATCAAGCATTCCAGTGATCAATGGCAACAGCTTGACCGGCCTCTTCTTTCAGAGCATTGGGACTGAGCTTGCTCACTGGCCCACCGGTCCAGCTCTGACTTCTCCTTTTTGGTGAGTATGAGTTAATTAGCCACTCTGATGCCTTTCAGTGACATGGACAAATAATTAACCAGTTTTAGGGCAGAAATTAGGTTGCATTTTTCTACGGTCAATTACGATTTTCAGATTCCTCATTATTCAATTAATTTTGTTATATATGTGGACGACACTAATAAAGTTCCTTTTTTTGGGGGGTTTTATTAGGCTGTGGCTGGTTACATGGCACCTGGGTCTATTCCTGGTCCTTACTTTTGGCCAGATTGGTTTCAAGGGAAGGACTGATGGATACTTCTGAGATTTCCCACTTCTCATGCGTGTATAGCACCTGGCTTTTGCATGTATAATCCATGTTCTGTAATGCCGCTACTGGAAATTATTTCAATTATCGCCTTTTAAGTGTTGATTATGGTCACAACAAAGCATTGTCTTTGGATGAAAACGATCCTATTCGCTCATATGGCCAGGGGTGTTAACGAATTAAGTTAGAAGAGTTGTAGCATAATCCTAATGTTAATTCATTTAAAATATTTCAATCATTATTAATTTATTAACTCATTTTAAAAACTTCAACCTTGACCTATTTACAACTCATTTAATGAACGGGTTAGTGAGCTGTTAATGGGTTGTATAGCACACGATTCGAAGGTCTAAATCTGACAGATGATGATCTCATAGGGAGAGATAAGATGGTATTTTTGACACAGAAAAAAAAGAAATAAGGCAAAAACGGAAAAATAGAATTAGGATAGCAGTTGAAAAATGAAAATTAGGTAGTGAGAGAAAAACTTAACGGAAGAAAATAATCAAAAGATTTACATTTATATATAAAACTTAATAGGTTGAATAGATTAAATTGATTAAATGGGTTAAACGGATTACTAAACTGGTTGACGAGTTATAAAATTTCAATCATAATTTGTTTATTTAATTAAATGGTTAAATAGGTTAGCAGATCATGACCTATTTATTCAAAAATTTCAATCCAAATTCATTTATAAAAGGGTTGGACGAGCGGGTTGAAAAGTTAACCAAGAACATTAACATCTCTACACGTTACTTGCATATGTTGTGAGATCTATTCACAATCCAAATTCATAACATATTTAATAAACGGGTTGATGAGTTGTTAATGAGTTTTATAGCACACGATCCGAAGGTCTAAATCTGACAAACGATGATCTCACAGGGAGAGATGAGATTGCGTTTTCGACGCAGAAAAAATAAAAATATGGCAAAAACGGAAAAATAAAATTATGATAGCAGTTGAAAAATGAAAATTAGGTAGTGAGAGAAAGACTTAACGGGAGAAAATAATCAAAAAATTTACATTTATATAAAACTTTAATAGATTGAACAGATTAAATTGATTAAATGGGTTAAACGGATTATTAAATTAGTTGACGAGTTATAAAATCTCAATCATAATTCGTTTATTTAATTAAATGGTTAATAAGTTAGCATATCATAACTTATTTATTCAAAAATTTCAATCCAAATTCATTTATAGAAGGGTTGGAAGAATAGGTTGAAAGTTTAACCATGATGATTAACACCTCTACACTTACTCTCATATGTTGTGAGAGCTCTAGCCACCATGTTCATTCAACTCAATTAATGAGCTGATCTCACTGCCGACTGGCAGTTGCAGTGCTGCTCAGCTTGATCGTGCTGTTTGTCGTGGCCAGTAGCGTTTTATTTATAAAGCCTGGTTAAAGTACATTTGCAGCTTAAAATATCCACATAGAATTTTTTATTTTTTTTAAAATTTCGTTTACATTTATTATGCAATCGGTATTTATGTAAAATTGAGCAAACAACTCACGTGAATTCATAGATTTCATTTAAATTGTCAAAAATGCCCCGATACTGTATATTAATGTGATTTTTGTTATTCCATATTACTTACGAATGGCTGGCCATGACCAAGATCGGTTGGGTGTGATTGTATGGAGGGGCATTCCCATAGAGTTATAGACGGACAAATCTAGAGAGATCTAGGGATCGGAGCCCTCGGACTTGTCTCCGTAGTACTCCGCAAGCCATCCTGCAATGATCCCAACCTCTCTCCTCCTCACATTTCGAAGCCATTCAGGATCTTCCTTGCTCGAAAATCTCAGGTCTACATGGTGGGCCCCTGTATAATAATCACCATTAATCATGAAAACTTATAATTAGTAAATAAAAGCATGCAAGAAATCATAGGCATAAGAAAGAAGGAGAAATTGCCTACCTTCCTTTTCGACTATAGCAATAAGGCTTTTAGATACGCTTTTTAGTACCCTGCAAGTAAATTTGTAAGAAGTGAATCGAACATTCCATCTTGCTGATTTTTTATACATATAAAAGTTTTTTATTTCCCCTCTCAAGTCTCACCAAGCTTTCTTCTTATTTTGTTGGTGGATATTAATTGATTAATTAAGCAAGGGAGTGTTGGATATAATTCCAGATACATACCCTCCACCACTCCAAGGGTCCCTCAGGCCGTTGAAGAAGATAATGTTGCTACCAAAGCGTTTCAATACCCTCGAGATATTCTGCATCAGTAATGGGGGGGTGGGAAGGAAGTTATTACCTCTACTCATAATGACCATTAGTTATTTATATAGATGGGAATTAAGAGTTGAAGGATTTGGAGATGGAGATGCTTACATGGCCGCCATATTCTGTGGTGATCCAATGGGGCCTTGGTGTGACACCGTAGCTCGCCTCACAAGATTTTGCTCGATCGGTGTAATTGTAGGTTGACTCTGGGAACATGCTGTCTGCTCTGCTCCCACTTGTCGGCAGAATCATCTCCGTGCAAGCCTACACGGATTCCAGGACACAAGTTATCCATCAAAAACATGAAAAGAGAAATTGGAGGGGAAGTATGCAGTGTGGCCCAATTTTTGGAAAGCTGAGATTTGTCTCACATGCGTCCCAAGAAACCGAAAATGAAAAAAGGGTCTGCACTTGTATGCATTTAAGGTATTAGGAAAGCCATGACCCCAAAAACCAATGAGGAATCTAATTCTACATTTGTTATTCTAGAAATCGATGAGGAATCTCGTTGTACATTTGCTTGTTGGCGGGGGTGGGGGTGGGTGGGTGGTGCGTGGGTTGTGCGTTAGATTGCATAAGACCCACGTGCTCCTGTATGCGTTTGGAAGATAGAAATCCTTTAACTCAAAGGCCACTCCAAACTGTTGGGAATAAAAATTGGTCCCCTCTGATCAAGAGTATTTACAAGTGTTCCCCTAAAAGTGAGGATATCTATAGGATATCTCTCCAAAATGTGAGTGTTGTAAATGTATCTGATTTATAATATCAATTGTCACACTACATGTGATACTAATAAAAAATATCACAAATTAAATCCAACCATTCTCATCATTTTTAACATTGTTGCCTTATTATAATTATATTTAACATTATTTATATTATTATAAAAATCCTATCATTTAGTTAGTGTTGTTATTCACAAGGCTCATATAAAAACATATACAATTAGCACAATAAAATAGTTTGATTGTAAATATTAAATTTAAAATTGTATTGTTAACATCTAAACCCATAATTTTATATGTATATGTGAATAAATTTAAATATTGTTTATAATTTACATATAAATATATAAGCAAATGCAGTACATTTATATCTTTGATTTTGAAGAAACTTAATTTTATTGCTAAAAAATGATGAAAAATATAATAGATGAAGTAAATTTTGCAACAATGAATGAGAAAAATGAATAAAGTTGCATGAAATCACTTCCAAGGAAACAACAATTATCATACTAATTTTGTTTTTTTTTTTTTTCTTAAAAAAAGTAATGAATGATATAGATGAGAGAGAGAGAGAGAGCGCGAGCACCTGCCATTGCCATCCCGAGAGGCCATGCGGATCGGAGTTGTCCTCAAGATCGAAGCAAGTAGCATCCCCCGAGTAGTTGTAGTAAACATTGGCTGCATCGTATAATCCAGCGAATACGTCGCTTCCTGCTTTATCGATGGCCCTGCACATCTGTTCGCGCACCCCCACCTCTTCTCAATAACAAATCAAAATCCCCAATACAACCTAGAAATACATTTTAATCAGACCCGCATGATGCCTTCATTTAGTAATTAATTTATTGCACCTGTTTGATTGGATAAGCTGGCAAGGGATTGAGGAAGTTGGAAGGAGTTGGATAGTCGGTCATTGCTGTGTAAGTGTATGCTGTAGACAGAAAACCCAACAGCGATTCCGCGCTTATGTAGTTCCTGACAGTATCACCATGTAAAACTAACAGGTTAACTAATTATGACTCTGAAAAATATCTTAATTAGCCCTTCATTAGTAATAACAACAACAATAGCAACAACAACAACTAAGTAGGTTAGTGATTTACTTGCATATTTTAAAAGATTTGCGAAGCTTTTCTAGGCCGCCAGGTTGACTTGCAGTCTCGCTGATGAGCTCCCACGATCCTCGGATCACCTTGTAACAGTTCTCACTCTCACTCTAATCGCCACATTCAAATTAAATTACAGAATATAAGATAACTGAGTATATCTATAAAAAGAGATGATGGGATTACAAGACTAGTTTGGTCTACAAACACCCCCAAATTACTAATTAAGCAAGCACTCTTCCAAATTGATTTAGTATTTATGCAAAAGCTACTCAGACCCTTTAGCGGCCAGCTAATCATACATTAGTTGTCACCGCTTGGATATCTAAGCAGCTAACATAAGTGTGTGTAAAGTGGTTTATGTGAAATTTTCAATACTTAAATGCTAAGTAGAGGTAGTGGCTTGTGGAAAGTGGTTTATATGAAATTTTCAATACTTAAATGCTAAGTAGAAGTAGTGGCTTAATTATCCCACTTTTGGAGTACACTTTTGTTAGGTGCCTAATCATCCAAGATAAATAATACAATAAAAAAGTATCACACATTAATTAGCGCTTGAAATTTGGAAATAGACCAATAAATATAAATAAATAAACGGAACACGTGACGCATGAATGCACGAGGCATGCGCTTTTTCTTGAAGCGGTCTCCCATATTCAATTAGCATTGCCGCACGCCTACACCTCCTAAAATTATACAAAAGTCACGTGGAGTAGAGGCAAGATGGGGACGGAGGACCATATAGTAAGTCACATTTTATAGGTGGTGTACTTCAAAAAAGTGTATAATATGTAATCTATTTTTAATATCTAAACCATTAATTGTTTTTTACTTAAAATTTAACATCATAAATCAACTTTGATTATTCGTATGAATTTTTAGTAATCAAACCAATATTTATTTTTGAATTAATATTAGTTCCATGGATATCGCATTATCCTAATCTTTTTCTTATGAGTTTATTGTATTATGTTGAATATAATGTATGGATTTGATTTTAAAAACAAGTAGTTAATGTTAAAAAAATTTAGTGTATATTCACTTAACAGTTTAAATTTTATTCCTAAAAAGTAGTTGTAACCAATTATACACATATACAATAAATTTTATTTTTCATACAGTGATTTTAATATAAAAATTGTGACTAATAAACACTTCAAATATTTCGTCAAACATCACAAAAAGATCATTTTAGAAGTGAGTGCTCGTCTTAATTCAGGTGTCAAGATGAGTTGTGAAGACACGAATATCTTATCTTAACAAAAGACTCGCATATAACAATTTTTTCTTTTTTTTTGAAAAAACACGATTTTTATAACCCTCGACAGAACTAGTAACTATTTGCATCAGGTTTTGAAGAAATTTGCACCTTAAATCCTAATTATTTTGATCTCTCCCGAACACCATAACATCGAAACAGAAATTAAAAAATGCTAATAATTTAAAATCCAATAGAAATAAAAATAAATAAATTCAAATGAAATTCAAAAATGAAGCATAAATTAAAATAACGATAATAAAATAAAAATATCTACTTTATGAAAATTGAATTTTTTTTCTATTAAAATTATGAGTTTTAAGATATTTTTGTTAATTCTTAGTGATATTAACATTATGTATGTAATAATGTCCTTTATTTTAACAAAAGCACTATCAAGACTATTCATGAAATTAAGATAGAAAAGTTTGCGAAGAACAAATCAAGGCCTTGTTTGATTATGCAAGAGCTTATTGGGCGGTATCTGATAAGTGGCTTAAATTGATAAGTAGTTGAATTAAAATAACTAAAAAGTGTTTGATTTCTCTATAAATAAATGACTTAAAATTTTTTAGCATATTTGATGCAGCCGAAGTGAAATGCTGAAATAATAGGTAAAAGACTAAATTTCACCTATGAATCTTAACTTTAAAATATTTATATTTTATTTAGAAAATAAAATAAAATATTATAAAAATAATTTAAATATTTATGAAGGTATAAAGTAATATTATTTTAAAAAATATACATGCAATTATAAGACAAAATGAAAAAGAATATATTTTTAATAAGAGTAATTTGCATATATACCAATATAGTTTGATGTTAATTATAGATCTACCCACGTAGTTTCACGAAATGCATATTACTCTTATATAGTTTCACCAAAATTACATATTACCCTCGCACTGTTACCTGCTATTAATATCTAACGTTATATTTTGAAAAATGATGAAAATGCCCTCATTGGTATACATAATTTCATGGGGTAATATGCAATTTTGGTGAAATTATATGGGGGTGATATGCAATTCGTACAACTACGAGTAAGGGCATTTTCTTCATTTTTCAAAATATAATGTTAGATATTAACAGCAGGTAACGACGTGAGGGTAAATGCAATTTTAGTGAAATTATGCGGGGTAATATGCAATTCATGAAACTACGTGAATATATATGCAAATTACCTTTTAATTCCATAAATTTTAGGAGTATACAGCTAAATAAGCCCAAAAGCAATCCAAGTAACTTACGGCTTTGCTATCGAAATGGGTAGATAAGTCTTCTGATTTAAGCGGGTCATCAAACATCGCTTGTTTGGAAAAGTTCTCTTAGTTCTTTCTTGTTTCGAAAAGTTCTTAATTTTAAAAACATTAGTCATAAACACCGGAAGAATCAACACAAACACTAAGTTATTGCTATAAAATAACGCAAATAACCCACAGTTAAATGTGTCATGACATTTAAACTATCTAATCGTGATCAATTCCGAGACCCTGTTCCTGCATTGTACGGTTACTGGAAATCATGATACATGCAATTGATGGTCCTAAGTCATCAGATGCATGCAAGCACATTCTTCCAAATCTTCTATGCTCTAGATCAGGAAAGTTAGCATCATGAAATAAAAGTGCTTGGTAACTGAAATTATCAGCAGTCAATGACAGGGTCATAGAACAGATTCTAAAAGCGTGCGTGATGGCTCTTGCTTGCTACAACCACTGAAATTCGTTTTAATATTTTGTACTTGTTTATACCGAATTCACATTATTTTTAGCAGCGAAATAAGTGATAGATAACGACTACTACCAAGAACAGTAGCCAGTAAGGTAGAAAGAGATGGGCGCTGCATCTACAGGACATTGCATTGAAATCTAAGCATCAAAATTTCGTTAGCTCCATATGCTGCCGATTCTCTTATTTTATAGCATTTTTTGGCTAATCAATGTGTAATTAAATCACGAGTAAAAAATTTGGTTGATGATATTATAGATTGTGGTAGGAATTTGATAAGTTGTACATTCTCCTATGTATCCAGAACAGTTAACACTGTAGCCATTCCTAGGCTTAGTATGCCATGGAGCAGGATCTAACCAACTTTGTGTGGTTAGACATGTCTCCAGTTTGCATATCTGCTTATCAGATGTCGTGTATAATGACTTTTGGGAAGTAATGTCTGGCGGGGTTTCCAACCCAACCTCCCGTCGCCCAGGGGCTGGTTGAGGATGGGCTAGGATCATCTGTATTCATCACAAAAAAAAAAAAAAAAAGAGTTTAACGCACTAGGACGTCATTTTGGTAAAATATTCTAAAATCAAAACATGGTTCGGAAGCATTTGCTCTCGAGAAAGAGAGAGACATCATGTTGGTAAAATATTCTAAATCAAAACATGGTTCGGAAGCATTCTGTCTCTCAAGAGAGAGAGCGAGAGAGCGAGAGAGAGAGAGAGAGAGAGAGAGAGACCTTGAAGTCGCGTGTGATAATGTCATTGAAGCTGTACGGCGATACGATGTCATCAAACTGGAGTATTGGAGCAGAAGAGGACAATGCTCCTAAAGCCACATGTGGGTATTTTAGCCTGAACCATGCTGCCAACACTGCATGCGATTCCCCATTACCCATTATTTCTTTCCCCAAAACCCATCACGTTTAATAATCATGAAAAACAAAAAATTTAATCCCCATTTGAAGAAATTAAGAAAGAGGTGAAAGAAAAAAGAAAAAGGAAGAAAATCATACTTCCACCGTAGGAACCACCAAATACCACCACGGGAGAGCCCTCCGCACTCAAATTCTTCTTCAAATCAATGATCAAAGTGGCATAGTCAGCCAAAGCTTGAGTTGAGGTGAGGTACCCAAGTGTCGTTGAATTACTGTAGGCCACCTCTTTCCCTCCGAAAGGAATTGATTTCCCATAAAATCTGTGCTGCATTAATTCAACAGCATTATGTTAGCACATGATCAATTGATATCATTGCGGGCCTGCTTGGAAGCATCATTAAACGGAATGGGATGAGGACTACTAGGACGGAATGGAATGAAATTCCCTTTCATCCTATCTTCACCTTCAAATCGCACTCAAAGTTGATGCTTCCGAACATACCCAACATAAATAAATCCCCTTTCAAGAGTTCAATCAAGTTATTAATAGAGAATTGTACTAAACAAATTTGTTCATACAGAATTTGGACTCATAGCTGGGCGTTGAATTAGCTAATTAATCGATAATAATTACTTCGATGAAGACGAGGAGCGCTTGGAAGAGTGGAGCACTGTCGAACATGAAGCCGGTGTTCTGGGCGAACCATTCGATGTCTCCTTCGTTCCCAGTATAGACGAAAATTGGTGCGTTCTTCCCTGGCCCACCCCAGTTGGAATCGTTGACGAGATATCGCTGTTGGAATGTCTGGTAGCTTGCGGGATTGAAATTGAAGTGGTCTAGTGTTTGAGTGAAGTAGTTGGTTAGGTAGAGCTGCTCTTGCTGCTCTTGATTTTGCATCGGTTTGCTGGGAGGGTTACGACGAAGGCGATAAGAAGATGGGAAATGGGCATGATTGAAGAGTGGAGGAGGAACGGAGGTGGAGAAGGAGAAGAGAGAAAAGCAGAGGAGGGAGAAAGCAGAGAAGGCAAAGGAAGCCATGGAAGGGAAGAGGATGAGATGTTGGTGGCCTTGTTTTTTCGTTTCGTGTTAGTGCTCCAATTAGTAGTGTGTTGTAATGATAAAAGTCAAGTCAGGTGGGTATGGAAAACTTGAGAGAGAGAGAGAGAGAGAGAGAGAGAGAGAGAGAGAGAGGAAAGACTTCACATGCTATGTCCAGCAGTATGGACAAAGGCTGGGAGAGTGGGCGACGTCAGAAGCATCCAGGACAGCAATGTTTTCCAGCCCCTTCTATTTCTGCTCCAGGTTCAACGGCTTCAATACTTGCTTCAATACATTTTAAACCGTAACATCAATTATAATCTATTACTTTTATTATTTATTCTAAATTTATTTAAAATACAAAATAATTATATATCATATGATCTTTTATGAGTATGAAATAAAATAGATACATTAAGAACATAAATTAACTAGAACTATTTTATACCAATAATGAAATTTAATATTTACCTTGTTTTTCAAAAAAAATAAGTCCAGTAATAATCAGCCTTCCTGTAACCTCAGGCTGGATCACAAGTTTTTAATCGTGTCGTTTTCACCAAATATTAAAAACCTTATCGTAACTGGACCGTATTATTTTCATGGTTTGACAGCCCATTCTCGTACAGTTTTCAAAACACCGCGAGTAAGCTGCATAGGGAGGAAACCCGCCTCCCCACGATCTTAACACACAATTAAATTTTTCAAGAAAAAAATTGATATCTTAATGTATTTTTTTATTTTTATCTGTATATTCTAAATTTCTAATCATTTTTCATGCTATCGTATCATTTTCCTTCCAATGCAGCTTTAGTAAAAGCTCCCCAGACTTTTTTTTTTTTTGGATGTAAAAAGTACACCCTATCCCCTCTCCTCTACATTCGAAGGAGAGGATGGGATAGAGGAGTCTAAGCAATTCATTGTCAAAAAATTATCTGTGCAAAGTTTTTCAAAAATAATCTGAGGTGGGTTACCCCACCACACATGACAGCCCACACCAGAAATAGAAACGAAATCAGCTAAAGAATGGGCGACGTCATTACCATTAGCAGATGAAGAAGAGAGAAATGTGGGAATGAAGAGAAGAGAGATTTGATTTCCGCAATAGTTGCCCCATTTGGTGAAAGAATCAGCTCGTCCTTCAAGACATAATTGATAAGAAGTAAAGAATCGGTTTCGAACTGCACATTTTCCAATTTTAGTAGAACCGCCCATTTAAGACCCAGGATTAGCGCAGTCGCCTCCATGCATAGGGGTCCCATAGTGCCACTACGTCTCCATCCTTTAGCTCCCACGAACTTTCCATTGGAGTCCCAAATAATGGCGGCAAACCCCAGAGCCTGAGTGTCGTCATGTCTCCTTGCATCAACATTCAATTTGAGGTAGCCCCATGGTGGTTTTGTCCATCTGACCGCAAGAGGTCTATCCATCAACCCATCCAGAATAAGGAATTTTGCTCTCTTGAATTGCTCAAGGTAGTCGTTGCACCACTCGATGATGGTTCTTGATGATGGCGGTACCCCCTCCTCCCTGAGTTTGTTACGCATGAACTACACCCATCAACAGAAGGTGATGAAAAAAGCTAGTCTGCCCTGCCTGTTAGTTGAGACCAAGCCTCGAAAAAAATCCTGGATGGACCCCAAGTTATAGGTAATTCTGGCTGCTCTCAAGAAAGCCGCCCTAATGTGGTGATAGTCCATGAATAAATGAGTAGCGTCTTCCGTCTTCGATCTACAAAACAGACAAAATGGATCAACATCAATATTTCTCAACAATAAGTTTAACTTGGTTGGTAAGGCATCTTTGAATAATCTTTATCCAAATATCATGATTTTGCTTGGAAGCTTCATCTTTAACCCTACAAAATTTAAAATAAATATATTCCATTCCACATCTCATATGATCCTGTATTTAAAAATTTAAAATAAATATATTCACATATTTAAAAATAGTCAAATTTGGTTTATAAATTAAATATAACAAGATTATCATGTTTATAAAAAAATTCCAAAAAAT
>JAXCLR010000073.1:22537550-22548217 GCA_035584095.1 Annona squamosa | reverse complement strand
AATAAAATTTATATATTTGGACCCGTCCGAACCGTTCTGATATGATCAGCCAGCAAATAGACATCTGTTAATTAATTGCATTTAGGCCCGTTGAAGGCTATCTTCGTCTGTAGAGATATCTGTCCAATGTATATCTAGCTAGTTCGTTGCATAGCAGTTTTAGGGAAAAAGGTGCTGGGATATACCCCTGGGTAGACGGACTGACAAGGGGGTGTGTTCTGAAAGCCGGCATGCCGCAGCTACCCTAGATATGAGACGGATGGCGACATTTTTTATGCGGTTGCCATACAATCGCCACACAACCGGCGAGCAAAATACTGCAGCAGCAGGCCAGCAGTATGTTATTTGTATCAACAGCAGCAAAGAAATCTTGGATCTATTTAAAATGTAGCTATAAAATCTTTCATTTTCCTGTGACGATTATATTTTTTTAATTATTTTTCATATTTTTATATACAATTACTCTATTTTTTAATAACAAAACTGTTCATCCCTCTTGACCTATTTTATGTTATTTTATTTTTTTATGTGTGACTAAATAATTTATTTTAATTTTATTCTCTTTATGTATTGTTATTATCATATCTTATTATATCATTTACTATCATCTCAAAAATTCTTTACATTGAGCGTTTAGCAGGACTCCGTGCAAAAGACAAATGCGCAAATATGCATTCTTCGTTTTACTGCAGCGCTGTCGCCGTGCCATTGGTCGTCGGAAGTGCAGGCCGAAGGGGTGGCCCATTAGGTGTGCAACTCGGGCTTATGAAACTTAAGTTCACCTCAACCCTAATCCTAACTCTATTTATAAAACTTTAACCCTAATTCTAACCCTAACTCTATTTGTAAACCTCAACCCTAATCCTATTTTTGAAATGCGGGCTCGGGTTGAGTTTCGGGTTGACATCTTCTATTAATATGTCTTTATTACTCATCTTATATATAATTTTTTTATCACAAATTTATTATATAAAAAAGTTAAAAAAAACAATTTATTGTATGAAATTAAGAAAAATTCAAATACCGTTTAAGAATAGAAAGAAAGAAACTTGTTTTGCGCATTCTCTTTGTATCAAATAGAATATGGATTATGTGTAAACATTGTCAATAAAATTGTATTATTAATCATTAATTGTATTTTTTTTTACTCCTCTATTGTTTTAAGCTTATTTTACAACTATAATTTTAAAGTTCTCATAAATTTTCCCGTCGGAAAAAAAGATCTCAAAAAAATTTAATATTTAATATCACAGAATTTCGTTGGTTAAAAGGCTTCAGTAGAAAAGGCGTGAAGAATAATTTTTTTAAAAAAAAACTGTTAGACCTGTATCGTAATGTAAATTGGGAATAGGTATTTTGTTGAAATCACTTAAAACGTTAAATTGTCTTGGCGATGAGCTGTCCATGTCTGCCATGTCGTACTCCTGTTGTTCATCATCCATCCATGAGTAATATGTTATTATTATAATATAAATTATATATTTTATATAAATGCAAATTCGGGTTCGGGCTCACAAGGTTCGAGTTTGCTTGAACCCGAAACTGAGCCCTATTTGAATTCGGGTTCGAGCTCGGGCTCAAAATCGGGTTCGGGTTGAAAAGCTTAGAGATTCAACAATGCATTTTTTCGGGCTCGACGGGCCGAGTTCGGGCCGAACCCAGCCCAAGTTGCACCTATATGGCCGATGGCTCCAGTCCTCTCCAACTCATATGCCAGGCATTTTTCGCCACCTCATTTTCTATTGTTATGTTTGGCCATATTTAAAAAATGTCAAAACTTTTCAATTTAAAACTTTTTACTCTCCACAACTATTATGTTTTAATTATTTTTTCACATTTTCATATACAACTACTCTACTTTTCAATCATTTCTACACAACTACCAACACAACTAACCTATCTATTTTAACTTTATCATCTTTACTACTCATTATTCCCCTGTCATATCACATCATTTGATGACTTTTACATTTTCCTATACAACTACTCTACTTTTCAATCATTTCTACACAATTACCAACATAACTAACCTATCTATTTTAACTTTATCATCTTTACTACTCATTATTCCCCTGTCATATCACATCATTTGATAACTTTTACATTTCAAAATTTTTCATCAAAAATTTTACTAATTTCCCAACACTCTCTATATTTGAATTTTCAAAGAAGGGAATACCAATAAGGCTTGCTGCATTTGATAGGTGGCAGCAGCTCAACCTCCCTTTCTCCCCAATGCTACATAGCATCCGAAATTCTATTAGACTGAACTAAATTATGGTTTAATCGATTCGATATTCCATACCTGTCCAGAAGGAATCCTTTAGCTGAGTAACTCGATAGATTAACTTCCAACAGCCAAGCCGCTTACAGGGTATAAAAATAAATCACGATGGTTCACATCTCGGATGAGACAAAATCTGCCCTGTTCAAATTTTTTTTTTCATTTTTAATAATGAAAAAATAACAACCTATTTTTTCCATTCCTGATACACCTTTTTTCCTTTTTTTCTTTTTTTTCATTTACAACATACAACAAAACCTTTTCCATTCCACATCTCATATGATCCAAACTATGAACAAAAATATTTCAACCCTACACAATATTTACTATTTGAAGTAATTTAAATTTTTACTTTTGAATAATTTAATTTGATGGCTTGACAAATTCTTTTCTCAATGTCGAGATTGTATGTTTATCCAAACATACATTTTTAAGCATAACGAATGGTCAGATTTCACAAATTAATCCGTTAAGACAGTAAACAAATGGATTCGTTCAAAATTTGAAAGGAACGGATTCCCAGAGCTCGAATTTCCAGATTGAGGACCCATTCCTAGTTTCCAGAAGTCATACAAAAGAGCATACACAGAAACCTTATATCCACATAAGTTCTGATACATTTACATCCCAGACCCAGTGGGCTATCATCGGACGATGACGGGGGCGCACAAATCCCTATCATCCTCATCCCATCCTATCAATGACACCCACCACCCTTCTCATTAAAAAAAAAAAAAAAAAAAAAGACACCACCCACACCCATACCTGATGAGTGTCGTAAGAGTCAACATCTTGGCTTTGGTGGTGCGGCACAGTCCACAGAAAGTCAGAGATTTTGATCTTGTAAATGTAGAAAGTGAAGGAAGCACAAATCTGCGACAGTCTTAACATTTCTGGCAGCCCTCGGGTTTATCTACAGACGAAGAATACGAGACCGGATTCAGAGGGTGATCCCGCACGCTGAGGCTAAGAACGTCTGGCCGGGCATAATGCCCAACCACGTCAAAATCGAACTTTGCACGTGCAACCTCACCGAGATCTGCGGATAAATCAACCATAAAAAAACAAAATAAAAAATAAAAAACGTGTTCCAAATCAGTCAAGAAGAGAAACAAAAAAAAAAAGAAAAAAAAAAAAGGAAAAGAAAAAACAAAAAAGGCTGGACTTATGGAGAGACCGGTTGTTTTAAGCTGTGTGGTACCATGGGCCCTATCAATAAGTGGAATCTCGACATTCAAACCAAAACCAATCGTACGCTATGAGGAGCGGTCAATATGGCTTCTTGAGGGAAGAAAAAATAATAAAAAAAAGTGAGTCTATAATCGTACGCTATGGGAACCATGGTTTTCTCATTATATTTGTTTTCCCAGTACTAATTATTACTTTATCAATTATACTATTTTTTCCATTTTTACCCCTATATTCCAATCATTTTCCCTACCAACTATATACAACAAATCTATTTATTTCAACTATACCCCCTATCATTTCTTATCAATCACACATTTCTCAAAATATTCTTTTTTTTATTTATTTCCGACTATTTCCCACGAACCCACAATTTTATACATTACTAAACGTACATTATGATGGAATCTTTGTAGGGTATCCCACTACAGGGTTTAATTTTGCGTACCTGACTTAATTTTCAGTAACACTATCACCTAAACAAACAGAAACATGCCATCTTGCACGGGAATTGCAATGACCCAGCAAAAACAAGCATATGCTGTACCATTTCTATTGATATCCATCACATCTCCCTACGCCCTAATAAGCTCCAACCACATCCCTTGTTTCCTATCGTTCTACCCATAAAATTTTATTTTATTTTTTTTTTTTTAAAAAAGTTTTCCTATTATTCTCTTTCGTTTTGACAGACTCAGCCTCCCTCCATTGAACAGAGTCAAACTATGCAAGTTTGGGCCTTGTTTGGCCCCTCAGAATAAGTACCGTGCAAAGAATCCCGCAAGCCAAATAACCATGAAAAGTGCTATTAGAGGAAGCCGATTGAAACTGTTATCACACAAAATGTCCAAGGCCCAGCCCGCCTTTGGTGGAAAGCAGTTACATCAAACTGCAAACGTGAAAACTTATCTTTCCGAATTTGTAGGAGCTAAAATGATATTTTTTTTCTTATTACCAAACACCTCAACAAATCTGCAAATGGACTTTTAACCTTGTAACAGGTGCCCGAACAAGGCCCAAGTCTAGCTGGTGGTAAGCAAACCATCCAACCAAATGAAGCCTTATTTTCTCCCATTTCGTTATCAATTAATTTTTCACAATAAATTGCCTTGGATTATTTTATTTTTAGTTTCATCTCTTTTTATTTCATCTTTAGTTTCATCTCTTTTTATTTCATCACACCTTCACTAATCTAGAAAAAACTAATTTAGCTGGTCTTATTCTTTTGAGCATGTCTTAACACTAGATTGCATGTCCCATGCTAGGATGCAATTAGCATTGAGTTCCCGTTGCTCGTTTCCTAAGGGTTCTTGTCCATTCTTTCAGCCTTTGTTAACACCTTCCTCAAATTGGCCCGCTCTATTTGCAGATGACTGCAACCCCCAGGGCAGGCAGAGAAGTGATAAGAATTCCACTATGGTCAGCTTAGAGCTCAAAGGAATCTACCAACTTGGCTAACGGATTTACATGCTCCTAATTTAGAGGACAGGATGGCCCTAGTACCTGTGTTTTCAAGTGAAAGCAACACCCCACACATGCACAACAATTTCCTGGCATTAGCAATTGGGGGTTATTATGCAAATGTGCCGCAAAAAAAAGACACGGTAATACCTAGATCTGCAGAGATAAGAGCCTCCCCTTCATAATTTGGTCCTGCAAGGACAACTCCTGATGGTGAAATAATTACACTGCCTCCTGCACATACAACTGAGTCTGGAGAGAAATCATCATCTGTGATACCACACACATAGTCCGGTGGAGGTGGATAGTCTTTCCTTCGGCAGAATTGGTTTGCTGACAGAACAAAGCATCCACCCTCTAGGGCAATGTGGGTCATGGATGCCTGCCAAATATCTCGGGCATCAGCTGTGGGAGCACAGTATATTTCAACACCTAAGAAAACAAATAGAAAGCAATTAAACGAAAATTTTAAACGTAATGGAAAATATCATCAATGGTTGGAACCAAAGCATGGTTCCTCCAGTTGATAAACATGACAAATCAACAGCTTCAAGCATCATCCCCATACAACAATTTCAACTTTCACATTTGATTCCAGTAATAGATAAACAGCAAGCCCATGAACATCTCCAATGGAAAAGACTGAATCTTATAGAGTTGTAGTAACTCTTATAAAATGACCATAAACCACTCAATTCACAAAACACAACGTAATAATATGATCTAGTTGTGCATTTTACGTGATGCACTATGTCTTAAGATCTCTTCTAATCATACAATTGCAGATTGTTCAAGCTATTTTCTCCAAACATCATTGATCATAATTGGAAAATGAGGTCTTGGTAAGAGGAAACCAATAAGGCTGAGATAAAAGCTATCTTGTGGCAGCACCAAAAAGCAAGCATCTAATTTCTGTCATCATTTTGGAACACTATCTTTTCAATTTTATGGGCGCATATGGACATGGCCACAATTGAAAACTAAACTTTCTTTTCTTTTTCCTCTCCTTTTTTTGCTCACCTTTTGTTTTTGTAGAGAAGAGGAAAGTGTCTGACAAGTGCAGCCACAGGCTCCCATGAACTTCGTGTAAATGAAGAGTGCATGCATTTATGAGAATCAGAAACCATACTGCTCATTGAATGAGAACTATCCTTAATGAGAACTGGACCATACTCACAGGGCTACCAAGGGTTGATGATCCTAGCCACCAATTAAAGCATATAAACTAATTAGAGTGCATGAACATTGAAATATTATATGAATGGCATTGAGGGTTCAACTAGATAGACATACTGCAACCATAAATGAAGAATGAACAAATGGAAAAAAGATATTCGGAGGGAGGGGGGGAGAGAGAGAGAGAGGTTACCTTTCCCATATAGCGCAGTCCTTAAGAGGGGCATCCTGTTCTCCCAGCAAATAAGAGCTCCAATCCTTCCATGTGGAGTATCAAAGACTGGAATAGTTGAGCCATCTCCAAACCCCCATATTACACGTTCCAATGCTGTTGGCATCAGTTTGCGGTGTTTCCCTAAATATTCGCCTTGGGAGTCAAAGAAAAGAACTGAGCAATAGAGAGTATAACCTGCCCTTTCTATCACACCCATTATTAAATAGACCTTATGCTTTCCAGCAAGGGCAGCTAATCTATCAACTTCAGGACCTGTACACACAATAGTTTAGTTGCATCATCAGACCAAGATATTTGCTTCCTGGGCATGGACACACGAGCACCTGCGGAAAGTTTTTTGCTTTGAAAGAAGGGGCCCGATGCCCTTAAGCATTTCCATTATTGAATTATCAAAGAGCAGTGTGCAAATTGTGATAACATATCATCCACTGAAAATTTGAAAACCAAAGAGATTTGCAAATAGCAGCCACTACAAAAATAACAAATTTGGGAAGTTGGCAGAAATGGTTGAAAATGGCCAACTAATAGGATCAGTTGCACAGAATATTCTCTTCTTCCCCATATTGGTGCTTTCCATTAGCATTGAAAAGCATCATCTTACTAATACGAAATTTTAAAATGGCCCTTTTTCAAATCTTTCATAGCATGATTCAAGATTTTAAAATTGAAAATTTCAGACTTCTAAAAAGAATACTTTCCTTCTTCAATCATCACTGTCACATCCTAGCTTCCCCTTTGGGCATGTGAGAGATCACCCAACCACACCCCAGACCTCTCCTTTTGGCGTAGAAGAACAGCTTTGGCCCATTCCATGGACCAACGCTCAACTATTATCCCTTGGCCTAATGTTCAACCTTCTTCTGTAGCTGCTATCAACTACACTCCACCTTACGACCAAAGGATTTGTTACTTTTCCAAACCCTGCCTATCACCAATTGAACTGCATTAAAGATCAACAAAACCCTTAGTCCCAGGTTCGAGTAGAGGTGGCTGCAAACGCATTTGACGTTTGAAGTAATGAGCCAAGGAAACAATATCTAAGTAGTGGGCCATGTTTATTAGGGAAGTGAAGACCTATTAAGGGCTAATTAGGAACGCAAATCCTGATAATAATGTGAGCCAAGAAGTATAGTGGTTGGTGATTTCATGGCTTAACCTGAGTAGTAAGAAACTTTCACATGCCCAAGGGGAATCCAAAGTGTGACAATCGCAAAAAAGCTAGATTCAAGGTGTGTTTGGAGACAATAACAACAACAAACAACAAAAAATTCACTCAAAACTTTTTTCCCTCCACTTCTACCCTATTTTTCAATCATTTCTTCAGATCTTTGTACATAGCTACCATATTTTTTAATCATTTATTTACACCTTTATGTACATCTATTTTATTTATTTTAACTTTATTCTTTTTACTCTTCACTATTACCTTTATCATATCATATTATATCACTTTCTTCCATTTTCAAAAATTTTTCCACCATTTTTTCCTCACGTCCCAAACACTCCCTCAATTTCTAATTTGGATTCAGAACCTGTTACACTACACCAAATTATGGACCACACTTTAATTCTTTACATACTGAAATAACCTGTACCTTTTTAGGATCTTCTCCTATGAATACCACCAACTAAAACTGAATCCTAGCATGCAATGTTTCTCATCGTCATGTAAGTCCGGTGCCTTAAAAACCATAAGCAGACATCACAGCAACAACAGTGAATAATTAGAAACCGACATGTCGATGAACAGCCCAGCATTAAGCAAAAGCTTTTGCACAAAGAAAAGAAAAACAAAGAGGAAAAGGCATAAGCTTTTTGCCTCAATGGCACAATCTAAGAAGGATTTGAAGATCTACTGACTCCTATACAGAAATGCCATCCTAGAAGGGGGGAAAAAAGCCTTTGGCCTATTCCATTTGCCTTCAATATAACTCATGACTTGTACCACAATACCTTCTTCCTTTGCGAACACAACAATAGCCCGTAAGTAAATGGTTCAGAAGAAATGCAGCTGAAACCCCAAAACTGAAAAAATAGTCCAACAACCAATGTTTAGAATGGCTTGCGATTTTAAATTCTATAGGCATTCCTCATCTGCACGGGGAAAAAAATCAAGCAAAAGATTTGGGATTGTCATGGCAAGGAAAAGACAGGCATGGCCCTATGAAGCAAAAACCTTATCAAAACTGACACGCAAGGATAATTCCAAAAATACAAGAAATTTTACCAGGCACATCGATGGCTGAAGCATGATACTTCCGGAACTCCTCCTTTCCCTTGGCTGTTCGGCTACCAATTGTAACACCAAAATTTGACCCGCGGGGATAGCCACCAATAAATGCTTCTGGAAATACAACTATTTGTGATCCATAGGCAGCAGCATCTGCAATCAGTCTCTCAGCCTTTTCTGCTCACAGCATAAACATGAAAACATAAAATAAGATGTGTTATACAAGCATAAGCCAAAACCAAGTTTGTAGCACCTCCTAGATGATAGAACTCCCATTAGGTTGCGAAGCACAAATATTAATCCCAAGTAATATGAGGGGAAAAAAAATCCCCTGAAGAGACAAAAATAATAATAACAATAACTGTTTCCAGGTCGACACGAATTTATTGTTTCATTTTGTAACTCACAAAATTTTTCTCACTCAATTTAACTTAGAAGAAAAATTATTTCAAAACAAGTTTCTGTCTTACGGCATTTTTTTAATAAAAAAATGCATCTGCTGTTATCACCTCCAACATGAATACAAGGTAAATGTACACAACATTGTTGCTCATCGTTGCAAGCAGCATATTTCGACTGTGCGGTTGCAAATTCCAAAATTTAAGACATAAATAGCCATTCATACCACAAAAGGCTGACTTCAGCCAATTCACCTGCAATGCAAAAAGATCAAAAGTACCTTTCCCCCCCTTTTTCAAGCAAATCCCATCACAATCAAACGGCGAATACATCCACCAATCCAACCGCTCTGGAATGGCCCATCCCAGGGACGGCACAGGCATTACAAATCAGGATCAAATCAGCATTTCTACATAAACATTCGGCTTAATGGGCTCAAAACTGGAAGAAGGAAGGCAGAGTGAGAAGAAAGAGACGAAAACAGTACCTAGAGTGGCGGGCGTGTCGTAGAAAACACTGGAGGCCTGGACGACGGTGGCACGAACGGCGGCCGGGGCGTCAGAGCCCATGTCGACCTCCGCGAAGACAGGGCCGTCAACGGGGGCAGCGGGATGGTCGGAGGGAGCAGGAACAGACGAAGGAATGAGAGCCATTGCGGGAGGGAAGGAGGAACGACGAAGGGACGCGGCGTCTGTCACTTGGTGCCGAACTTCTTGCGGAAATGCTCCTCGACGAATTCGCGGGTGGCCTTGATGCGAGCTTGCTGGGGGGCGATGTTGGCGTAGGAGAGGTGGGCGCCGATGACGAAGAGGGACACTCCAGTGACGAAGCATGCCAGGTTCATCACCACCTTCTTCGGCGTCGACGGGTAGCACAAGAACACCATTTGTAGCGATCGCAAGATTTCCCCGCCCCCACGGCCCGGATAGAATTACGCTGCTGTCCCCACAAAAAATTAACTTCGGCAGGAATGGCTGCTAGAGACGAGAGGATTCTAGTGAGAGAGGATTTGCTGAGATAGACTACGGAGCACCATCATACGTGGAACGTACGACCTTCGCGTTCGTATATTTATAATATTTCCTTGTGATCAGATCCGTTAATATTCAAGGAATCGGTCTGATTTGTGTGATTGAAGGTAAAGATTGGAAGAAAAGGAGCAAGTCCAATGGGAAGGAATATACACTCTTTTTTATGCTCTAATTGCACGTACAACTGCTGCGGGATTGCGGCTCGATTTTATCCGAGACGGTCGGCAGGCGTTAATTTCAGTTGATGGAAAGCCGTCGAAAATTTTTTTTGATTTCGGTTGACGGAAAGCCGTCGAAATTGGTTTCTCATCTGTTCGGTTTGTTTTGTTTGTAAGCATTGGAGGCTGAAATGGATACTGTGGGGCATCGGCAACTTTTTGCCTTTTTTTGGGAAGCCCAGATTGCAAGTCCACCAGCACCGCCATATGACTATAAACAAATCGGCCGAATTGCCTTGCCTACAGTTGCCCATAAAAAAAAAATTTTTTTTTTTTTAAAAAAAAAAAAAAAAAAGACAAGGAGGCAGGCAGAAACGACGAAATAAGTACACAGGTCCATACGCCGTAGTCCATCTCATGCCAAACAAAACCAAAGCAGTTATTTGGATCCTCTTTCTACTGGGAAACGACGAAAAGGTTGGAGCACCTTCACACGTGAAGGTAG
>JAXCLR010000073.1:22523686-22537404 GCA_035584095.1 Annona squamosa | reverse complement strand
TTTATACAGAGTGATAATTTTAATGGATTTTATATTTATTATAAACCAATTGAAATCTAATAACGCCCTTAAAACTTATTATTTCTCCCATTACATATATCTTAGTAAAAACAATGGATGAGTCGGATCTCACAAATCACCAGTATTCACCACATCATTTTGGAGGGCCCCACTGAAACACGTCCAATGGGGAGCACAGCCCGTGAAAGGGCAAAAAAAATAAAATAAAATAAAAAACTGCCCCTTAAAAATGGAAAAATTGACGGGATGGTTGAGGTCCTGCGGATAACGATAAATCACAGGCTTATGATTCAAAACCATATCTATTTTTCGTTTATGATACAAAACCACCTGTATTTTTCCTACCAGCCGGTGGTTTTGAATGAAGACCCATCAACGTTTTGATGTTCTCGTTAACTAACATATAGAGACTTTAGTGAAATGCAGTTCACCTAATATGTTTAACGCTACTTATTTTGCTAGAATATATCATCAAAAACTCTTTATGATGATTAAATAATTATAATAGTGATATATTGACTATAACGTGTTTTTATTCCACCCAAGTCTTCAATCGAAAAATTTTTTAGATTATAACTTAATATTTTAAGGTAATTGTAATGAGTGATTTAAATCATACTGAAACTCGGGTTATGATTCAAAATAGACTCGATTTTTCAAATGGAAAATATTTGTATATTACCATAATGCCAACACCATTGAACATTTCCGGGTTATCATCCCATTTTGGTCATCCTTTGCATATAAAATTACTTAAAATAGTAATAATAGTAACAGTAAACAAGACATTGGGTATATCATGCTAATCAAAAAAAAAAAAAAAAAAGAGAGAAGAAATAAAAAGGATCAATCACTTTCCGACGTCACCAACCTGACCGACCACCCTACGATTTTTTTAAATAAATAAAATAGTGATTGGAACAGCGATTGCCAGTCCAGGTTCTTTGAATCGTTGTTATGAATTATGATTGGTTGAGAGTTTTTGATGAGTCAAAACACAACGTGATATTTTTGAAGATAAAATAGCAAAGTTGAGGCAGATGTTTCGGCCACAAACGAACTGTCCCAATCGAGTCATTTAAAACGTTCAACAGGCTACATCCACCCCCAACGAACTCATAAAAATGCATATTTTAGTCGGTTGAGCGTTATCTAATACACAAATGAGGGAAGGGTATACATATCTTGTTATCCACTTATAATTTTAACACATGATGTCCTCAAGCCCAAAAAAAAAAAAAAAGTCGTGCAGCCCAACCGGCTTGTGAGTGCGAACTGCAAAGACACTTCCCAGGTTGAGTAATGAACCGGGAAGAAAATGTAGGAATTAATAATGTAGCCATTGAAACTTAATGAAACATTATAAGGTCATCAGAATAATTGTATAGCTCAATTATGATGTTTTCTTGTCAGTCCTATCCTAAATCCTATCGGAGTGAAAAATAGAAAAAAAAAAAAAAAAGATAAAACTGTTCTTTTGCTGGGCAAGCACATCATGAACAAAGTGAACTGCGAATGTATAAATGGAGAACAAAGACAAAAAGGGCTACAGGGACATTCCATTTCCATCCCATCAGGCATGGCACATTCAGCCATCACACATTTAATATCGACAAATATATGAGCTTTATCCAAGCCATCATTGTATTCATTGAAGGACATGGAGAATCATTGAGCCTGCACCAGATCATCTTCTCTGCATTCTACATTTCTTGTGTAGGAGAGTGGTTTTCACCACAAACACTGTAAAGCGGATGAACAAACGTTTTTCTATATCGTTTCAGCCGGCAAAACTCTCTGTCAGCATCAATTTCCTGCAAAAACAGGTGAAAAAAATGAAACCATGGCTCATTTATATGGGCAGACTGACTAATGTTTCTAAGGCTTTAAGAGGGACATTTCCTTATTTGAAGCAAGTTTCTATCAAATACAAATATGCTTTTAACACAGTATATATTCATGCCCTTCAGTGGATTTTCTGTTTATGAATTGTCAATGTTTGCTCAAACTTCTATGGTTGTCGCATACCCAGCTTGTAATATTTTTGATATTGCTTCAAGCCACTATCTTCCACTGTCCCATCCAGGAATATTTGCTGTAGCTTCATTTACCTTATTTACCAGCATAACCTGACAATTACAAACCAATAAAGTATAAAATACATGTAGAGACTAAAAATAAAGTGTCCCAATCTTCTGAAATCAGTTCCAAGAATTCAATTTCATGAAACCTCTCCCAGCTGGGGCCCACCTTGATAATCAAATCTAAATACAGCTAGCCACATTGTTTAACATCATTTAGTTGATCATCACCATCATCAGCATAAGCTATTAACCCACATGTGGAGTTAGCTGCATGGATCCTGGTGCATGGGTTGTAGAGTGAGGACTTGGCATGCTCTATCCAGGCTCTCGATCTCCCAAACAAGAACCAGCCCTGAGGTGTCTCTAGGCACATTTTGGAAAAGGAATTACAAGTCCTTCCAATTTCGGTCAACCCAGAATTCTCACCAATAATGTATTTGTATATTGTTTAATTATATCTATCCATTTTTTTGGAATTTTTCTCTTATTCTCTTACCATCTTTTAGTTAAGTAAACTTAACTCTCCTTTGCACCCAAATTGCCTTAGATTATTTTTTTTCTTATTTCTCACCTTAGTATATTTTTCCTTATTTTATTACCCATTAGCTTCATCTTTAGATTATCTTGAATTACTTCATTTTTTATTTTATCTTTTCTTGAATTGCCGTTGGTCCACCTTAGCATTCTTTTATATATATATATATATATATATATACTCATTCTATTTATATGTTCTTTAACTATGCAATATTTTCCCTATATAGCATAGTTGATTTAATCATTGTCTTATATTTTTTTTTTTAATTTAGAGTGTTTGGGAAATTATAGAACTTTTGGATGGAAAATTTTTTGTATAAAAGTTTTTCAAGTGAGAGAAAATGATGTAATATAATAAAGGTAATAATAAGGAGTAAAGAGAATAAAGTAAAAATAAATAAGTTAGCTGTATGAGTAATTGCATAAAAATAATTAAAAAGTAAGGTAGTTGTACAGAAATAATAAAAAATAAAAAAAGGGTTGTTGTAGAGAGTGAAAAGTTTTACTTTGAAAAGTTTTAGATGTAAACAAACACACCATAAATTGGAACTCGACAATCATATAAAATTCTTGAAGCACTCCGTCATATCTTTCATCCTGCTTGGATTCTACTAATAAGGTCTTTCTCCATTTAGCTATTTTTTAAAACTATTGATCCTACTCATATTGTGCATAAAAAATGAGGCAAAAAAATTGTGGGTAAATTTTTAAGAAAGTGAGACTAATATGACACGATAAGACCTAACGATTCAGAATAATGCCCTAGAAATAAAGAGATTGCATTTCACCTAAGTAAGAAAGTAGTATATGAAAATGAGAAAAATAATAAGAATATAGAAGTAATGATTGAAAGGTAAAGTAGTTAGATATCACATTACATCAAAAAATAAGTACAAAATGGGGAGGCCAGAGTTTTTATCCTTTTATACACTACCAAATAGAGCCTAAATACTAAAAGTGATTAGTTCTTAATATAACAAAATTTTAATCAAAATTTGGGATGAGTAATTAAAAATGTATATAATAATATGTGAATTATGAAAAATACTTAAATTCATTTACAGATGTATTGAAATGTTATAATAGTTTATAAAATCATTTATCTAAGAGGAAGAATGTTTAGCGTAGTTTAAATATTGAATTAACAACTTTAGAATTGGTATCTAAATGGAATAATTTTTTTACATTTGGTTTTAAACTTTTGCTACATGGTGGCCACATGCGTCTTTGATTTGGATGAAACTAGGAACCCAAGTAGCCAAGTAATTTTAACTGCTATGAGTGGAATGGATGACATAAAATTATCAAGGTGGGCCTCAAACGAAGAGGTTCCATAGGATTGGAACTAGTAATAAATAGAGGAGCAATGAAATACAACCCATTGCATGGAAGTTTCCATGCAACCTCTTATTTTTTTCTTGTTTTAAAAATTTTTCTTTTAAATCTAAACCATTCATCCAACCCATTCTATTTAAACGTCCACGTAATAAGTTGTAGTAGATCATTCCTCTAATAAATATATATATATAATCTTCAAAAATTGTCATCATTCTACCCCAATACTGGTTTTCCCATGAACCACGCCCAAAACCAAGACCATGGAAGTTTCCATTCGTCCAACCCATTGTGTTTACACTTCCATGTAATGAGTTGTAGGAGATCATTCCCCTAAATATATATATTCTTCATTCTACCCAAATACAGGTTTTCCCATGAACCATGCCCAAAACCTAGACCAGTCCAAGTCCTCTCCTGCCCTCCCTCTCCCAGTCCACCCAGCACACAGAGCACACATACTCTCACTATTGTTATAATTAATGGAATCAGGCCTAAATGGCCCATGTTCAAGCAAGAAGTGCTGGGCCCATTCATTCCATCTGAATATTCAGCCCACCCAGCACAAACAGAAGCGTTAGAAAGCAGAACATATTCCAGCTTGCCACAGGATCTGAAGTCCCAACAGCTATCTTCACCCATCCACAGTCATGTCTTTGCGTGTTTTATATTCCATTGGTGAAGAACAACAACATTTATGAGTTTACACAATCAAAATATTACTTTTCCAGAGACCCTTGGATGATACGATGACCTAGATCATTCTTCAAAAATTGTGCAAACAACGATCATGTCTTCAGTTTATAACCACAGCCATGAAACTCTTAGTTGTCATAAATGCATCAAGGAGACTTTGAGTACAGAAGTTGTTCAATACATCTGTCAGTTTCTTCCATCTGAGATATTCTAGCATATGGTCCATTATGATAAGCACATTTAGGATTTGGAAACTATGGCTCCCAGATGCAGAAGAACCCAACAGAATCCATATGCCAACAGGGCATCAAATAAAGCCCTCAGTTCAGTTCATGGGAACTTTTGATAGGCAGAGATGCTTTGGCAGTGTTACCCAAAAAAATATCAACTAACATAGAATAGCGACGAGCTTTGCTCTCCAAACATAACAACGTATTATTCTTCCATGTTCTAGATACTGATTTTGCAAAGATTAAAAAGGGTATTGCATTGATGATGAATGATGCAAAAGATAACTGCAGAGGTAAACAAAAAATCATACTGAGATTGCATTAGATGCTAATTGCTGTTTAGCCTAAATGTTAAAAAGCAAAGACCTGGTAAGCTACACCCAACTCAAGCTCTGTGAAACCCATTCTGACCTGCATGGCACACTAGTAGTACCAAATCCCGATAGGTTCGAGATGAAAGAAAACAGCTTAGATGTGTCGCACAGAGATGTTAAGGAAACTAAGTTATACATCCTTGTACCTGATAGCGACTTTCAGAAGACACTCTTCAAAATCAGATCTCTATTATCAATTTCAAGAATTACAGACTATAGAATAGAAAGGAAAATTACAGCTCAGAGCTGTTAAAGGGGAAAGGAAAACCCAGAAATTGAGTCAGGTTCACTGTTTTAACCAATTGTAGAACAGGATTGATCTTGTTGATCCTAAGCAGTTAAGATAAGGCTTGTATGATGAGGACAATGATAATGGCAATCAAAAAATAACTTTTCAACGGTTCAGATCTAAGTTCTGGAAAAAAACTCTATTCACAAAACACAAAGCACGACACTCGTCCATTGGCACATTAATGATGCACATGTGACTAGGGGCTCACCTTGACTCTAACCATAACTCTATTTGTAAAACATCAACCCTAACCCTAACCCTAACTCTATTTGTAAAACCTGAACCCTAACCTTATTTTTCGAAAATCGGGTTCGGATTGAGTTTCAGGTTGAAATTTATGTTGATGAATTTATATTTTATTTAAAAATAATAAATTTAGAATTTCATATACATAAATAATAATAACAAATCATGTAAGTAAACTTAATAATATATACTCAAACTACATATTTTTTAAAAAATAGTAATACAAAAAATATTTTTAGAACAAATTTAACATCAAAACTAAGATAAAGGAAAAAAAATTAATAAGTGTAAAAGTAAATGATAGAAATAAAAGATAAATATAAATGAAATAATATACTTTATTTACAATAAAATTACAATATGCCAAATATGTATTCAAATATAGATATAATAACATAAAATAGGTAGAATATAAAAAAATATTGTTTAAATAGTATGTATATGATATACTTTATTATAAATATAGAATAGGAAATCGGGTTTGGGTTCTTCGGGTTCAGGTTCAAGTGAACCCTAACCCTATCATATTTACAAATCGAGTTCCTCGGGCTCGGGTTATGAAAAATCAAGTTTCAACACTATTCAAAATCGGGTTCGGTGGGTTGGGTTCGGGCTCAACCTGGCCCAAGTTGCACCCCTACATGTGACAAGGATTGTTGTGTGATCATGAAAAGGACACAAGGGATACAAATTGTACTACCATGGAAGAAAATAAGGGACTTCCAACAACATCATTTGAGATTCTCAATGCATCATAGACAAATGTAATTTACAATCTTTATACAAGTTGTGTTAAATCAACTGGTTAACGAATAACAACATGCCTGCTAAAGACTAAGATCCTAGAATAAAGAATAAAAAGGCAAGATGGATTATGTAGAATGAAGCAGAAAGATACATATATATGGACTTGAATGCTACTTGTAAGCAGTTCATTCAATAGACATGTTGGTAAATCAGAATCCTTTTGCAGGTATGCATCTCTAAATTATGAACATGTATGAATCTGGTAAGGGAGAGGGTGAGGATCTCAGAGCTTTCTAATGCTCAATAGATCTGAAAATATATATGAGCTCCTAGCTTTCAAGTTCAAAGTATATTCATAGCAATGTTGCATTATCAGGTAATCAATAAACATACCACACTTTCAGGAACTCCAGGAGGAGGCAAGGGAAGATTTTTTGGAGGAGGACCACGAAGAAATGATCTTTTGTCAAAGCGCCACTCACCAATTCTCCCATATGTAAGCTCACCCTGAATAGGTGAAAGATGTTAATCTTATAACTGAAGGATAAAAGATACTAAGAAGAAAAAAATCACACAATCTAAGCAAACAATAATCTTTCAATATCGCAACTTAAATAAAAGATTTTTGCAGAGAGAAAATAAATGAATTTACCTTCATGTTATAATCACATCCATAAGTGTAGTGAATTATGAAAGTCTTTCCAACCTTCGAATCCCAAGGGGGCTGAAAAGAAAAACAGAAAAAAGGGGGTAAGTTGTCAGACAACAGATATCCATCCTATGTCATTAAAAAATAAATAAAAATAAAAAACCGAAATCATTGAGGTTGAAAAGGGTGAGAACTATTAGATCATGGCAAATACAGATGAGCAAACTACCTGTATCATAAAGTCTTTTCGAAGAATGTGCTGCACACCATGCAAGGCAGATGCAACAGCATACCCATACCTGAAGTCCACACAGATGAAAAGGCAAAAAGAAAACGAAGAAGAATCAGTAACATGTATTGGCATGCCACGATTCACCAACCACTAAAAAAAAAAAAAAGAAGCCAGAAACCAAGTTTTCAGCAAGTTCCCTCACATTTCTAGAACCCAACCAAACTCTTTATCGGTCTGTGGATCGTTTTTCATTCTCATTGAAACATTCATCCATGTAGGGGCAATTTTCTCAAGCTGGCTCTGCAACAAGTATTTGAACTAAATAATTGCTAGTGATAAAGGCAAAGTTTAGAAATCATCAAACATAATAGCAGGTAGATACCTGCCAGCATTCCTATGACGAAAAATGCAGAATGCTGAACAATAGCATTTCTCATTTCTCATCATTGACTTGTTTATATGCATTTGGCAAATAACTGATTTCCAGTCATTCATTCATTCAAACTCCAAAATCTAAGAAGTTCCAACATTTACCTTCTACTGGTGCATTTTAGGACAAGAAAATGATCATAAAAAAGAAGTCAGTCACCCATTTAGCTCCGAAAGTATGCTCAATCTGAATGAATACAACCACCCAATTATCATGAATCTTAAACTATACTACCTGGTGATCAGTTATCCACTTTTTCATAAAGAAAACTACCCTTCACCGACATGTTTACCACTTGCATGGAAAATCACTGACGAGATGCTCAGCGAAATATGGTATATGTAAGCAACAACCAAATGAACGACAGATGTACTATAGCTACTAAAAACAATTCCAAATGCCCATTTCATCTAATAGATGAAACAGATTTTCAATTTCAACAGATTCATCAGCAACAGGGAATTCTACCTTCTTGATAATAACTGGAGAATTTCCAATGGGGTCAACATTTGTAACAGGGCCCTTCTCTTTTGGGTAATATTTTCTTATTAATTTCTCATGTTCAGTAGGCTTAATATAAAAGAATGGAAACCCAGCTGGATAATCCCCTCGGGCTAAGTTTGGCAGTGGAGCAACAAATATGTGATCAGGCTCTGCCATAAGGATATATCTGCATTATTCAATGAACAAACAAGTTTTCAGAATTCAATCGAGTAGGAAAAACAGAGGGGCTGTCACAATTCTAGTTGGGAGGAGACTCACTCTTCTTCAATTTTTGCTTTTTCCAACCATTGCACGAAGGCCCATGGCCTATTTAGAACAATGTAACCCTGGAAAAAAAATGTGAAAATATAAGATTTTATATTTAATTGTTACAAGGAAAAAGTACATAGATACTCGTCGTTTCTCATTTTCTCTACTTCAGCATTGGCAAGAGCGAAAGAAAGATGCTTCTCATGGTTTTTAAGCAACAACAAATCCTGCTTGCAAGTGCAAGATCCAATGTCCTAATACACATTCATTGGTGGCCACCATGTAGAGATTAAATAGATGCTTAGAAATTCAAGTTTCAGCATACAGATGTGGTGTGCACTGCTATCACAAAGCCTAGGCATCATAAATGCTGCCCCTCATAGATGACATGCAAGTGCCAGCTGTCATATATAATCCAATACCTGTTGCTATTTGCAACAAAGAAAAGATGGCAAGTAGAATAATATTACTGTCGTAAGATGTTGGCCAACTGGCATTCTTTTTCAATTTAACCAACCCTAAGGCGGAACATTTCCAACAACTCAGAACCAAACGATTTTACCATGATCCAATAATAGTAGTAGCAGGAATACTGCAATAATTCTATCCAGTTAGTAGCCTGAAGGGGAGAACTTCAAGGTTTCAATGCACTCTAGTCTCTAGATACATTCATGGCTACATGGGAAGGAGATTTATTTGTCTGATAGTCAACATGCTGATAAACCAAAAGTCTAAATTAAACAAACAAAACATTAAGAAATTCCTTCACCTCCATTTTAATTTGCTCTTAAAATCAAAATGTAGAATACACACAAACAGACACATCAGTTTCAACCTTAAAAAAAAAAAGTAGCAAAATAAAATGAAAAAGAGCTAAGAAAAAGAAATGAGTCTGTTCATGGAAATAATTGCTCTCACCCTGTCCATACCCACTGGAAGAGGATCTACAACAAAAGTTGGGATTTCATCCATCAAATCATCAGCTGCTCCAGAATGAAGAACCCTAGTAAATCCACCCATTTCAGACCCTGGCATATCTTTCACCTTCTTATACCAATAGTACATTATTCGGCATTGCCATTTACTATATGGAGCATCAGTAGCTGTCAGTGCAACATGAAAAGGCAACGTTGATTTTTCTGACATCTTCACATCTTTAGGCATCTGGATCACAGGATCATCCACTGATGCTTCATGTGAACTTTCTAACGTTTCTTCCCCAGTATGACTGGCTCTATTGTGCATTATCATACTCAGAAAGTTATATGTTGCAAAGAAGAAACCCAGCGAAATAAGGATGAGAAAAAGCGGTGATGCTCGGCCCATCCTTTTCGGTCCAATCATCACCACAGTTGCTAAGTAGAATAGAAATCTTCTAGCTCTACAGACCCAGCCTCACTAATTTCATGAACCTCATAAAATTCTTAATTTAGCATCAATCCAGAAAATAAGAATTACTGTGCTCAGATGAAGTTGCTGCAAATGCCCAACTGAATACGATTCCTACACATTTTCAACAGCCAGATTGAAAATGTCAGGATTGCAAATTCCAGGATGCACCTGCGCAAAAATGCATTTAATTTCAAATATTAGTTTAATAAAAAAATGCCTGGCATTTGAAATGGGGCAGAAGCCTTCAATCTCTCGCTTTTCTCTGAGATTTAGCTTTTGGGTGTAGGCAATAAAACTAGATCACTGGTGAAAATCTAACAATACAACAACATAAAATTATGGTTTAAAAGGCCATGCATGGAACTTCAATATTTATCCGAATGAGAAACACTTGTCAGTGATGTTTACTAGCACTCAAAATGAGCTAGTATGCATCGCTGTAGTCACTATGTACCTCCATGACGCAAGCCAATGGCACTCAAAATACACGCATAAATATAATTGTCCATTATTATCAAAAAAATATAATTGTCCATTACTTAACATTGATCCCTAGATTTATTCAGCCAGAAATTTATGTATGTAAAAGGCTTCCTACAAAACATTCAGTCTTGAAAATGAAATATTATCACCAATCACAAAGATGCATTCAGACCATTAAAAAATAGAAAATTTCTTCAATCGAGCTCAGCAAAGGTCTAATATTTTCGGATAAAAAATAGAAAATTTCTTCTATCGAGTTCAGCAAAACTCTGCTACTTGCAGGGGGAAAAAAATTTTAAGAACAGAAAGAGTATATAAAGAACAATGGACCGCCAGTTAAATTAGTTGAGCAAGCATCCTAGATTTTGTCCCCAAACGAGCCCGCATTTACGGCAGCTAAGCATAGGAGAAGACTAGTCTGCCATGAGAGACGAACAAATGCATAACTTTCACGCCTAGTCAGCGCACCCAAACATCTCCCATTGCCCATCCACAAAACGGATGATCACACCCATTCCCAGCAGAATGCAGGGACACAAGATTTGCGCCCATTTGCATGGCATCGCACAAACAGCTAAAACCATCGGACCAGTCTGCAAAGCAAATTCCACCGCGAAACTTCCGATCCAGAAGCAGTCCTTATCCTGGGCAGACCCAACCGCGAATATGCACAGGTCAATGCGGGCAGAATTCCCACTGCGGGTAGGCTGTTGCTTTCTGTGCTGCGGAAGCAATTGCATGCTTTCTTCCGTAGGTTGCAAACTGGCTGTGTATGCAAGTCGAAGACAGGTTCTAAAGCAGAAATCGTTTTTTCTTTTTTTGTGCCAAAAAAAAAAAAAAAAAAGGAAAAGAAATAGGAAGGGAACAGAACCAGAAATTCACAAGCAAAATTATCTGCGTGTGCTGCACAGGCGTTTCAGAGAATCAAGCAGATTGAGGTCAGTGAGAGACGTAGTAGACGAGGAAGAGGAGGGAAAAGAATACCCGAAAGAGATGTAGGAGGGAGGGAGGGAGGGAGGAGGCTGTTGGTTGGTTGGATCCAAGACGCGGAGATGTGAAAAGTGGAAAAAAAGGTAGGCGACCCTCAAGCAGGCAGACTTTGCTTGTCCGGTGCTATAACTGGGTCTAACCGGGCGTATATAAAGCAATCTGATTTCTCAATGGGAAATTTTGGAAGCGCCGAGTCGGAAACTTCTTCTTGGGCAGCTGGAACGCTTCCTGCACGGTGCGCAAAATAATCCAAACTGTCAAATAGGTAAAAGTCCAAATGATGGAACATTCCACCCAAACGTTGCTTCCGATTGACGGTCATAAGCTTGGTGGGAATGAATAAAGAACCAATTGGTGCCTGCTCAACCAAACACCAATCGGAGATTGTACCTTGTCCCCGAATGTTTCTGAAAAGGATCGTGAGAATGTGCCTTGCTAAAATCTCGAAAAGGATAAGATACGTTATTTTTGGCTTGCCTTAATTCGTTTTTACCTTTTGAGTAAGATATAAACAGGGAATTGAATAAAATGAAAATAATAAAAGTAAAGTGGAAATCAAATAAGAATTAACAGTGCAATTACACAGAAAGATACGAAAAATAATTAAAATAAAAAAGTAAGATGATTGAATAATTAATTACATTTACTTTTTCATTCCATTCTATTTTAACGGACTTCGGTTGTATGCTCTTAGGAGCGTGCAGCGTTGCATGCTCCCGGGCCCATACACCTATTTTTTTATTTTTTTTAAAATTTTTTTTATAAATTTGTTAGCCCAATGTATTTAATCTATGGGTAAATTTTTACTATTTGTGGAGTATTTTAAAATTACCTAAAATATCATTGATTTTCAAAAATCAAAAATAAATATCTAAAAATCTCCAAAATTGGTAAAAATTGATATATACATTAAATACACTTGGGCTAACAAGTTTATAAAAAAATTTTCAAAAAAAAAATAAAAACAAATAGGTGTATGTGCCCGGGAGCATGCAGCCCTGCATGCTCCCGGGAGCATACAACCGAAGTCCTATTTTAACAGCATCCAACTTAACGTTGTAGACTATATTTTATCAATTTTTAATACTCAAAATAATTTCAATTATATTTCCTATGTAAATGCATAATAAGTGATGTGGCAAAATAGTTTTAAGCCTCGGCTCAATACAACTACCTTGGTTTACAATTTGGACAAATCTTAATTTCATCACAAAGTTAAGGTCTCGCACATAAAGTTGTTATCATGACTAGTCTAACGCATTTAGAGCATATATCAAACTGACTATCTCAATTATATGCTATATTAAGACTACGAATGGATCCATGCCTTATACATGTATAAGGCAAATGGGTTAGCCTTGAAGCTCTCCTTATAAGAGAATAGGGATGAAGATCAATGTTCCTCAAATAAGAGACGTTAAAGTTCTCTTTGCAGAGATTGAAACACAAATTATTTGAATATGAAATGAAGACTTTACCAATTGGGTTGTTCCTTATATTTTTAGTAAGTCTTAAATGATAAACATCACTTTATTCTTTTTTCTAATGTATATAAAACACATTTTTGTGATTTTTTAACCATAAGCTCACTTCACCATTACCAAATCCAGCCTGACTTGTTGGATCAATAAATATTATTTTTATTTTTATATTTACTTCGCATGTAATTGAAACATGCGTGAGCTTTAAAAATGATTTCGAGTCAGAAATCCAATGAAGAAAAATGTTATAAAAGGAAAATATAATATTAAGAGTACCGCATGAGATTTAATAATGGATTCGAAAGCCGGTCATCTTTATTATCGCGTTTGCCAACTCATCCACGACCGTGACAAAAGAAAGAATATAAGGCAAGCGTAGAGCCGGAGATCAGACAGAATCAAGGCGTGGAATACGCATGCATGGTTTGCGATTTCTTTTCCATGGACATCGAAATCTGCTATTGCTATCTGCTTGTGGGCCATTCCTTATGCCTATGCTAATCGGACAGGTATGAGCAGCGCGTGGGTGGGAAATTATTTAGTAATCTTTTCCAGTGCATGCACTGTGGGCCCCACCTGATCATAAATAGAAAATCCATGCCATCCATTATATTTAAAATTATTTACTTTATTAGCATACCAATTTTCATCCAAATCCAACGTGTGTGCAGTCTCTATCTTAAAATGGTGCAAAATCAACGTAATAAAATAGTTTAATGTAAATATCAAGTTTAAAGTGGTTTTTT
>JAXCLR010000073.1:22511061-22521362 GCA_035584095.1 Annona squamosa | reverse complement strand
TAGTTATATATAAATAATTGAAAAGTAAATTAACTATGCAAGTAGAATTAAAAATAATAATTAAAAAATATAATAATAGTAATTGAAAAGTCTTAGTTTAAAATATTTTTAATGTAAAAGAATATCCCTCAAAGTCTTTCTTTGTACCACTGGCAAAACGAAACTATACAATTGTTGTCTTTGGTCTAAAATCATAGGCCTAATAAATATTTTTTAAATATTGTCTTTGTTTTTAAGAAAAGTCCAAAATCCAGAATCAAAGGTTAATAGATTATTAAGGGCTAATGAAAATTGAAAATTTAGTCTTGAAAGATTATAAAATTGCGTCCCGGAACAAACCTCGAATATCAGTGCTAAGCTTGCTTCATGCTATCATTAGATGATTGAGTGGTTGATGAAAATGTATATAATGCTATGTAAGGTGAGAGTTCAGAGTTCAAGCTAGGTAAAATCATTTTCTATTTAACGGTTTAGTGATTAACGTAAATATGCATAATGATTAGTAAGATAAGAGCTCAGACAACAAACTATTCGGAACACGGGCGCACAGCAGATATTATCGTCAGACTTCCGTTGGAGAGGGACATGGTAGCTGTGCAGCCCTGCCGGGTGTGTAATATTGTTATTCTCTTTTTCTTTCTTGAAGTTAAAAAGAAAGTGACATGTACTAACAAACGATACCTACTCTATCGGTTACAATATTGGGACCGTAGCTCATTAATCATGTGACCAATCGATTACCATATGGTCCTTATCAACATTTATTTTAAGTGGCGTGTGCGGAAGCACCTTAACTTTTTTTATATGTATTTGAGTTTTTGCTAAGATAATTGCAAACCTGCAAAATGGGGCCACACTGATTAGAATGTATAATAGTTTATGTCCGCAATCATGTATTTTAGGCTAAAATACAATATTCGTTTATTTTATTTTATTTTTTACTTTTACTTTTACTTGATTTTTCTTTATAAATATGTTTTCCTAATTATATTTAATTTATATATCAAGTTTTGACATTTTACAATACTTTTACCTACTTATTTTAAGTTTTTAAAAAATCATCAATTTCTAGGGCATTTAAGTCATTTTTCACCCCTTAAAAAACTTGATTTTTAAAAAATCAAAAATAAATATGTAAAAGTATTATAAAATAGCAAAACTTGATATATAGAACAAGTATAATTAGAAAAACATATTTATAAAAGAAAAAATTAAACAAAATTAAAAATAAAATAAAATTTTATACAATCATATATCTATATATAAATTTTATAGCAAATTATTTACATATTGAAAAAAAACAACTCTAAAGTTGTTATTTACATCAAACTATTTTATTATATTGAATTTATATCATTTTCAGATGAAGTTCATACACATATTTAATTTGCATGAAAATTAGTATGGTAATAAAATACATAATTCTAAATACAATAGGTGAAGTGGATAATAATTTTATGATCATGTGAGACCCATTTTGAGGTAACCACATCGTAATTGTAATGCAGTAAAGTTACACTTGAATAGTTCTCATATATATATGAAAAAATATTACGGTGTAATGGCGCTGAAATAGGCCCCACATGATAATAAAATCATAATCAACATCACTCATTGTATTTAGAATAATGTATTCTATTACCATATCAATTTTCATCTTAATCGAATATGTGTATAGATCTCATCTAAAAATGGTACAAATTCAACGTAATAAAATAGTTTGATATAAATAACAACTTTAAAGTGGTTTTTCAACATGTAAATCATTTGCTATAAAATTTATATATGAATAAATGATTGTATAAAGTTTTATTGTATTCTAATATGTGTGATATAAGGGGTGATCTCATTCGGCCCAAAAATAAATTTTGTTATTTTTTTATGGGCAAGTAAACCTAGGTGTATTAAATCTGTAAATCAAGTTTTACCATTTTTAAATGTTTTTAAGTATTTTTTTATTTTTAAACATAGTGGCATTTTAGTAATTTTAAGTCTTAGAAAATTGCGGAAATGCCACTGTGTTTAAACATCTAAAAAATACTTTAAAACATTCAAAAATAGTAAAACTTGGTTTATAAATTTAATACATATAGGTTTACTTGCCCATAAAAAATGGAAAAAAAAAAACTCTATGCGTCTGGCTGCAAATGATCAGTGGTCTATATATAGAGAGATATATGATGGAACGCAAAGTCGTTCGCAACCACAAAACAGATGTGCAGCGAACTGAAAGAAAGAATTTTTACGTGAAAAAAATTCCGTTGATCCAAAGCATTCCTAGAAATTCACGGAGGGAAAGAGTCTCGCTATGTCAGGAAATTGAAGCGTGTCTAGAGGGCAGCTGATCAAAGTCTTACGAGTGAAGTAGAGAGGGAAAGACCAACCCGAGAGAAGAACTTTTTCTTTGAATTCAAACATTTTTTTAGATAGGCTTTTCTGCTATATTAGACACAATCTTCTAGACGTGAGATTTGGTAGGAATCTTGTTATGAGATTGATTGTGATGACGGATCAGAGCAGTTTTGCCAACAAACCAAAAAAATCAAGTTAGCATAGTGGTTTGGATAACACTAGCTTGTCAAGATCAATCCATGTAGTTGTACATGTGAGACACAGATAGGATAGTCCATCTGTGACAGAATGTTAGCAAGTAACATGTTACCTTACAGTTCACAAACTGTCACGTGGTGACGTTTCATGAACTATCACAGTCTACGTCTATACATGTGAATACAATGCTCATTCACACGGCCACTACTTGTATCACACTTAAGGCAAGAGATATGCATCTTACATTTATCGTGTTAAAAGTTAGAACAGTAGTGACTATAGGCATCAAAGCTCGTTTCTATGATGAGATAAGGATCGACCCAGCACAGGTTCTCGTCTGAAACTCAGTGGTTGCCAAATCAATAGTATCAAAATATTTTTAACGTGTTAAAAGCAATAGCAAAGATGATGAAAATGAAAACGGAATTATCAATTTCCAAAGTGTGCTTTCAATGTAATTATATGCAATGAACATGTAACCTGTCTAGAAAAGTGATTTCGGGCCGTGTATTTAATACAATTTTTCAAGACCAATCACACATTTATGAAAAAATTAATTATTATAATTTCATAAAAATTTTAAAATTCTACTTCCACCAATCGTGTTCCCATTATTACATCAAATCACAAAGAAAAGAAATTTTACAAGTCTCATTCTCAGTACATGCCTTTGAAATAAATAAATAAATTTAAATATCCTTGAAAATTTTCAAGTAAATCCAAAATGCTAGTATCCTACTTGATTTGGTACACTTGTAAAAATAATGGGTTAGTCACAACATGACTAGCAAGTAGAATATTATTTGAAAATGGATAATGGCCAAAATAAAACTTAATTATATAATAAAATAATCATTTAATTTAATATCTTAAAAATTAGGGTTTAAATGTAAAATCAAACCCTTCCATTGAGTCCAAAAGCATCAAAAACATAAAAATAAACTATTTAATCATTCAAATCGGAGTTCAAATGAATAAATCATAATAAATAGAATAAACGGCCCGTATTAGCCACATCATCATAGCCTTTACTCCAGGTGGATCCCACTATGACCTCTCTTATTTAGCCCTTATTGCTGCAATGAGCTGCATGTTAATTTCTAAAAATAACTGGATATCAGAAACATCAAAAAAAATATTACATGCATTGAAGCAATAAAAACAACGAAAAAATTTTTGGTTGCAAATACAAGGTAAACTTTCTTGGCCAAAATCTCCTAACCGAATTTGGCTCTCAGACGCGTACGAATTCCTTCCTTATGCAATTTCTTCTCGGACGAATTTCAGTCCACAGACCGAGATTTTACTTAGGTTAGATATTATAATAAGTATTATTATATTAACCACATCATTAATAAATAATTTCAATATGCATATATTTATAGCATATCAATGTATTTATATAAAAATAAAATGCATAACAAAATTTAAAAATCTCAATATATATTATTTCAAGCATAAAATTCAACATATTTATTTACAAAATTTTATATCCTAAAAATTTAGGATTATAAAATTTTAAATATGTCAAGCATAGTCTAAAAATTATAATATATATAATATACATGTTTTATACATAACAATTATATAAAAATAATCATAGCATTGAATAAAAATCAATCCTCAATGAAATTCCACTTGCCTTATAAAAGTTCTCTCCTTACGCAAGCCGTTTCTTCTAAAATTCTCCTTACCTTTCTTACGAATACCCCTATCTATCAAGTCCCTATCCTAATTTATAGAAGTCTCCTAGCTTGTGAGGGATAGGAAGATAGGAATAAGATAAAATTTATTTTAAAATTAGATTGTATTTTAACAAATCTTATCTAGGATAATTTTTATCTCATCATATCTTATCCTGTGAAGATAAAATTTGTTTCAAAATTAAATTCTATTTTAACTACCCTATCTAGGAGAATTCTTATCTCATCCTATCTTATCTTGTGGGGCCCACATGTCTGGGGAGGCAAAAGTGCAAAATTAATTTTTTTCAATATTTTTACAGAACATTTTTAGGGGGTGGCTTTTTTACTCCAATAAGGTGATTCACTCATCCAGACAACTTTTGAAAAACTTTATGCAATGTTTATTATTTTAGAAAAAGACGTTTTTGGGCATTTTAAGATATATTTTGATTAAAAAATATATATTTACAAGGAGTTTCTTTTTATGAAATATTATTTCTATATAACCCTTTTTATTTCTCTTACGTTAATATTAATATTGTTAAGAAAATATACTTTATCTATTATATTTAGAATCTACGTTGTCTTGAAAATCTTATTATTTGTCTTAAATCAACATAATTAAATAGTTTCATATTAAAATATTAAATTTAAGATTATATTTTGAACATTTAAACCATCTAAAATATCATTATTATGTAGACAAATGATTCTATGAATTAGTGCCACACTCCAATATATGTATATAAATGGAACTAAGCATTTTCAAAATTTAGACTAGAGTATGTATGTATATAAGCAAATTTGGCTAATGTACATTTTTGCTTTATGTGTCATCTAAACAAATGATGTTAAGTTTATATTTAGAATAAAACTTTTGAATGAAAAATTTTTAGTGTAAAAATTATAATGAAGCTTAAAGAAAATAAAATTAAAATAATAGAACAATTGTATGAGTAGTTGTATAAAAATGATTTAGAAAGTAAGTTAATTATATGGGAAGATAAAAAAAAAAAAATCAGAGTAGCTATGGAAAGTGAAAATTTTTTTAGTGTAAACAAATATATCCTAAATACAATTAAGGAATTAGATTTCTTATCAATTATTATGATGGGAAGAACCAACGATGCTGAACGAAACTACTTTAATATAACCTGCGTGACTCATTTATAAGTACTTCAACATGTTGATAAAAGTACAACTATAAATAAAGGGCTAATACATATCCTAATTAAAGTTTAAAACTTATTATGACCTGCCTGTATTCAATCATGCCCGTAAAAAAGTATTCAATCATGATATCTTAACTGCATAAATGTAAATAAATATAATATACCGAGTGGATTTATTTAAAAAATAATGTTGCAGCGTAAAACTAAAATACTCCACGCTTAGTACCCTATAAATAAATTATGTAAGTGTACTGTGTACCTTTGAATGTGTTGTTTAATAAAATAAAATAATTTATTTCATCTGTCTGGACTCTGAGATGCTCATGGTTGGCCGTTGGCATCATTTTGCCATCGTGTTCTTCCGTCTCCAATTCGTTCTCCACCCAAGGAGACGGGCCTACAGGACAGAAACAGACACAACAATACGTGGTCTGCATCTGTACTATTGTTATAATTATTATTATTATTTATTAAGACAAGATTAGTATATTCATGTTGTTGGGATCGATGCGGATGCAGCTTTCGCTGCAGGCCACAGAATTACAGAAAGTATTTTCAGTCCATTAGCAAAAACCGAAAAGACAGATGCTGCTTCCATCGTCCAACGATTCAATCCATAGTCCATATCAGAACGCAGCAAACAACGAAATCGATGGGTAATCCAATTGCAAGAAATGAGGCCTTTACACAACAGCGAAGAGTCATACCACCAAATCCTTTCTTTCTTTCTTTCAATCTTTTTAATTAAATAATCAAGTGACAGTTGGATCACGGAAGTTGTCACCTGCCAACGGCTGTCGGGGCTGAATTGGTTTGTTCTCTCATTCTTGCTTCTTAGCTGGCTACCGCTCTGCATTCTCCGCGTGCGAGTTTGGGGACGTTCGGGGGATGTGTGATATTTCGGAAGGTGCAGAAATTATGAGATGAGATTGAAATAAGAAAATAGAATATTTTAGAAATGTTGCAAGTGATATGATATTATAGAGATAAAGATAAAATAAATAGGGTAGCTTGAGTATAATAGAAAAGAAAAATAATTGAAATGTAGAGATAAAAGGGTAAAAATATGATTATTAATAAATAAATTATTATTAACTTGGGAATCCGTATTTTCATGAATTTTCATCCCACCAATCCGACGCTGAATACCAAACATTTGGAAAAGCAAAAGTTGTGGGAAATGTGCGGTGGAGGGAGAGTAAAAAGTAGAATATTTTGAAAATTGTATACTTGATATAAAATAACGGAGATAAAGTTAAAATAAATATATTTATTGGAAGGTAGTTAATTGGAAAAATAAATAGAATATAGAAATAAAAGTAAAAAAAATGTGATGATTGGTTGATTAAAAATGAACTTTTTAAGTCGTGCTGAAGCCTTGTTTATATTGTTTCCCGCCCCAAGTTTCCCACATCCATTACCAAACGTGCCCTCATTGATGTTCATAGATTCTCAAGCTAGAAATGAGATCAAGATTTGTAATAAGAGATTAAATGAGTAAAAATTTTAACATTTATTTGAAGATATAATATAGTGAGAATTTGAAAAGTAGTATTGAAAATTTAAAAAGTAAGATGGTCAATTATTTAAAACGAGATACTGTATTCAAAATTGAAACTGAAAATGTTATTTTGCTCTCATCTCATCACATCCAATGGGATGATTTTAAACAGGCTTAAATTTGACCGGATGAGACTGTATCCAGCATCAAAATGAATCTTTTCTAGAAAAAAGAAAATTTTTTATTATTTGGCTTATAAGTTTGGACGGATTCATGGCCCTGATTTGCTCATTCAACTACAACATATACCAAGTATTGTCTTTTTCGTGACGCCTAGCTGAATTCCCAATTTCAATTTCTAATATGAAAATCAGGTTCAGTATGGAAAATTTTGATTCAATTAACACATTACTTTACAAACGTAGATCATATTTAATTATGAGTTTGTCTTCCACGGAAACCCACTTTTACCTAGTCTCATTAATTTCTTCTGGTTGATGACTTAACATCATTCATATTGTTATAAACATCTTATAGGTGGATAAGCCCATCTATAAAAGTGTAAAATCAATATAATAAAATAGTGTTACATTAAATATTAATTTTCAAGTTATATTTTTAACATGTATACTGTCTAAAATATCATTGTTATATAAATAAGAGATTCCATGAATTATTCTTGCATTCTAAAGCATATCCGGATGAAACTAAGCATTTGTTAATATAAGATGTGCTTGTTTACATAAAAAAATTTCAAATTAAAAATTTTAATCTAAAAACTTTTCGTTCTCTATAACTATCATATTTTTTAAATTATTTTTTGACATCTTTTTATATAACTACTTTATTTTTTAGTTATTTTTTTACACAAAAACCCAAATAATTAACATATCTATTTTGGTTTTATTCTTTTTACCTTTCATCATTATTCATATCATATCATATTATTTTCTCTTATTTGAAAAACTTTTATACCAAAAAATTTTAATCTAAAACTTTTATTATTTTCCAAATACACTCATAATTTACATTTAAATATATATTTTTAAGCAAACGTAACCATTATATATCTTTAGCTTGAATGAAATTTGATCTCCTACTAAAGAAATGATACTATATAATGAAGGAAGTAGATTTTTCATCAATCATTAAAAAAGGAAAAATGGTTGCATGCACATCTGAATGTATCTAAGCCTTTTTAAAATAATTTGCAAGTGGATATGCATATTTTTAAGTAAATCGATCTAAGCATGTGAAATCCACTTCTTATAAGGAATTTGGGTATTTTTTTTTAATAATTTACATGTAAATATATACATATATCTTTAAGCAAATGTAGCCCATGTACATTTTTTTTAAATTCTTTGTATTTACAACTCAACTCAAGTATATATTACAATTTTAACTTCAAGAGTATAAATTAAATAATATTGCTAACAAAGTAACTATGGAGATATTATTATGAAAAATGAAAGATAAACTCCCACGGCAAGGGCAATGCGGCCCACATACATCTTTGATTTGGATTTTTTTTTTTTTTTTTGGGGGCAAATAACCCATGTTAAACATAATGGATGAAGTAAACTCTCATTAAAGTGTGAAAATCAGTAGAGATATCTAGCATAGGGGTGAAAATCGGGGCGGGTAATTGACTATACATTTAAAAATCCTCTTTGACCCTACTTTTTATACCAAATCAAGATAAGATTAGTCTAACCTTTATCTTTCTTTAAAAGGTCGGGATAAATTTAGGGTTAGTATCGGGACAATGGATGAGGTTAAAAAAGCGGGTTAAAGTTTAAAAATTTATATACATATCCATATAAACTCATATTTATGATAAATTTAAAGATTAAATAATTCAATATTTTACTATTTAGTGAGTAAAACACAATGTTAGAAACAATGTTTAAAACAAAACAAAATTGATCAAAGCATGAGTTTTGATGATTAACAAAGACTAATTTGAGTATATCAAGTATACTAATGAGTTTGCTAAATGATTTAAGGAACTGAAATAAGTCAAGTTGATACCCAAGTCGACTTTGACTTCAACTTAGGGTGAAGTCGATCTCAAGGTCGACTCCACCATCGACTTGAATCAGAACCTCACAGGCAAAATCAAAAATGGAAGAATAGTAGGTGAAGTCGCAGGCTAAGTCGACTCCACTTGCGACTTGGGAAGCCAGGTCGCAAACGAAGTCGACCTCACCATCGACTTCAATCGAGAAAAATCCTCTAGACCTGATTTTGGGGCACAAAGATGCCCAAGTCGCAGACGAAGTCGACTCCAAGTGCGACTTGGGCGAAGTCGCAGACAAGGTCGACTCCATCCTCAACTTGAGAAGTTCAAACTTCAAAAATGCAGTTTCAAGCTCATTCCAAGAATCTATTTGAACTTTCTCAAATCCAAAGTAAGGTGCAAAGACTATTCTCAAGATTAACTTGAGTTTCTTAAAGTTCAAAGTAAGAATTCATGTTCAAGATCAAATCAAGTCTATCAAGTCCAAGGCAAAGATATAAGTATGTTTCAAATATTCAAGTCTTAAAGATCAAATGACTCCAAAGCAAGCAAGGTACATGAATATATCATGCAAGACTCAAGTTCTCCTCAGATTCACAAGATTCAAGCCAATCTAAGATGGATCAAGGTTAAACTCTTCAAGAATCACAAGACCTACAAGTATAAGGAGCCATTCCAGAATCAAAAGGACTAAAGGAAGAAAGCCAAGCAAGATAGAAGCAAATCAAATGAGGATCGAAGCATCTTTGGCAAAGACCGAGTCAAGTCACAACCCAAGTCGACTCCGGGATCGACTTGAGTTGAAGTCTGAAGCCAAGTCTACTCAAGACTCAGACTTGGAACCTGAAGAACTGAAGTCGCAGACAAAGTCGACTCCAGATGCGACTTGGGAAGCCAAGTCGCAGGCCAAGTCGACTCCATCTTCGACTTGGAAAATAACGTTTATTACACGCCAACTATCTCTACAACGTTCAAATCTTCCTCACTCTATAAAAGAACACTCAAATGAACGTGAAATAATATACAAGACACTCATATACACTACTATACACACTACAAAGTTCATAAAGAGAAAAGAAGTGCAAGAAAGAGTTTCTATTTCCTTTTCTCCATATTTTAGTGGTCCATATACATTCGAAGGAAGAAAGAGCTTCAAGTTGCAAGCTGCTTCATCGATACTCATCCAAGCTGCTTCTACAAATTCTTCTTTGAGCTAAACCTGCCTACACATCTTTGTAAAGTGTAGTTTTTCTTATTTCAAAGTCTTGTTGTATTAAACTTGATTTAGCTTGTGTAGCTAAGATCAAGTGTATGCAAAGTAGTGTGTGATTGGAGTGGGACTCATCACCTACTTGTGCAGTGTGTTGTTT
>JAXCLR010000073.1:22493880-22510961 GCA_035584095.1 Annona squamosa | reverse complement strand
ATAAAAATTTATCAATATAAATAAGTTATAAAGTTAAACATATATCAACATAAATAATATTCACATTAATAAGTCATGAAGTTAAACACATTTATCCAACAATACAACATTCACATAAGTGATATAATTTATACCTTGCGAGTTAAGGTGGGTCGGGTCAGGACAACCCACCCCTTGAAATTGAAACAAGGATTTAAAATCCCAATCTGCCCCACCCCACTAGGTTAAAATCCTAGCCCTGTAAAATCGGGGCGTTTCATGGGTCGACCTGGCCCCCTAATATAACATGCTTCTATGTAAACTAGTTACGTACAAGATGACTCATTAATTATTATTATTATTATTATTGTTGTAGACTTTTTGTCTATTCAGGGCTACACATTTTTAAATTAATCCACGGTTCACGTAGAAAAGAAAGCAGCTCGTGGTTTATTTGCTTGCGGCTCAAATCTTTCTCATGTTTCCTACAGAAATGATTATATGGAACCGTTTGCGTAGTAACGTTCCTCATTTCCATTGTGTTTAAAATATTTTATTTAATTAAGAGTACACTAATTTGATTTAAAAGCACATATAGATAAGTCACAAAACAAGTGTAGTTGTACCAGCGCAGGTGCCTTGTGTGGCAGCGCTGGTGCGTCGGGGGTTCGAATCCATGTTATGGGATTTCGGCCACGAATGAAAAAAATGAGGAAAAATTATTAGGGGGAGCTGTGGTCTCCCGTTCGGTTGTTGTGGGAGCAGTGGTCTCCCGTTTGATTGTTGGAAGCTGTGTCTTCCTGATTATTTGGTGGAGTAACATCTCCAGATTTGTAAGAATGTCTCAGAACTTTGAGTGTAATACATATTGAGATGTATGTAAATATATTCCAATCAAAAAAAAAAAAAAAGTGTAGTTGTAGAGTGAATATAAACCATTAAAATTTAAAACCCTTACGCGTGGCTTGCATAAGATTCTGATTTAAAACGATTGTATGTTGTAGTATTAAGTTAATAATAACAAAAAATATATGGAACAGATCCCTAAAATAGTGCAAACAGTGCCACTTAAACCAACTCAACGTTTTCTTATTGTTGAATCGAAGTGAAAACTCCCAAACAGGAGTGTTTTACATCCTATTACAATAATTCTAGAATCATGACTAGTATGACTACATGCATATTAATATTGGTTTGGAATTGCCACAATAGGTTCCACCTGACGGTAACATCCATGTTAGACATATAGGAGAGCCGATGTTCAACTTTGGATGTATGCGTCCGAGTATTTATTTCTCTAAAGTGTATCCAAGTTTAATATAGGTGAAGCTTGGTCTCCATATAAATAGATGAAACTTTGTTCCCATTAATATGAGCTTGAATATAATATCTGATGTAAAATTGTATAATACCAAATAATAAAAAAATATATTGATTTGGAATTTATAGAAAAAAAAAAAAAAAAAACAGCCGGTTGCTTGGTGTGTGTACACGCGTTTGAGATAAGTATTAGAAAAGTTACCAACTAAAAACAGCGAAGATGGGTAATACATCATCAGAAATAACCAAGGTGATTGGAAGTCATTTGTAAGTGCTGCCAAAATAGACCCTTCCCCTGCCCCACAATCCAATATTATTGTGATAAACATTGCTGCTTTGCCAGCATAGCACCGAAGCCGTTGGAACTTAAATGAAAAGCAATGAACTTGGATTGAAATGTGTTACTGCCACCACAACTACAGCACATCGCTTCTAAGGAACCCCACCTCCCTGTTTGTTCTTTGAAGTCACTGTCTGTGGAAGCCTTGTTCTTTAGAGTCAACATCAATGGAACCACTGTATATTCTTCAAAGTCAGCATACAAGTTCTCCATAATAAAAAAAAAAAAAACAGTAAGCATACAAGTTAAGAGAATGCCAGATAACAACCACCCAACACAACATTCTTTCTAAAGCAAAAAATCAGTTGGGCGTGATCTAAAAATGAATACACGTCATATGTGTAAAGAGTGTCGCATCCAATTCGTGTTGAAAGAGGCTTTTGAGATAATACAGGCCATGTGGAGGAACTGTAATAAATACTACTCATTTTGGATAGAGAATGATACAGACCATTCTTTTTTACTTCATTTGGGTTGTGCATGCTGGGACCATGAATTCGTTAAACCTGACTATTCTCTCTCTTTCTAACCTGACTCTTCTTTTGTATCCAGATACGTGGAGAACAGGTAATGGCTGGAACAATCCACCAAGGGATGTGCTGATATTGCTAGATTTCAGCAGCATGGCTATCCAAGTAAGTCATTGCGACAGCAGCATGCAAAGCTGCTCCAACAGGCAGAACCCTCTCATCAAGAAAGAAGTACGGAGAATGTAATGGTTGGATTGCCTCAGAGGTCTCGTTTCTGGTTCCAACCCAAAACATAGTACTTGGCATTTTCTGTGAGTAGAAACTGAAGTCCTCCGCACCCATCATCAAGCGGCTGTCTTGGACATTATCCTCTCCAAGCAGTAATTTTCCCACTGTCCTTGTATGCTCATACAATTCTTCATCATTTACAGTTGCTGGATAATACGATATCACTTTATCCTCCCCAAAGTCTACAGTGGCACTGCACTGGTGCACAGCTGATTGCGTTGTTATGACCTATCAACAAAAAAAACAAAGGACATTTGAATGATGAACCGGGAAACCAAAATAAATTGCTATGAGCAGGCCAGATTTGAACCTGTCCCTGACAAGTTCAGAGAATGGCTAACCAGATGTGGGATCATTGACTGATAACTTAAACCACAGAAACAAACTTGAAGAGAAGCACGAGGCTAATTTCATGCACCAAATACATTAAACATGTCGCATACTGTTTCTGCGACAACTCCCAAACTTCAGGTCTCTTTTGCCGTGGGTGCAAATAATGTCCCATATGTGGTGGTCTCCTTTGTTAAACACAGAAAAGTAAATCAGCCAGACTAAAACAGGTGGCATATGAAATATGTAACACTGTGACGCCAGACATGAAGTTCCAGGTGCTGCTGCCTCCCTGAATTTTGGCTGGCTGATTATAGTGAACTCAGTCAGTCATCATAGCAACATGCCAGATGAACAGATCCGACAGTAAATAAGCATCCACGAGGGTGTCCCTTATCTATCAAAGCTACCCCCCATAATACTTGCAATTCCTTGTGATTGTGAACACCCAAAACATGGATTGAAGTAGTTGTTTATAAAATGTTTCCCACATAAGTGGGATCAGATATATAATCCCAGTTATACCATTGGTGTGTCTATCTTGGGTGATGTGGGACTATGGGTTTTTGATATCTTGGCTGCTTGGAAGCAACTATTTCTCTGAACAATTAGAAGGCTGTGCTGCAACATCTGCTGTAATAACAGAATTTGCTGAGCATTTCATCCTTCTATCCTTATCTCCTCCCTTTTAGAATCGCCCAGCGCTTCTCTAATCGGTAGGATGAGTATCTCATTTTGCTAAAAAGTATTAGTACCTCTTTTATCCTCTCCTTGAGATGGAAAAGGTCTTCGGTAGTTGTGCTCCGAAAAGTTCCTCCAAACTTCACTGACTCTGGAATTACATTGCCTGGTTCACTGCCTATCACATATGCAACTGTGACTACCTACACAGTTGTAAATCACGATATCGCATGAGACGTTACATTGGGCAGGTAACATATAAAAATCAACCTTTAAATTGCCTTCGCATAGGCATAGAGAGGTTCAGACACAAGGGAAGACATTTACTCTGGCTTCAATAGGATTTGATTCTCGAGAAACAAGCTGTTGGAGGGCAAGGATAGAAAAGGATGCAGCAAGAACTGGATCTTTGCTCAGATGTGGTGCTGCTGCATGGCCACCTTTCCCATTAATTATGGCTTCAAAGTGCCCAGCTGCGGCCATGAATTGGCCTGGTCTTGAAGCAATGGCACCGACTTGCAGTCCAGGGTCAACATGCAGCCCAAAGATTGCCTCGACTTTCTCAAGAGCACCTTCCTGTAATACATGGTATGCACCAGCTTGACCTTCCTCTGCTGGTTGAAAAACGAGCTTCACAGTGCCCTTCAAAGTGTACATAGGTTAAATGCTATGCTTGTGTTTGCTTGCACCAAATTTCATGAAACACCATAAAAATCTATAGCAAATTCTTTCCTTAAGGGACACGAAACCTTAATTTGTTGGACCAGCCTGACCCTTTTAGTGACAACAGATCACAGGATTGGTTGGTATCGATTCTTTCTCAACCTTTCCATCCTTGTGGGTGGGAAAAAGCATGGGCAGCTTTAATATGCATCTGCTAGTTTCTTACAAGATAAGAAGGGTCTGACACAGGCATTTGTCTCTCTTGATCACAAACTTCCTCTGATTGATAGTTTTCAAAAAGGTAATGCATACCTAAAATTGACATTCAAGGTGGACCGTTTACCTTCAGTTCATCCTTTCTTCGCTGAAGCAATTTAGCTGCCCCAAGTAGCATTGTCACATGTGCATCATGACCACAAGCATGCATCTTACTACTAATCTTGCTCTTGTGCTCCCAATCTACAAGCTCCTTCAAGACAATCATCAATTGAAGGGAACCAATTATTAGACAAAGAGGAGGGAAAAAGTATATAAGAAATCCTCTTAAAGATCAATACTATCCTGAGTCCCTGAGTATGCTAAAGTTTCTTTCCATCAGAGTCCCCTACCAAAATGATCATCCATCTAAATTTTCTCATGGAACCTTTATTTAATGTAGAAAAATCCCTAGAACACGGTCAAATGTGGGACTCGGTGCACTCATGATCCATGAAACCCAGATAGAAGTTTCACTTGGTTTCTGACAAAATAGTGGATCATGACAGATATGCTGCGTGTGCACAACATATATTTCAGGACTACCATGAAAGCCTTTCCCTGAGTAATTTGAAGCTGGATTTAAACTAATAGTTTGAAGAAAGTCTAGAAATTGGCTTGCCCAATTACCGATGGGCAAAGTTTCCATTGACAATATCCACATCTCAAAATGGTCCTACCAAAAATTTCACAACTCTGAGAAAAAAGAGCATTAAAAGAGTTCATTGATTGAGTTCATTATCAAAACTTAAACTGCAAAAAACTGGGATGAAAAAAAAAAAAAAATACATGATCAATTTAAAATGAGAAAAATTGGACTGTCTGAATTGGGTTATCAGATAGATTAACACTGGTCAGAGTTCAGGGTCATTCGAGATACAGTTTTCTGATTACAATTCATCCGCAGTGAGCCCACCTACCACATGGTAATGGCCAATCCCCACTGAAAAGTCCATTTATTGAGCAGTAAAAGATCATATGGTTAATTGAACGGTTAGGATTAAATGATTGTGTGCAGACAGGGGACAACAAACACCTGCAAAGGAAGAGCATCCATGTCTGCTCTGAGAGCGAAAAAAGGAGGCCCACCAGAGCCGATTGATGCGACAATACCCGTTTTAGCAACTGGCCAGGTATACTCAATTCCAAGCAAATCCAGCTCAGACCTTATCAGCTCGCTCGTCTTGTACTCCTGGAAAGAGAGCTCTGGGTATTCGTGGATTCTTCTTCTGATGGTCTTCATCCAGTCGGAGAGCGGAGGGCCCCGAGCTGATTCCAGCAGCTGCTGGGCCAGAATTTCCATGTGAGTAGAAGAAGTCTGGGATGCCCATAAGAGGAGGAAGGCGGACGAGAGAAGCAAGAGGAGAATAGTTGGCAACTCCATCAAGCATTCAAGCACAAGCAGCTCCGACGGCGGAAGGCGAGGTAGCGTAGCTCTCAATTTCCGCTTGGGTCGTAGACGAGGACAACGAAGATCGCTGAGGTCGTTGATTGCTGCTCCGACAATCTGATAGTTGATACTCGGTTGTACTTGTCCTTCGGCTGGAATTGTACGCATAATTTCAGACTCAGCCTCAACCCGTCGACTCGCATATCCGGGTTTTGGAATGAGATTTTCAAATACACCTATTATGGTTAAAATTTTATTATACATTAATTTATTTAATAATCTGTTTAACTCATTTAACTGTTGAACCTGTCAATAACGAAAAGACATGTATATATTTCCTAATCTCTGAGTCTATCTTCCCCATTTGATTTCTTATTTTACTCCCTTTTGTATACGATTTTATAATGTTTTTCTGTTGTCGTGCTGCGGAGTTGTCATTGCCATCCTCTTTATCGCTCGTTGGTATCATCAATGACATTCTTCTTTTATCTGTCTCTTCTCCTATTAATCCTTTCTTCATCTCTAATTTTTGTTTTCAACTTTTTATATTTCTCTTTCTTTTCTCTTCTTCCCTCCATCCCTCTCCTTTCACATTCGATCATTCTCCCTTCGTCATCTATTTCTCTGCCTCACCAAGTCTTCGTCTCTTTTTGTGATGACACATTAAACATTCAATCCTTTCCCAATAAAAATTTACTTATACCATATTTCCATCCGTGTAGATCAATTCATCATAATAATTACATACAATACACACTTAATTTTAAATTTATTTTTTTGACATTTTTGTAATATATATACCCTAAGTGGGGCATTTATTTAGCTTAAGTTAACAAGATCACTTCTCTTTATTAAATAGGTTAAGATTAAAGTTTTTAAAATGATTAATAAACGGATTATGGTTGAGAATTTTTAAATAAATTAGGATTCAAATTATGCTCTAACTCATCAAACTAGTTCTATTAACACTTCTAATATGAAATAGTTGGAAAATGGTGAAATTTTCTATGGGGGAGCTAATGCCCTCTACACCCATTTCTCATCATATATATATATTTGATAGATTTGTACATAAAGTTCTACTGCTATATAACCAGGTTACATAAAAATGGTCCCATGTAATCTCTTAATTTTTAAGATATTAATGATTAATATAATTCTTTAATCAGGTTACATATAAGTAGTCCCATGTGAATAGCTAGGAGACTAAGTTTTATCCAAATCAAGCTTGTCCAACCCTTCAAAAATATATATTCACGTGTAAATTTTAAGGTGTATTTGGTTGGAGGCAAAACATTCGATGAAAAGTTTCTTGAGTAGAAGTTTCAAATTAATAGAAAATAATATGATATAAAAGGAGTACGATAAGGAATAAAGAGAATAAAGTTAAAATAGAAAGGTTAACTGTATTGATAGTTGTGTAGAAATAATTAAAAAGTATGGTAATTTGTATTGAAAAATATAAAAAAATCAAAAAATAAAATAAATAACAAAAAATTTTGAATCAAAGAATTTTTGTTGAGATGTTTTGGCCACGAATAAACACAACCTTAAATTATAAAAGACATTTGATTCGCTGCACGCTCACGGAAGAACACATACGTTTATTAAAATATGATAATACTTTATAAAATTATTTATTTACATATTAATGATATTTTAGATAGTTTAGATGTTAAAAAAATTATTTTAGCATTAAATTATTTTATTACATTAATTTTATAACTTCGTAAATGAAATTCATATATATTGAAACTAAACAAATAAAAGACTTTTCATGATAATATAAATAATGTTAAATATAATAAATAAAGTAGATTTTTTGTCAACCATTAAGATATTAAAAATGGAGAAAATTACATAGAAAATAAGTTTGATAAAAGTGAGACAATAATATTATCGGTATACATAATCAAGTCATGTATCATGCTTATAAACATTTGTAAGCTGTTAAAAATTACTTTAATTAAAAGTATATAATTTGTAATAGATGCGAATGCAAGAAGTTTTTTATTTCTAGTACTATTTTTCTTATTTACTATATATATTTTTCCTTTCCAATAATAACAATTCTTTCTCCTCTAATTTCATCCAGTTGAGTGATCCTCAACAAGACCCTTGAGGACTTTTTTTTTTTTTTTTATGTCTCATATATTACAACTCTTTCATTTGATCTGTATTTTTTCTCAATATTTTCCTCAAATGTAAACTAAACAGCATTCCCACAGGGCAACATTCCTGAAAATGGGAGACCATGCTCCTAAGCCCGGATGAAAAGGGGACATCCTGGTATATTGCCAGAGGTGAGCACCAATTGCACTATGGCGTTGAGCTCAAAATATTTTCAGGAGGACTTGGTTTTTATCAAGGAAGGTAAAATTTCTCCCCTTTTACCCTAAACCGCTTGCTATCATGCTTTCTCTAAAATTATCATTTTAATTAAAATTTATCGGTTTTATTTTTACTTACTTTGTAAACTGACATCATATTTGATATTTTTTTATATTTTCTTTTGCATCTCCTCCTCTTTTTACCGCTGTTGCAATGGGCCCACTTGAAAAGTTTGGGGTACAAAGAATTATAGGTTTTATTAAATTTTCTACAAGTACAAAAGCTCTTTAATTAAAATTTGCATGCAATTGCTATAAGGAATTTTGATAATCGAGTCCCAATCAAATTAAAAAAAATTTACAAGACTGCGAGTAGACTCATTATGCTTTATAGGACAAAATATTTGGCAGTTAAAGAACAATATACACATAAAATGAATGTAGCGAAAATGAGAATATTAAGGTGGATAAATGGTAAAATAAGAAAAAATAAAATTCGAAATGAAAAATTCGAGAAAATCTAAAAGTAAGACTAATAAGTGATAAAATGAGGGAAAATAAATTAAGATAGTTTGAGCATATTAAACAGAAGCCTAAAATGACACTAGTTAGAATAACAGAATCTATCAAAGTAGAAGGTGGTGAGAGAATGAGAAGAAAACTCAAAAAAACATAGATGAAAGTAATTAAACAAGATTTGAAAATTCAGTCTCTAATCGCCAAGAATGGCGCAACAAAATCCATGAGGTTAACCTCACCTAGGTGAAAAATAACTTATGATGATGATGATGATGATGATGATGAATTGTTGTACAAAAAATCGCATGTAATTGGTTTGTTTGGTGCCTAAGAAAATGTCATTTAAATTTTAAATATAATCCACGCATATTTAGATTTAAGATTCATGTCAATAGCCTTAGTGGTCACAACCTTTGTCTCCAAAAAGGAGGAATTTTCAAACGTTGGTGGGGCATTGTCCCTCAATATATTATAGAGTCCGGAGTGCACTGAGCTTCGATGCACCTCAGTGCAAAAATTCATTTTTTATTTTTTAAAATTTTTTTTATACAACTGTCAATCTAACTGTATTTAACATGTGTATCAATTTTTATCATTTTTTGAGACTTTTATATATTTGTTTTTGATTTTTTAAAATTAGTGACATTTTCGTAATAAATGCATCTAGATTATCAGTCGTATAATTTTTTTATATAAAAAATGGATAAAATACACCTGAGTGCACTGAAGTTGAATGCACTGAAATGCATTCAATCAAAGGCGTGTATTACACAGGAGCTTTGTCTCCTAGTTGGTAGGTGGGAATATATGGTCTCCTTTTTTAACGTTAAAACATTATACCAGTTTAATAGAATATATAAACTTAACGTGGAGAATTTAGAAGGTAAGTATTTACTTTTAAAAGAAATAATCAATTATCCTACCAAAGTCTCAAGGTCTCTAATTAATATTGTTTTCAAATATTAACTAAACGGGAATCCTAAGTACAACGAATAGATTTAATTTAGCCGTATGACCATAGGCACAAAATAAATAAAATTTGCCACCAAATAGTTGCCTTGGTGGTAACTTGGGAGGGCTAATAATCAGCCCCACTGAGTTCAAATCTTCCCTCCTTGGTGAGGAGTTTTACGTGTCCCCCCCTCCCCCTAAAAAGTGAGAATTTTTCAATTTCCTCCCTGGAGTAGGAGTTTTTACATATTTGACCTCGTTCTAAGGGTGTTTAAAGGAAAAAATGCCCTCTAAGTGTGAGCATTGTGAATATGCTAAATTGTAACATGAAAATTATCACTTGTATCATTACCAATCAAATAAATAAAATTTTCATGAAATTTTCATGTAAGTTGGTTACTATTAGTATTGAGTTGTAATAAAAAAATAAAAATAAAAATAACCCGAAGATATTGTAAAGTCAGTTTCCAAATTGGAAAAAAAAAAAAAAACCAACGCGATTAGTTACTTGATCTATAAACGTAAATGGAATTTCGAAAATTTTTAATTAATGAACCATCCTCCCTCACAGTTGAAAATATGACCTCTCAATCAGATCTCTGCAATGCCACTCGGAAACCAAGGACCGTGTATAATTATATGCTGAAACAGTGAAACAACTCTCTAGAAAATGCTCTTCCTTCTGTAGACCTGACTGACAGTGAAATAGTCAGTATACCAATTTACAAAATGTTATCTCATCCTTGATCATTCTCCATTCCTTACAGAGCATTATCCGGTGCTTTTAGTTTTGGAAACATATTTTCGTGGACCAGCATCTCCAAGATCGAAGGCAACTATGATTCTAATAGCACAATTGGACATGCACAAAATGAAGTGAAAGCAACAGATCTATGATAGCAGCCTGCAGACACTACCACCTAGATATCAGCAGCATGGTTGTCCAAGTAACTTATTGCAACAGCAGCATGTAGAGCTGCTCCTACTGGAAGAACCTCCTCATTCAGATAGAAGTATGGCGAGTGCAAAGGAGGCATTGACTCAGAGGTAGTGTTTTTCGACCCAATGAAAAACATAACACTTGCCATCTTACTCGAATAGAAGCTGAAATCTTCGGCTCCCATTGTCATTGGGCTCAGATGTACATTTTCCTCTCCAAGTAGTCCCTCTCCCACCCTCTTCACATGCTCGTACATTGCATCGTCATTGACAGTTGCTGGATATGGTTTCAATTTCTCCTCCATAAAGTCCACTGTGGCAGAACATTGGTGCACAGCAGCCTGTGCCTCTATGACCTGTCAAGAGAGAGGAATACTCATGGGGACTTTGTTGTATAATCATTAACAGTTCCTCCATCAAGTTCTCTTTTTTTCTTCATACCACTGCATGGTTTATGGTAAGGACCCCCCAATCAATCACCAAATCTAGAAAATTCATCAACTACACACCAAAAGGAGGGAATAAAATACTCACTGGCTTAAGAGCTTGTAGAAGGGAATGTAAGCTCACTTGGCATTCTAATAGTCCATGTTGAGAAACAAATCTAACATGACCATTTTTACAGCCTTCTGATCAAGTGCAATTCAAAACCTCTTGGGTACAATTCAATTTCATAACTACCCAAAACCTAATTGAATACCATATTTTATCAGTAACCAAGCCATATGATTCCGCGGTTAGGACTATTGTTTGATGAACTCCACAAAGGATGTATTACTTTGTCCGCTAGGCATTGGGAATTTCAATTTGTCTTTTTTCGCGACCTATACCGTCCAGGGACTTTCAGTGCAATGAGTTATGCAGTCCAACCAGAGGCATTTTAGAGGGCATGGGTCACATTTTCAGTGCAATCCAGCATTCAATTATCTGGATCTCTAAAATTGTGACCAGCTTGTATAGATCTCGGTATAAAATATCAATTGAGGAATCTTATTACCTCTTTTATCCTTTTCATAAGGTGGTTGAGACCTTCTGTGGTCGTGCTCCTGAAAGTTCCGCCAAATCTCACAAAATCTGGGATCATGTTGTGTGCTTCTCCAGCCTTGACGAACCCAACTGAACATACCTGGGGTTTGAGATATTGACATTTAACTAACTGACATATTTGGTTACCCAAAAATTTCAGCCTGTTAGTTGTTGGAATTGGCAATTACTTTGTGGGTTTTCATGAGTACTTGGTTTATTTTTAACACTTAAGATGCACAACTCATCCACTGCACAAGGCATGTATTCAACTAATCTGGATACTGCAAATTGTATACTCAGCAGTCATGGGTCATGGCATGACAACTATATCCATAGGATGATCAGTTGTTGAAACCGTTGAGGGTCTCACATCCATCCACAGTGGCAACAATGAATGAGATGTTATGCATTAGCAATCCATAATATCATGAAATTCATGAAAGTTTGCACCAAGTAAGCTAATTGATGATGAATATCATGACATTGCATGAAATTAGGGATGCACCAAGATGAAAAATTGGACGAGTGGCGATGAATGCAACCAATAATATCAATCTTGCCACATACGAGTGTCATAAGAAAACTACCCTGCTATCAAGAGGATCTGATTCTCGAGAAACAAGCCTCTGTAGGGCAAGAATTACAAAGGAGGCAGCAAGAACTGGGTCTTTACTATCCTGTGGTCTTGCTGCATGTCCCCCTTTCCCTAGAATGGTGGACACAAATCGTGCTGATGCAGCCAGGAAGGGTCCCGGTCTTGATGCAATTGAACCAGTTTGTAGTTGCGGAGCGACATGTAGTCCAAATATTGCCTGTACATTTTCAGCAGCACCCTCATCCAACATCTTGAGTGCACCAGCATGACCCTCCTCTGCTGGTTGGAAAATAAGCTTCACGGTGCCCTAGAATGCAACAGAACATGGATATCTGAACCTTTTACAAGCGACTAAAACGTAACATGGTTTATGAAATGCTGAATCTCATATAATTGGTCTTCGGTCCTGTATCTGGGGGTCTATGGTCTAAGCATTTTATGACCTTGATCTGAGACACTGGATGAAAGAGGTTTACATCCATCCATTTCTCTAAAGAGACTAAAAGCACAGAAGTGAAAAGAGGAAATGGCTCTGCTTTTTCTGCCAAATACTCTATTGGGATTGATCCAATGTTGAGATGCTTCTAAGATTACTTCCAGCACCAGAGGCTCTGCTAAAGTTATTTCTGATTGTATTAGCAAGTCAGTTCAACCAATCCTAAGGAATCTAAATGAAAATTCTATTGACTAAATGGATAAAATTCAGCACAAGACCATCAAGTATCTAGCAAAAAACTTCCTTGAATCAGGTGATAAAATTACCTTTAATTCATCCTTGCGATGTTGAAGCAACCTAGCCGCCCCAAGTAGCATTGTTACATGGGCATCATGACCACAAGCATGCATCTTACCATCGTGCTTGCTTTTATGCTCCCAGTCTACCAGTTCCTTCAAAATAATCATTATGCACATTAAGATAGATAACTCAGCATGACATGACCTCCTAAGATTCTTGGCTTTTAGAAACCATCCTGGTGTAAATCAGCAAAAATTAAGAGGCTCCTTCCTCTGACTTTCTCATAAATGTAGCTGAACGTACCTATTCAACAGTTCAGCTCATGCATAAATTACTAAGTAAGTTATGTGAACAGAACTTACAAATAATGGTAAATTATTCTGATTGAAATTCTCGTCCTAACATAAGAGATTAACAAATTGATTCATCTATTCAGGATTGAGCAAGTATTTTCCATTTGGGGAAGAAGAACTCTTTCATTGTAAATACTGCAATTCATTTCAACAAAAGTAGGCTCTGCCATCATCACCATCAAATGTGAAGTTGGACAAAGAAATATGTCATCGACCGGTCATCATCCATGTCTACCGGTTCAAATGGGAGCGATGAGAGTGAGATCCATGAAATCATGAGAATATCTGCGTCCGTGCATCCACTTGCAGAAATTGCTTAACCGGGATCAGAGGGTTGAGTTGAATGTTAAGGCACATGTGTAAACCATCTCAGTTCTAAAACTTACATGGCGTGCGACGTGATTAAGATCCCACATTATCAAGCACTAACAGGTATCAAGAGTACCCACACCTGAATTAAGCCAAATTTATCCCTGAACATTCTTACACGAAGCTAGGTGGTTTTATAAAATAGTCGTGAGAAGTCGCTGTTACGTTGGTTGGTCTGCAGTTTGGATGAGAGGGATGGTTCTGACAGCTGCCAAACAGTTAGAAAGATTACTTCGGGTAATTGATTAGCTGCGTGGAATGTAATTTTAGAGGATCTAAAAGATCAGCTGGTTCAAACTAGCTGAACTTCGGAGTCAGTTCTGTTCTGAAGATCGGATTCCTCACAAAGAACCTACACAAGGAAAGTGCTCTCAGCTGCAGAGGCAAAAGAATTCAATCTTGAGAACAGCTACATTCGCAGAATGACAAATCAACATACCTGCAAAGGAAGAGCATCCATGTCTGCTCTAAGGGAAAACCAAGGCTGCCCACCAGAACCGATCGATGCTACAACGCCGGTTTTAGCAAACGGCCATGCGTACCCAATCCCAAGCGAATCGAGCTCAGCTCGGATCAACTCGCTTGTCTTGTACTCCTCGAAGGCAAGCTCTGGATACTCGTGTATCCTCCTCCTTATGCGCTGCAACCAAGCGAAGAACTGCGGCTCGCGCGCCGATTCAAGAAACTCCCTCCCCAAATTATCCATCTGGGGGAATGAATTACGGGAAGCCCATGAGAGCAGCAAGGCTGACGAGAGAACAAGTAAGATAAGCAAGCGAAGAAAAGACTCCATTGATCAAGGAATGCTCTTCGACAATGCGATCATATGCACTCTTCCATCCACCAGTGGATTTGCACATCAGTACTTTTAAGTTTGTCAAATTTGCAATTTTTACCTTTAAGTTTTTATATGTGTAGTAGACAGCTTCAAATTTAAGAAATGTGGTTTTGATCTTCCATTAACCTGAAACGAAGTACCAGAAATGTTAACTTTCGACATAAAATAACCAAAATTCCCTTTCTAATATCCTAAATGAAAATATTAAACTATCTAATTAAATTTTAAAATTTTCTTTGGGAAAAATTACTTTTACAGAAAATGATCTAAAAAATTTACCCAAATAAGTGCAATTTATTTAAGATTTGAATAAATTTATTAAAAGGGAATTTTCTAATTTCACATTAAAAAGTCAATAGTGTCGTAGGACTGCATATTTTTTAAGTTGGAAGGACTAAGGTCGGAGGGTTGATGATTCTGATGTAAATGTCAAACTTAAGAAAAGAAAATATAAATTTTACAAACTAAAATAGCCTATATGCAAATTCTCTTCCTATATGCAGAGTACAACTTTAACCGGGTCGTTCATTGTTTTGAACTTAGGGCACATTTGTTAACATGCAAGTGTGAAAAAACTATAGAAAATCATGAGAATTGGTTTTCTTACGTCAATCATTGTTCCATTAATCACACAATTTTTCTCATTTTTACTCATACATTCTAATCATTTTCCATATAAACCATATACAACAAACCAATTTATTTTAACTATACCCCTAATATGGAAGAATATATGCTATTCAGTGAAACGTAACTTTTCAGCCATCCAAACCATTTCGGGAGGGCGCGGGTCACAACAATTCGAGAATTATCTTCTGTCCGACAGTTTTCGGTACAAGCTACTTCAGTTAACAAAAATAACTTTGCTATTTGCTAAGGGAGTACGCTTTACTTTTGTAAGTGTTCCTTGAGGAGATGAATTCTGATGAGCAAATTACAAAATTAATTTTATTCGATTCTTTAAGTTCTTTTAAAGCTTAGATGATATAAGGATGAAATGAGAACGAGGAATGAAAAAATTATGGTTGTGTAATGGTAATTGAAAAAGTGTACAAAGATTAGAAAAAGTTGTATTGGAAATGAAAAATTAAGTTATTATATTATTTTAGGAATGAAAAAATATTTTTGGAAAATAATACATTCCATTCCAATTTCCATCCTATCTTAGATGTTAACAAATCCTTAATTTCTTACAAGTCAATGTTAACAAATCCTTAATTTCTTACAAGTCAATGTTAACAAATCCGTAATTTCTTACAAGTCAATGTTATTTTGTTTCTTTGATCGGACCCTTTGATTCTTGTAGAATAGGCCTTCCTTAAATTTTAAAATGCCCATTTTCTTTTTCCATCTGCAATTTGTTTCATTATAACAATTGTTTTAGATAATGAAAATTAGCCTACGAAGAATTGCAGGTGAGCAAAAGTCTTGAGGGGGTACAAGATAGGAGAGAATGTTTTAATGCAATTGGATCCATCAAAAGAATTTTTATTTTTTAGTATTTTTTAATTTTTTAATAAAACTTTTAATCTCAATGCATTTAATCTATAAATCAAATTTCACCATTTTTGAAATATGTGTATATATATATTTTTTAATTTTTTAAAAAAGGGGGTTTTAAAACTTTTTAAATGACTAAAATACCCGTATTTTTAAAAATCAAATATATATATTTTAGAAAATGATAAAACTTAATACATATGTTAAATACACTTAGATTAAGAGTTTTATAAAAAAGATTTTTTAAAAAATATTTAAAAAATGAAATTTTTATTCAATACATCCGGTTGCATTGAAACAAAACCCGAAGACTGGAGCTTCAATTTTTAGTCATTTCATCACTTCTTAAATATACTCTTAGTCATTTTATTTCAGGAAGCTACACAGAGATGTTAATTTAGCTATTTAGTAACTCTCATGAGAGCATGGTGATACCATGAAATTTAAAATTATCTAGTGGATAACAAGCATTCATATTTTACAGATTTGTGAACCAAGATTTAATATTTAGAACATTCAATTTCTTATCTATACGGATGTTTTTGTTTATCATGGTAAATTTCGTTAGAATTCTAGCGGCTCAAGCATGGTGGTACAATCCTGCCTCTGCGATAGGGATAGAAAACACCATGAATTCTTCTCTAACGATGAAATCTATAGGTAGAAAGAAGGAACTGAAAAAGAAACTGAAGAATTAAAGTGGAAGCTCTGATACCAAATTGATCCTTGGTCCAGAATATACAGAATCGTTATGGAGATAATTGAGACCCTAGCCGTTTATTTATATATGTACAGACAAAGCAACTAAAAAAGATCATGCGTCATCAAAGTTCAAACTATTTTATGAAATATCCTTTGATTAAGAAATAGAATGGAATCATACACTTTATTAGATATGAAACTAACAGAAACAAGTCCAATCTTGCTTTTATCAACCATACTAAGAGATTCTTTTGATGTGCTTTACGAAATCTTCAACCACGTCAATTATTATTTATGACACGATGATAAAGCATTGTCTGGATTGTCAAGCCACGTAGTATCATGACTTTTGCTTCAAATGTTACACTCCTAGTTTCTGCACTATATGTCATACTTAGGGGTGTTAACGGATCGGGTTAAACGGGTTGGAGCCTAATCCTAATCCTAACCTATTTAATATATCTCAACCCTAATCCGTTTATTAACCCATTTAAAAAACTTCAACCC
>JAXCLR010000073.1:22470774-22490082 GCA_035584095.1 Annona squamosa | reverse complement strand
TATGGGTCCAATACCCACTCCCAAGATCGTATGCATATAACCACAAACAAATTGAACAACACAACCAATTATCTACTTATGTCCATCAAGGGCCATGAACAACCCTCCCATCATGTCAATCGGGGGACATGAACAACCCTTACAACCAGCTACGTGAAATAATATATCATACTTAATAGACGATGAGATATGTCGCAAACCATGCACACAACATCAGCACAATTCAAATTCAACACATAAATTTGTCACGCAAGCATTTTATCAAACACCTGATAGGCGCGAAATGAAATAACTTTCTACTCGTATTCTTGTTTGGGGCAAATCAATTCACGTCACATTTCAACAATATAAGAACTGCTAGGAAGTCTTTTACATCATAAAAATCGTACATTCAAAGTAAATTTCTCATAAACCCTAACTGTTACAAACTCGTTGCCTAATACCATAGAGTCGTCAAGCTCTACATATTTCCTCTAGCCTCATGTCGTGTTCAACATAAAAATTTCATCACTAAATCGAGAAGGGGCGACATCTACTTACCTCGATCGCGATTTTTCCCAAAACAGCGACCCTAGGCTTAGATTGCAGAGATTTGGAGCTTCCTTGATTCAAATCGATCACCTTCGAGGCAGTCAGTGGGGTTTTCTCAAAGAGATCTACTGCTAGATCGAACTGAGTAGAAGAGAAAGAAGAGAAGAAGTAGAGATCGGGAAGAGAAGACGAAGGAAAAACAGTCGGGCGCGAGGTGAGAAAATGAAGGAGTCTAACGCGCGGGCTTCGCTTAATATCGAACCCCCATTGGGTCGGGGTCGGGTCGAAGATGGGTCGGTGCATGGGTCGGGTCTAATCGCATTTGGTAATTTACTCTTCCACTCCTACGATTTAAATAATTAAAATTTTCTTCAGGGGCGCTGCCCCGTTGACCCCCGCGACCTGACCAGGCAGGTCGAACCCCGTACCTACTCTGCGAAGGAAACAATAGTCGTAGTGCCCATCAATGGAACGCTAATCATACATCTTGAATTTATACTCAATGTGCTAAGATCATAATACATGCACATATGCACTATATATTCCCTAAATGTCGTGTCCATATATGTTATGTATCCATTAATATAGTAAAATTCTTACTGGCATGTTCGTAAGTTACCTCATAAATAAAGAAAAGTTATAATGGAAAAATAAAATAAAATACATAGTCCTCACAACAACTATTTTACTTTTTAATCATTTTTACACAATTACCTATATAATTATCCTATATATTTTAACTTTATCATCTTTACTCCATTACTTCTATCATATCACATTATTTGACAACTTTTACTCTTCAAAACTTTTCACCAAAAGTTTTAGTCATTTTCAAACAAACCTAAAAGAAAATTTCTATAATAATATACATGATGCTAAATGTAAAATACATTCAATTTTCATATATCATATTATCATTAAGATATTATAAATGCAAACCCCACCTAAGTGGGAAATGGCATAATGATGATAATGATTAAGATATTATAAATACGCAGATTATAAACTTTGTTTTGAAAATTATCTTATCGTCAATTTTAACAAATCTTGTGACTTACGCAAATATGATCAAAGCCATGTAATGATATATTTAAATCATATTTCACTTGATATTGATGATCATGTGTAAAAGTTAGACCAATAAAATTTTGACTTCTGACAACTTCTGATGGCCACTGATGATATGGGTATTTGTCACAAAGAAAATGCATAAATGTTTTTTTTTATTTATTATTGTTTGGCAAAATCAACAACAATGAAGTAAGACAAATGCAAACAACCCAAAACAAGAAGTTAAAAATTAAAGAAGGAAAAAGACCCAGGTCAACGATAGAGAATTAAAATTTAGTAAATAATTCAATCCAATAGATAATGGTTAAAATTGAAAAATATTACACGGCAGAGAACACAACTTGCTCAGCATTTGTTTAACTTTTGACAACATAAAAAGGGTCATTCTTCAATGCTTTGACAAAATACACCAAAGCATTGTGTGGATTCTTGATGACACCTCTAATCGGCAAGCACCACGTTGTTCGCTTTAAGTAATCACCGAAGGCATGAGTGACGATCATGAGGTATGCTCAAATAGACAAGTCATCTGTACAAGGTGGTGCAGCCCCCACAATGGAGAGTGGATGAACAAATCTTCCAGCTGATGTGTTGGCTTCAGATACTTTCTTCCAAGCTGGCACACACACTAGCATGTTCATCGCATGCGCACACTGCAGATTTCTCTACAGCTAAAGTGAAACAATGAACGAGTTCAGGAGTTTCTCATTATCCCATGCTCATTCACTAGCATTTGCAAGACCGACCATATTAAGCATGTGGCGATCCTCTTTGAATCTCTCCAGAACTGTGCCTTTGGCAAGGCCAGTTCTTTCATTTTGTCCCCCTTTTGATTCAACTCCCCAGCATTCTATCACTTCAGGATATATTTTGTTTGCTTTGGAAAGACATGGACTATCAAAAGTAGTGCAAGGGAATGAGTGGCCCTGATCCAAGTTTGCTGACAAGAAAAGACCAAAATGGTTCACTCGTCCCCCGAAACCGATGCCATTGGGAATGCTGTCTGAACTGAAATTCACAGCACACTGCCAAAATAATATATTGGATAAAGAAAAATTAGTCTTCATTCAAAATTTTCTTAAAGAATTATACAGAATAATTGCATTTTCCATCAGAGTTTTCCGATTACGTTTGAATAAAAAGAAAAACAACAGTATGTAAAGGTCTCAAATATTCCAAGAGCATGACTGTCATAAAAAGTGGCAAATTTTGTGATCGCAAAGTCGCCAAGCAATCATTGATGGCTGGCCTAAAATAGGCCGTAAAACCTATTTTTTAAAATTCTTTAGCTTTTTTTATAAGCTTATTAATCTATACGTATATAATCTATAAACCAAGTTTTACTAATTTTGGAGATGTATAAATATTTTTTTAATTTCAAAGTCAGCCAGCTTAACAGGTTTATATAAAAAAAAACTTAAAACTTTTTTTTTTTTAAAATAAGGGCATGCTTAGCTGTGGCTAAAACTTTACAATAAAAAATTCTTCACTCTCCTCAACTACCCAATTTTCTAATCATTTACTCATATTTTTCTATACAACTATCCTACTTTTCAATCATTTCTACATGATGATAATTATTTGTTCCCATGCATCTTGGGGATATCTGTGACCCAATGCACTAATCAGATAAACAATCTGGATCAAAGAGCCAACAGCCCTTATTTTGATGATAATTTACTAGGAACCGATTCATTACTTACTGTAAGCATGAAGCCCCAGGCTTGCCCTTATTTTTTTATTTTAAAATATATTTTTTAAAACTCTAAACCATTTATCGTGTTTATCCATGTGTAATTTTTTATGATTCCAAAAAAAATACATGTATTGCAAACTTTTATATACTATATTTGTACACACATTTTTCAAAAATTTTAGTAGTTACATATTCACCCTCAAAACCATTTTTCACAAGATATAAGTTTCCAACAAAAATATTTTTAGTGACTTCAGGATTATGGTAAGTATTAAATCATTACCCTAATTTACATGTTCAAGAAAGCTATAATTTTCAAACTAGATGTCCAAATAGAAACTTACCCATTGCAAATTAGTGTTTGCCCCAGAGGGCCGGTGTATAGATGCTCTTGGATGTAGTTGGAAGAGAAATGACTTCAAGTCCCCATAAAAATCACCATGCCTCTCCCAAGGCTGAGAAGCATATCCTCCATATATGTAACCTTCTTTATCTTTGATTAGAAGCACAGTTGGTCCATCTTGCTTTCTGCCAGATGAAGATGAATTGAAAATTTATGTTCATGGACTGATGACAACCATCAGAATGTTAACCCTATGAGATGCATCAGGATCCTATATGACATTGAGAGATGTTAAACATTTGAATTTGGACTATGAGATGCATCAGGATCCTATATGACATTGAGAGATGTTAAACATTTCAATTTGGACAAGTCTTTTAACGCAGATGCATCAGGATCCTATACATGTAACCCTCTTTATCTTCTTCTTCTTATTTTTTTTTTTTTTTTGGGAAGCTTAACCTTTTTATCTTCGATTAGAAGCACAGTTGGTCCATCTTGGTTTCTACAATATGAAGATGAATTGAAAAATTATGTTGTTGAACTGATGAGAATTATCAGACTATTAAGCATATGAGATGTATCAGGATCGTATATCACATTGAGAGATGTTAAACATCCAAGTTTGGACAAGTCTTTTAATACAGATGCATAGGATCCTATATGACACTGAGAGATGTTAAACATTTGAATTTGGACAAATCTTTTAATGCACTATTCAATTAAATTATGCCATGCTTCACTACAGCAGCTTTCACAATTCCAAAGAGATAGATCAATGTCCATACGTCCTTGAGCAACAAAATTCAGCTTCGTAAACCATAAACATCAGAGCAAATGGATACTTACGATATATGACTGAAAAATGTGTTGAAACTCAGACCATTAACTGCACTATGGTACAATAGCTGCCATTCCTCCAATTCATTTTGAGAGAGGGCACCCCCTATGTGCCAAGCATATTCTTTTCTCATAATTAGCAAATTGGAACTTATGCCTTCTGAATGCAATAGATGAGGCACCTGACAACCTGATCTCCCTATGGTTGTTTGAAGATACACAAAGAAAATCTGTCAATGCTCTAAGAAGTCACATTCAAATCATCGTATACAAGTGCCAGAACCTATAATGCCACTTGGAGAAACAATGGGGAAACACAGGATCAACGATTGCTTTGTGTGTACAAAAGAAAAGGATAATACCAGTAGACAGTTTAGTGCTTAACTGAAAAGCATAACACAGTTTACGTTCAACGAAAGGTAGAAGACTAGTTATAGTCTAAGACTCTTAAGTTCACTCGCTTCAATCTGATTTAAGGGTGACAACTTATCTGTTGTTGATTGAATTTCAATATGAGTAAATGGCAGCAGGTTATGGTGTGCATCACAAAGATTATAAAAAACAGTTTTGTACATCATCCAATCAGCATTACTGGGCTCCAAAGCCATCAGATGACAGATAATAACAAAAGAATTGCATACACAGTCAAGTGGGATCTATGTTACCGGACCAGCAATTGAACTGGTAAAGTGTCTAGTTCAGTTTAAACAGGTTAGACTATTTAATTAAACCAATTTGAACCGTGTAATATAATATAAATACATTAAGTGTATGCTTGAGAAGTGATAGAACTTTTGGATGAAAAGTTTTTGTAATGAAAGAAAATAATGTAACATACTAGAATTAATGATGAGGAGTAAAGAAAATAAAGTTAAAATAGATAAGTTAATTATATACGTAGTTGTGTAGAAATGATTGAAAAGTAGGATAATTATATAGGAAGAAGATATGAAAAAATAATTAAGTCAAAATAGATAAGTTAGTTGTACAGATAATTATATAAAAATGATTGAAATATAAGGTAGTTGGATAGAAAGATGTAAAGAAATAATTAACAAATAGAGTAGTTGTGAAGAATGAAAAATTTTAAATTAATGATGGGTCTGGGAAGTGGAACTTCTAGATGAATAGCTTTTGGTGCAAAAGTTTTTCAAATGCGATGAAATGATGTAATATAATTGGAGTAAGGACGAGAAGCAAACGGAATAAAGTTAAAAATAAATAAATTAATTGTATGTTAAAAATAAATAAGTTAGTTGTATGAGTAGTTATGTACAAATAATTAACAAGGATAGCAGTTGTATAGGAAAATATGAAGAAATAATTAACAAATAGGGTGATAATGAGGTATAAGAAATTTTATATTGAAAAGTTTTTAGTTGAAAACTTTTATATATAGTCAAACATACCCTGAAAAATTTTAAGCGTAACCAAACACACCCTAAATGTGAACATAAGAAAATAAATTAAAGAATATCACCATCAAAATAAATAAAGAATCATTGTAATGATGATGGTACAAATTTTAAAAAATAAATTGAATGTAATATACACAAAATAACATAAAATGTATCTAAAATAAAATCATAAATACAAATTTTAAATATAATAGCAATTAAATTAAGTTAATAATGCTTAAATAGAAAACCACAAATCACAAATCACGCTCAATAACATGATGGCATTAAATGAATGCAAGACCAAGCATTTAATGCACTTACTTCTCTCGCCAAGACTGCATCATGCTGGAATAGGAAGCATTGAATGTAGTTACTTTCTTACCTTCAGAGGGCGCATCATGCTCATGCTCAACTGGTTGAACCCATATAAACCATTTTTACCTTTTTGACCACGGTTCCTACAATTTTGTGGGTTTTTAGCATTTAGATTGGACTGGTATTAGTTGAACCAATAAGGATCCAGTCTCCAGTTGAACTGGCCAGTTCAGTCCGGTTTCAATAACATTGATCTTTGCTACTCCTGACAAGCATGCCAAGTCATCATGCCTAATAATCTTGCAAATAAAAGCATCACTCTTAAGGAGACCTTTGTTTAGTACCTAGTCTGCTTCACGGAAGTGAGACACCAATTCATTTTTTAAGGGCATCTCATAAGTGAGCAGATCAGTTCGACTTGGAGGAAAAGATCCCTCCACATTTATTTGCATAGGAATTTACTTGCCTTCATCAATTCTATCTTTTCTGCCCTTTGCCACATCTTTTTAACAATAGAGTCTAAATTCTCCCTATTCGCTACTTCACTCATATCATTTTTTGTTGTAGTGCAATTAGCATCATCTCTTCCAATTACCATGGCAAACGTTCTTTTACATTGATACAAGGAATAAGAGGTCTATGAAAAACAAAGCATCAGAAATTATTGGATGCAATAATATTGCAAATAGGTAGAACAGTTGTTCCCAAAATGTCAAACTATAATCCCCAAATTTTAAAGTGAGAGAGACAGAGACAGAGAATTTGAGATTTAAAAATTGTATCTTCCTGCTTAGATAGGGCATACTTTAGCTCCTTCAGGTAAACTAGCAACTATCAAGGTACAAAAATTTGAGCTAACAATAAAATGAATCAAACCTGGGGCTGGCATCATCAACAAACTTCCAAGGAACTTCCTCACAGATGGGAGAAGGCTGCACCAACATTTAAAATCCTCAAACGACATGCTATTCTCATCATGTCCTTCAACCTTTTTTGAAAACGTTGCAGCATTGAGGAATATCTCAATGGTGTCCCGAGGCAAACTCAATCTGGGGTGAGCATTTTCCGGAGAAAAAAGAGCTTCCAGAATGGAAGTTAAAACAACCTCCAAATCAGACCTGACAGGTAATTTTTGCAGAGTTATCTTATCATTGCATGCAAAAAACAGAAATAACATACTTTAGCCACACTCAGAAAAACAAGGGCATTGTGAGTTCTGTCCTAGCAAATTCAAAATGGCTACAGCTGTTTCAGAGATTTCCAGAATGATCGATGGACAAACTTTTAATGATAGTTCCAAAAAGTGTTTACCAATTGCTCTCCATTAACAGCTGTCTATGACTATGGCGAAAATGCCAAACTGCCATCATCTCTACTCTTTTCCATTCCATGTCCCAGCTCAAAACGAACAATCCCTGAATTTAATTTGCTTAAAATCCCTGTATGGTTGTTCCATCCCAAACCTTCAAGTCATCCTCCACCATCAAGCTTTCAAGCACCATCTCTCGACGCCCAAATTTGGCCTGCGTGGCTTTCTCATAACACTTTCAGCAACTCCTTTAGATTTGGTGCGCCCAAAGCTTCCACAGGAAATTCTTCCCTTTTGACCTTCTATGCACATTTCCACCTACAGCTGTACAATTACTGCCCCTGACTAGTTCCCTGATTCCTTTGCCTTGCCAACAGATCTCCATTGAAATTGTTTTGAAGGGACTTAGGAAGTTCTTCTGGTTCTTTGTGCTCAGGACTGCCATATCAGCACTAGTTCTTACAAACTGGAATGAAATACCATTGGCACCATCCAGTTAAGGGCCAAATCTAAAGCCAGACCAAAATACTTGGTTAATTCAAGTGCTAAGTGGGGATGGGAGAATTTAAAAGGGAACAAAAGGCAATCTTGGTTAATTCCAGGATTCATACTATTCCATTTTTGGTTTCAACAAAGTAGATGAGATTGGTGGGACTGTAGGAGTCAGAAGGGTTTACAAATTTATTGCTTTTGTATTCGATTTATTTTCCGACACCAGTGACAAAGAAATCAAGTTCATGGCATGGCCTTGGATGATTTATTCATCTCCCCAGGTTAATCCAAAAAGTTGCATTCTGTCCTTTTTTCCACAATTATCATTATTATAAGCAGTTCCGCATAAAATTTGAGGAATAAATAAAGTCCTACTATTTTTTTGACAATGACAATGAAGTACTACTATTAACTTAATTTGGGCGTCAGCAAAATGGTGGTTTGAGAATGTACCTATCTAAGATGCCATCCCCAGTCACATCGACTAATTGATAAATAAACTCCTCGACTTCATCTCGAGCTCCTTTTTCATAAATTTCCTAATAAAACAATTAAGGATTAAAAAATAATGTAGAAATTAACAACTGTTGGTATTCCAGAAATATGTTCCTAGAACTTCAAGCTCAATCAAATTCAGAGTACACTAATTAAAATTGATTAACTGAAACTAAGCCATCTTGCAACAGTGGTTTTCTATGGAAATAAAAGACAAAGCAAAGTGCACAAAGGAAATGAGCTTTTATACTGCCAAAAAGAGTAAGAAACATCACTGAGATTTAAAATTTCATAAAAAAACGTTAGTGCCTTTTTAAAAAAGAAAAAAAAAAGTCCGTGGACCTTTAAATAAGACTAAATGTGTTTTTAATGTGATAAAAACACATTTTTTTCAAAAAAAAAAAAAAATGATGCAATAGTAAGAGCTTACTTTAGCTATCACGAGATCCTCAAAGGTAAGCTTCTCATCATTCCGTCTTTGGGTGACCAAATCAAACAGCCTAGCACCGAGGGTTCCAGAAATTGCAAAATATGCCTACAAAAAGTTCATACAGCTGAATAAGAGTATATACGCCTGTAAGCTAGCATAAGCATCCAAAAAGGCATTTCATAATGTGTAGGATCCAGCTAAGAAATGAGGATAACTGCAAGTAACCAGAATAGTTCCCATTCCACAACATGCTTCGTGCATACAAGTATACAACGGAAATGTATTACTGCATGTGCAGCTGAAATTGATGATCTATTGGGTTCCCTACAATTCACGTGAAAATTTATTACAATCCACGCGCTTTTGCAAGTGTCGGGAATCAAGCAATCATCGAAGGAAGAAAAAAGTAGAACACAAGTTGATATTTGGACAAGCTGATGTACGCGCCTACCCAATTGAATTACAGAGACTGATCTTACGAGAAAGTTCAATTCGCAGATCTTAACAGTTTCAGTTCCCATAAACTGAATTATTGGGCATGCAGGAGCAGGAATCGACAAAACAATAGTGGGCGCGAAACAGCAGCAACGACATCCTTTTCCGCCCCATTGAAAGACAAGTGAACTAAAAGAAAGACACGAATGGACGGATTACGAGACGAAAAGCAAACGAAACCTGGAAAACAGATGGAGAAATGTACTGAGCATTGCCCTGGGATTGTGCCGACAGAGAGACGAATAAGGATTTCAATTCATCGAGTTCTGTTGGGGTGAAGGCTCTGAAATCCAACCGAGAATGAGCTGAGAGTGATGACTTAGAAAGTTGAATATCAACATAACTGACAAAATCAAACGCATCTAGATTCTAGAGGGGAAATACCTGCTGGCAGAAACAAATCGAGGATCTTTGGAAGGAGAGTGAGAGTTTCCCATCCTTCTATCTTCTCTCCCGAGCGTGGTGAGAATGAGATGGCCTGGTCTGATGGCCCGATGGAGCATAGAAGAAAGGGAATCTGACATATGCCGATTGATCGACGGTGGCGAGTGGGCCCACCTGGTGACGTGCCTGACATCCATCCATCCGCTGCCGACGCAGGTAATTCCCACAGCTCCGTCTGGCTATCGTGTAAGAGTAAAATTCTCCTCACTTTCTGCCGCCACGTGACATTTATTTAGTGCAGGTTACAGATGATATGATACGTTATTTTTAGATTAAATCTCTTTTATCAATCCTATTTCAGCTTTTTAATTTTAAATACAGTTTTTTTAATTTTCAATATAATTTTATTCATTCTTAATACAACTCTACTTATTTCTAATATACATTATTATATTTTTTTTGATGAAAAAAGAAATATCCTATCCCCTCTCCCGTGCGCTAGGAAAGGAGGGAGGGAGGGAGGGATAAGGAATTCCAAGCAATGCATTGCTAAAAAAATTATTTGTACAGAGTTTTCTTAGAATAACTTAAGGAGAGGTACCCCACCAAGCCTGACAATCTAACAAAAATTTAGAGACAAGATCAGCTAAGGAGTGAGTTACAGTATTTTCTTATCTTAACACATGATGGGCAAAGAAATATTGGAAGGAAGATAGAAGGGATTTGATTTCGCAATGACATTCCCAACAGGTGAGAGAATATTTTCGTCCTTCCAGATGTAGTTAGCAAGGAGAAGAAAATCAGTTTCTATCTGGACCTTCCTCAGCCCCAGGTTGAGAGCCCATTTGAGCCCCATAAGAAAAGCTATCGCCTCCATGTACACAGGACTCATGTTTCCACTTTGTCTCCAGCCCCTTGCAGCAATGAAACACCCGTTAGAGTCTCGGATAATCGCGGCAAAACCCAGGGCATGGTTATCAACATGTTTCCGCGCATCGACATTCATCTTAAGGAAACCCGTTAGTGGTTTGGACCATCTTACCACCAAAGGCCTATCAATCGCCCCATCCAGAATAAGCAATTTTGCTCTCCTGTGCTGCTCAAGGTAGTCCTCACACCAATCAATAATATTGTCAAACCTCAGCTGAACCATCTCTTCCTTGAGCTTGTTGTGCAAGTATCACACTCGCCAGCAGTAGAGGATGAAGAAAGCGAGGCTCCCCGGCTTGTTCCTTGTGACTAGGGACCGAAAGATATCCTGTATCGTTGTCCATGGAAAGGAAATTCTAGCAGCTTTCATAAAAGCATCCCTTGTGTACAGACACCCCGTGAATATGTGGGTAGCATATTCCATTTATGACCTACAAAAAAGACAACATGGATCCACATTGATACTCCGTATTGGGAGGGCATCTTTGAAAAGTCTCCAACCAAAAATTGTGATTTTACTCGACAGCTTAATCTTCCAGAGCGCTTTGTAAATGCTTGCATTTGACGAGTTGTCCACAGCCATACTCAACATCCCGTGGCGAATTTCACATTATTATATTTTTACACATTCATACATATTCAAAATTTTTTTATCATTTAGAGTACGCTCTTAAAGAACTTAATAAAGTGTACAAGAGTGCAGTTAGGCTCGGTGCACTCGGATGCATTTAACATATTTTTAAAAAAATTAAAGTTTTTTATACAAATATTAACCGAAATATATTTAACATGCGTATCAAGTTTTACCATTTTCGAAGATTTTTAGATTTTTTTATTTTTAAAACATATATAAATAGTATATAAAAATTTATAGTATATATAGTTTCAAGATTTATAAATAAAATATGCACGAATAAATATGATAATTAATTTAGATTTTAAAAAATAGTTTAAATTTTAAAAACTAGGAATAATAAGCATAAAGCATCCATGTTTATATGAATATTGAAACATTAATCTTCAACAAATAACCCCCTTAGATTATAAAATATTTCATTGCACTTGGTAGAAAACAAAATAAAAAGTAAATTATTTAAATGATAATTGTGAATGTAATTAAATAAGATAAAAAATCACAACTACAAATATAAGAAAGGGTCTACATGCCTATTATCATGTGGGGAGTATTTGTTGAGAAGAGAATAAAAAACAAAAAAATATAAGTTCAAAAGTCAACACTATTTTCAATAATATTATTATATCTTTTCATATATTTATTATATTTATTTTTTATTTATATTTTACTATTATCTTATCATTTGTATTTTGGTAGGGCATGTTACAAGCCATACAAGATTGTTGGATTAAATTTGTATTATCATTTCCAAATTTTTTTTTAATTTTCAATATAATTTTACTAATTTTTAATATATATTATTACATTCTCGTCGCAAATGCAAATTTCATATTCCATCCAAAAATTTTACAGTTCGAAGTTCGAAGTTCGAACAAGCCCTTGACAAGCCCTTATTCATCTGCCATCTTCCCCTTCCCGCGTAGACACGTCGCCCGTGTATATGCTATTTTAGTGTCCCTAGAAATTTTCTAAAAGCCTAAAACGCTAGGAAAAGATCTGGAGAAAAGACGGTATTGATGATGAATGCATCAGCCGCCGCCGCCGCCGCCGCAGCTGCTTCGGCTTCTTCCTTTTCCAACTCTTCGTCCCCTCACCGCGTCTTTGTTTACGGAAGCCTCTTGGAAGACGAGGTCGTTCGGGCCCTCTTGAAGCGGGTTCCGCTCACTTCTCCCGCAGTCCTGAATGGCTAGTAATAATCCTCCCTCTTCCAATCCAAAATTCAGTCCTCGTCCCTATTGCTCTTCGTATGCATTCGAAATCATTAAGTTCGTTGGTGTATGCGTGCGACCTGTTTGTTTTATTGATTTTGTTCTACGCCTTCTGTTTTCATACCCGTGTTTCAACCTTTAGTATGATACTGTGGAAGTCATTCATGTTATTTCAACAGCAGGATTTGTCTAGTTCCCTAATACAATGGGCTAAAAGCATGGAGGATACTGCTTTCTGTTTTATTAGATATCCTCATGTAAACAGGCATCCTAAGAAGAATCGCAGAATAGCGATTAACTCTATCCTCGAATCCGTTGTTTCTAACTACTATTTGATTCCCACGTCTTCTATTCTTATTTCTCAGCCACAGGTTTAGCATAAAGGGACGTGTTTATCCTGCAATTATTCCTCTCGAAAACAAGAATGTTGCTGGAAGGGTGAGTTGCTGATTTTTTTTCTTCTCTCAAAATAGATGGTATAAGCTATTGCACTTGTGAACTGTGTTGCTTCTGAATATATCTGGATGCGTTTCACTCCACGTAATTAAAGAAACAGGACTTCATTCTGTATTTCCTTTTGAGTCTGATCATTTTCTTTTCACATTCGCCCATTTGTAGTTGGAAAGCAAACACAGGGGTTTGGAATTTCTGTTAACCATTTCCTAGATTGTATCACTGGTAAGAGAAAGGTCGAGCTAGTGAATGCTAGCTGCCTCTAGTGTTGCCTTTTGTTCTTGTTGATGCTGGCACTTTTGATAGTTTGGTTATCAATACTTTTGGTTGAACTTCATTTTCCTTCATTGCATACATTGCAAATATAGGGTGTGTGGAAAGTGAGTTTTTCGTGAAAAATTTTCGAAATGAGAGAAAATGATGTGATGTGATATGATAGGGGTAATGACAAAGATTAAAGAGAATAAGTTAAAATAAATAGATTAATTATATGGGTAGTTGCGTAGAAAATGATCGAAAGGTAGAATAGTTGTACAGAAAGATGTGAAAAATAATTAAAAATATATTAGTTTGAAGAGTGAAAATTTTTAGGTTGAAAAGTTTTTGTGTTAAATAAACATGCATATAGTAAAAATCTATCCATGGTAGAGTTTAAGTATTGTAAATTATTATTCTTTTGATAATACAGCCAAATTTTCGAATATGTATTAAATTAATCAAGCCCCAATGATTAAACTACACCTAGATAAGTGTCCTATTCTGTTCTGAATTCTATGTGTTTGGCAATGTGTAAAATTATCAATTTAAAACTTTTCACTCTCCATAATTATTATATTTTTTTAATAATTTCTTCATATTTTCCTATATAACTACCGTACTTGTCAATCATTTCTACACAATTACCCACACGATTAACCTATCTATTTTAACTTTATCCTCTTTACTCCCCATCATTATGCCTACCATATCACATCATTTTATTTCAGTTCAAAAATTTTTATATAAAAAACTTTTCATCTAAAAATTTTATCACTTCCCAAGCACACCCACTGTTTTCATGATAAAACCACAGGATTGGTTGTTAAAGGAGGCTGGTCAAGTGGCAAAAAACACTTGGGTTGCATGTGCGTGACTTCAACCTAATGGTCAATACCATTAGCATTTTAAGTAACAATCTCGAACAATATGAGATCCTGGAAAAGACTTGAAAATTCTGTTATGACATGGTAAAAGAAATCCTCTTAAAACTGAATAGGACGGGGTCCTGAGGAACCTGGAAGAGGAGTATAGATTAAAAGAAATCCTCTTAATGGCATCTTGTTTTCGTTAGTTCTTTCCAGGGCATGGGGTGACAAAATGTGTGACATATGTTGTCAGAATTTGAAAACAGAGAGCCTGAGCCCAAATATCTTGTAGTTTTTTGAACTAAGGATCAAAATTATAGTGGTCAGCACTGCACTGGTAATGAATGAAGAAGCTGATATTGCTATATTTTCCTTTGTTATTTTCTATCAGCAACTCTCAGAAACCTTCAGTTGATTCTTATTTTATTGGTTTGACAGCTCCAGGAGGTTAGTCAGACCAATGTAGTCATTTTTTGCTCGTATTTATGCAGGTTCTATTTGGTCTTACAGATCATGAATTGCACGTGCTAGATACATTTGAAGATGTTGAGTATGAAAGACAGACTGTCGAGATCTCATTGACAGTATGTTTCCAGAATTCATTAAAGCTGACACTATAACCAAGCAAGTGCAGAAAAACAGTATTTTGAGGTTTAAGTATTTCTATGCAGAAAGCCTCCATGTGATGGAAATGCATTGTAGAACTCAACCTGCCATCTTGAATAGAGAATATTTGCCTAGTTTTTAGACAAGCTAAGTTCTTCGAATTTTGGGCTCAATGTCTAAAGCGCTTAGTTGGTATCATATTCATCTAAGAATCTGTTTGGTATGATTTACAAAAGAGTGGGAAAATTTTCTAAAAATTGAGAGAGTAATGTGATATTATAGGAGTAATGATTCAAAGTAAAGAGAACGAAGAGAAAATAAAGAAGGTTGTTGTATGTAAAGATGTAAAAAATGATTGGAATGTAGAAATAATAATAGAAAAAGTAAGATAAATTGGTAAAATCATATCAAAAGGTGTCTAGGAGTAGTTGGAAAGTTTCCTTTTTTTTTTTTTTTTGTATCTCTTACCAAACATACCCTAGTAGAAATTTTGGACTTGATCCATAGGCAAGGAGGTCAAATAGTTATGAAAGTTCTATGAGGCAATTATAAAAAGGATTTCCAGGATTTTTTAATGATGATTGTGTTAGCTTTTCATGTTATGAAAATCTTTTTAACTCACTAATCTGTAATTGTTGAAGGTGCTAGACAAATCAGGTTATAAAGTGCTCTAATGCCCAGTTGGTCATGCACGTTTGCTTCATGGCCAGATGTCACATGTCGAGTTCTCCCAATGTGGGGGTCTGGCTATGGTGGAAGCTTGTACTCCCAATATAAGTGGGAGCTTGGGTGCGGCTAAGTGTGAGGTCAGGTGCACAGGGAAGTCACACACTTAAGCGGGGCACATACACATGATATAATATTTATAAATAATTAAATAGTGTATCAAATTTGCAAGAATAAACTAATAACATTATTCAAATATTAAATATGATGCTAATCATAATCATTAAGACTAAGGACCGCATTAAATTTCATTAATATGGCATTGGTGGAGAGGATGGAGAGCATTAGCTTTGTTGACTCAAGAAAGAAACATGAAATCAGTAGAGTGGAAATCTATCTGTCTAAAGGAAGTTTTGTTAACATATTTTTTGGCAAGTCCAATTTGGCTCACTAGGTACATGCCAGGTGCCTTAGGAAAGGCTCATCAGGTGCATGCTCCAATGAAAACACTTGCTTAATACTTATCAATGTGTAATAGGAGTGCTTGAATACACCTTGCACGAGCCTTTAACAACCATGCATTATTCTACAAGATATATATGTTATTTCTAAGTAATAGCTTGTGGTCAGGGCGGAATGGGAAAAGATACCTTAAAGGGGTCTGTTGTAAATTGAATATGATGAAATGGAAGAATTAGTTGATGTTAATGTTCAATTAATTAAACTGAATAATCTCAGTATTGTCCTTTGTTCTTATCTTTCACCATGTTCTATGCTACAAATAACTATAAGTTCAATTGAAATCTTCAGGAAAGCGCTGAGAAATTGCATGCTGAAGCATATGTCTGGGTAAATAAAGATGACCCAAACCTTTATGGAGATTGGAATTTTGAGGTAGTTCTTTTTCTTTTTTCCGTTTTTCTGCTTCTCGTAGAGCATCATATCCAACCTGCATGACATTTTCTTAAGTAAAATTGAAGTAGTACTGATTCCTATCCTTCTGAGCATTTTTCTCAATTTTTTATTCTTAATTTTAAGCCCTAAACATGCTCATTTAATTTTTCTATCATTTGTTTTTGTGCCTTTACAACCCTCCTTTCAATATGTAATATCAGCATCCTCATCATCATAAGTTGTTTTCCACCTTTTGGGGTCAGCTGTATGGATCTTGTTGTGTCATTCTTTACAATCATGAACTATGTTTTTAGTAATTTTACCATCTTTACGTCTTGCTTGCTTACTTTTATGTACATTTTTTAGGCCTTCCTCACATTCTCTCACTGTTATTCTGTTTGAATAAACTCAATTCTTCTAATCATTGTCATTTGAGGCATCCATTTAACATGTTCAGATCATCCTAGGGCCTGCTTGGCCTAGCTGTCAAGCCTAGCGATATCCTATCACCAGTATGTTTGTAGAAAGCATCAACAAGACATTTCCTGCAAATGTAGAGACTTTTACTGAAAATAGCCTATTTTCTAGGAGATGAAATATTTGTGGATGTAGCTGAACACTCTCAAAAATTTTGAAAGTAACAGCGGCCTGAGTTAATGCATGATCTAACATGCACTTTGTCTGCTTTCCGTCATTTATTACCTATTAGCTTCACCTTTAGATTATTTTAGACTACTACATTTCTAATTTTCTTCTTTTTTGTTTTACTACTCATCCACCTTAACATTTTCATTTCTATTATACTCATCTTATGTACATGTTGTTCTTAATATTTTGCCCCATATAGCTAGACTAATCATTGTATTATAAAAAATTTCTTTTAATTTAATTAGAACTCAACAGTTACTTAAAATTCCCAAAGCACTCCGACATTTCTTCTATCTTGCTTTGTTTCTATTTATAACATGTTGCTTGATTTCTCCATTTTCTTGAACTATTGATTCTAGATATTGAAAATGATTAATTTTTTGTACTACTAAGTCTAAAATCTTAATTATTTCCTTGTCTAGGTGCTCACGATTATTAAAGTTGCATTTTACATATTCAATTTTTGTTCAATTAATTCTAAAATTATTAGATTCTAGAGCATCTTCTTTCTTATTTAATTTTAAGTTTACTCTTATTCTTGTTTCATCTATTAGGGTGCAACTAGGTACCCCCACAGTTGGCCTGATTGTGGATAAGCTAGGTTCCAAAAAAATTACTCATGGGGTAGGGTAAGATATACAAAATTACCCATGTGCTTAATTAGGGTAGAGAAGGTTCCATATGATGGTTAACCAAAACTAACCTAGGTCGGTAATCTATGTCATATAATATAGATTTTTATGTTTACTATAATCCGTATAGACTATATCTTTATCCTTTAAGCTCATATACATTTCTTATTTTTTTGTTTTTCCTTCCTCCCAGAAGGAATTTGCCTTTTGGTCTCTTATATCGTCTTCTCAACATCTAATATTTTGTTTATGTCCAGAAACAACTTGATTGCTTCAATGTTAAATGTTTTGTGTTAAAAGAATTGATTTGAAACTAAAATCAAACTGACCTGACCTTTACTTGGATAAGATAGGATTAATTAAGAACTGAACTAACCTATGATTAGGGATGGTATGGGTAACATAGACTAAAGAATTGAACTAACTCAACAGGGTTGCACCCTCACATGTACCAAGGCACTTCTTTTTATAAATATCTAATAAATTCATCTACAACTAAAGTCAAAAGGTAAGAATTTAAGGTCAAGCTTTAGTGCAAACCTATTGTAATTGGAAAATCATTTGTATCTCTATTCATAGTCCTCCCATTTGTTATAGTTTTTTATACATATCTTTAATGACATTAATATATCTATTAGTATTGATAATTCTTTTCTTTTCTAGAAGTTCCCTTGTAAATTTTCTTCAAGTTTATCATATATTTTTTCTAAATTAATAAAAATTATGCGTGGGTTTCTTTACGCTTCTAAAAGAATTGCCTAAGTAAAAAAGATGACTGCAATGGTCAATTTTCCAAACACAAAACCAAATTGATTTTCAAAGACATTTGCTTATCATCATAGTCTTTGTTCAACTGCTCTTTTCCACAACTTCATTGTATAACTTATTAGTTTTATTTCAAATAATTTGCATAAATTTGAATATTTCCATTATTTTTACAAATTGGCACTATAATACTTTTTTCTTGATTCATTTGACATTAAGTTTGTTCTTATAATTTTATTAAAGAAGTTCATAAACCGATTTATACTTATATCTTTTATGCACTTTCACATCTTAAGTGGTATGTTATCTAGATTGAAAGTGTGTTTGGAAAGTGATAAAACTTTTGAATGAAAAGTTTTTTGTGTAAAAGTTGTTAAATTAATAAAAAATAATGTAATATGATAGAGGTAATGATGATGTGTAAAAGAGAATAAGATTAAAATAGATAAGTTAGTTGTATGGATAATTATGTAAAAATGATTAGGAAATAAGGTAGTAGTTGTATAGAAAGATGTGAAAAAATAATTTTAAAATAAGGTAGTTATGGAGAGTGAAAAGTTTTAGCTTGACATTTTCTTCTTATTGCCAGACACCCCCTTAATGTTTTTCTTTGTTCTCATTTTTCTTAGGATTTCTTTTATTCATATTTTCAAATTTTTGGAAAATAGTTAGTATGTTTATCTTCTTTTACATTCAAATTATCATCTAATCTTAAATGTTCGGATGAATTACTATGTAGTAATTATAGAAACAAGTTTTTCATCTTTCTTTAGTTTTATCACTTTTACTAAAACTCTTTCGTGCTCCCTTTTAGCACATGCAACATACAGTAAGTCTATACTTCTATTTTTTGTAAGTTAACAAACTTAAATATATCCTTTTTTGTGATATAATACAGAGTAAATTTCATCAAAAAAAATATATCCTTTTTTTTTTTTTTAACT
>JAXCLR010000073.1:22450115-22470732 GCA_035584095.1 Annona squamosa | reverse complement strand
TATCCTTTTTCCTTTATCTTTTCCAAATCTGTCATATAAATTATTTGTAAGTCTTTACTTTTATTTTTCTTAATTTAGTTAACTTAAGTATATACGTTTCTCCTTCTAGTTCTTAATCTGCCATATAAAATATTGTAAGCTTTGTGTTTAGCTGTCACTTACAATCTTTTTAGTAGATATTTTAGATAGTCTATTTTGTTGTAGATTTATATTATTTTTATTTGTATACCATTTTTAAAACTTCTCTCTTTTGTCATTTATAACCTTTTGAACATCTTTATCCTGCTGCCACATTTCCTTGCTTTTGCCCCAAATCCTTCTTTTAGCACTTTGCTCATTCAATCTCCCTTCATTTTCGTCTTCAATTGAATGAAAGCAACATCAGTTTCTTAATAACATGCCTTTTTCCCCTCAGGAATGGAGACAGTTGCACATGGCGGACTTTCTGAGTATGACCGTTGGTTTTGTAGAAGAGTTGGAGCAGCCAGAATCAAAAACAAGGGTTGCTACCTATGAATCTTTCTTTCAGCAGGATTCTGAAAAATAACCACCCTGAAAAAGTAAATCTTGTCAATACGAGATGAATAAGAGGTTCTTGTATGCAGTTTGAAATCTGAGTCAGTCGCATATTTGAATTTTACACCATATTCTATGCCAATAGTTGGCACTTCGATGGTGATAATCTCAGCAGTTAGCCCTCTAAAGTCTAATCAGTGGCCATCAGCTGTTCATATATCACTAGAGACGATCGTGGTCATTAGCTCGTTTGGAAATGGTTATAAGCTTTCATTGGTCTCGAACTTAGTAGAAGTGACTTGTGCATCCTAGAAAGCCTATACTGCTATACATATGTTATGGATGACGTGGCACAGGACATTCACCTGTGAAAGTCTACTTTGCCAACGTTCTCATGCTTCAGGGAAGCATACTGTAGCACCTCTGGTGGGTTGCCTTGTACAGGCTTTATTGTTGATTTGTTACTGTTTTTTCATCAGCATTAATCCTCCTCCCAAAGGGTAGCTTTCACCATTTGGTGGAGGTAAGATCAAGCTACCATTTGGTGGAGGTAAGATCAATAGCATGCTAGACTGTTCTGCTGTCAGCAACAAAAAGGTCTTGGCAGATGGAGATCTTTGTGATTCTAGCTGCATTACCGAATTTCTTTGTTATTGCGAGGCCCGCCCCAACATGCCGTGAACCTTTTTGGTGTATCAGTCCTAAGTTTGGATTTGTTATGAGGTGACTAGCAACAACATCGAATGTCCACTACTTTTTTTTTGGCTTCCAAATTGAATGCTGTCAAGGTTATTCTCAGGATTAGCATTCAGTCTTCCATAGATCACATTGCTGAGATAATCTATATGATCTAGCTTCCAGGCTGGCGTCTTTACTGAAGGTTACTTGCCATTATTTAATAGTATAGAATGTATAAACGCGAACATCCAGATACCTAAGACATTTTTTTCCCTTGACATTTGTGTGCTGTGTCCTCTTTAATTTCAGTTTGTTCTGATGGCATAAATGCTCTCGATGGATATTGTTGATGGTGCACAAATAAGTGCACGGCACGCTCAAAGACACCCATTGTTCGGTTGCTAAAATAAGGTAAGGGTATGTTTGTTTAGCATAAAAAATTTTCAAATTAAAAATTTTCAATCTAAAACTTTTCACTCTTAGCTATTATCCTATTTTAAATCATTTTTTTTTATATCGTTCTATACAACTACATTATATTTCAATCATTTTTATATAATTACTTATATGACTAACCATTCTATTTACTCCTCATTAACTTTATTATATAACATCATTTTCTTTCAATTTAAAAACTTTTAAACTACAAACTTTTCGTCCAAAGGTTTTATTACTTTCTAAACACATTCTAAAAGAAAACTTTCAACATTCGATTTAGGTTTCTACTCTTTGTGATTTCTCTTTTCTTTATTGAGTCTTCTAAAGTTGATGTCTTTCCAAGAAGGCAAGAACCCGCATCGGATCCAGCAGGAGCCTTCTATGGTGGTACACATATCTGTCTATACAGGATTATTCCCGATGTCTTGATGGATATTTTCCCCCATGTTTTATTTTATAAGCTTTAATTCTTCATAAATGGGGAACAGAATGCAAGTATTTATAAGTTACTATAGTTGATAAGAACAACACCCTAGATGATTTGAGCATGGAAAACAATGAAACTGTCCAACGGCTTTTTAGCATAGGTGTTTCTTCTGCTTTAACATGCTTCGAGAAGGCATTGACAGATCTTTGTTATTTCTTGGTTCTCATCGTCCACGAAAGATTTGGAACGGCAGCCTCCCATTCGGGCCTCGGAAACTTTTGTTTCAAAGCAATGAAAAGTCCAGAAGTGCGATCTTATTTGGATGTACTGACTGAACTTAGAGCTATTGTTGGATCTATTTTTCGAGTAGTGTCTCGAGAGGATTACTGTATTAAAAACGATACAACATACTAGATTAACCAACATGCTGCTTCCATCTGTTCTTTACCTCTGTATTCAGCTTCTGTGGGTAGACTCCAGTCACAATATTATCTAATTTTAACAGCTGTAACTAGAAAAATGTAGAATAGGAGTATAGGACCCACAAAAATTTCGGTTCCAAGCTTCGTTGCAACTTAGATGCAATAAAAAATGACTAGGCTGAATGAGAAGATCCTTTAAAATGCTATAGATCAGATAATGTTCTTAACATGCATACGTCGATAATTTATTTTTCATTGAATCTTGTTTATTCTTTCTTTCCTTCTTCAATCTTCAGTTTCCGAAAGTGGCAAGTGTGCGTAAGCAAATCGATCATGTTAGGTGCAGGTATCGGATTCTCATGGCCTTTTCCATGGCTGTATTAGTATATCTGTTTTGTGACCTTAAATATGCACTACAGCGTTATTGTATATTTAAAAAAAAAAAAAAAAAACTACTGTCGAATTATTTAGCCAACGCAGTCCATGATAAGCTATTTATAATAAGATCCCACAAAACGAAATAGCCCTTCAAATGTTGGATTTGCGTATTCGCAGGTCCAATATATCAAATAGACTACAAATTGGATTATTATGGCATCCATCAGCTTGATTTTACGCCTCTAAAGTAGCCCATAATAAGACTAGCGGAAATTATAATAAAATTAATTACAAATTTTCTACGCCAAACATTTACGAAACTGGGCCATGGTGGGTGGAAGCTCTCTCCTCCATAATTTTCAAAAATTAATTAGACATTTTAGTTACTTAACTACCTTACCTTTTTTCATCTTTATCACCATATGTCAATTATTTTTCTTACACAACTACCTTATTTTTTTTCCACTTACCCCTGTCATATCATATTACTCTTACGTTTTTTATAAATATTCGATTCTCTACTCCTTACCTCTCTCCCACTCACCCGTCCACCCACATTACCAAATAGCGCCTAAAGCCATTGATACTATTTTATTTTATGATGTTGGTCCTTTATAACCGAGTAGCTGACAGGATAACTCTAGGAGAAAGATAATAAGACAAATGTTCTGCTCAACTTCAAACCTTGGACCTTACACCCTACACACTCTTAATTTGCTCACGTCAATCATCCAAGTGGTTACTCATGATGAAATCATTTGAATGGGCTGAGACAACTGACTAATAGAAAGAGATTGAGTGGCTTGCCCACCGTGGACGCCAATCTTTTCTCAAAGCAATGAAAGCATGGATGGTCTTGAATATCCAGCAGTTCAGCCCCCTCCGTTGCCTCTACCAACCCCAACAAGAAACCTTAAAAACTTCGGTGAGCTTAATTACATTCATCATGGCTAAAATATACAATTTATTTATATTTATAATTAATTATATTTTTTATTTTTTTTCTTCGTAAACATATTTTTCTAAGTTTATTCAATCTATATACAAAGTTTTACCATTTTACGATATTTTTATATATTTATTTTTACTTTTTTAAATCAAGTTTTTTAAGGGGTGAAAAATGACTTAAATACCCTTATAATTGGTATTTTTTAAAATTTTAAAAATAAATATGTAAAAATGCTGTAAAAAGACAAAACTTGATATATGGATTAAATGCAATTCGAAAAACATATTTATGATGAAAAATCGAATAAAAATAAAAATAAAATAAAATAAATGAATATTATATTTTAGCTTAAAATACTTCATGATGTATATAATTATGCTTCTTTAACAAAAGCATCATGGATTGAATCCAAGAGAAATCCCTTTCCTAAAAAGCAGTTTTATTTTTATTTTTTAAATTTCATCTCTCGGAACTGAATCAATTTTCTCCCCTTTCTTTCACTTTTTTTTTTCGTGAATTCTTCGTTTACCCATTTGCTCCCAGTTCTTAAACGGACCCTAGTCCATGAAATTTAAGCATCTCGTTGAATTGTTTAATCGAATGATGGTTTGATTGTTATCTGGCTCGTCTGGACTTGCAGCTGCAGGCCTCGAAAAATCAAAACACAGCACATCATTTGAGAAGTGCTAGTTAGACACTGGGGACCACGGTTTCCAATTTCCTTGTCTGGACTCAATAAATTTTTGCAAGTACGGTGATTATTTGGGTCAAAAGCAAAGGTACTTGACGCTGCTATCCAAAAAAGAGTACATTTGACCATAATTTTTTATTGATGAAAAGGAAAACCTTATTCACCTCCCTCAGCTTGGAAGGGAGAATGGATAAGATGATCCGAGCAATTCATTGCTAAAAAAATATCTGTACAGATTTTCCTTTGTATTACATAGGGGGGATTGTCCCACCAAACCTGATGATTCATAACAGTGATAGCCACAAAATCAGCTAATGCATGGGCGACAGAATTTCCTTGCCTCAGAACATGATGCACCGAGATGTCATTGGAAGACTGCAGAATAGTCTTAATTTCATCAATCACCAGACCAGCCGGGGAAGAGATGAAACTCTCCGATGAAATGAAGTGGACAAGGAGGAGGGAATCGGTTTCAATCAGAAATTTCGTCAGGTTGAGCTGGAGACCCCAACGAACACCATAGAGACAGGCATAGGCTTCCATGAGTAGAGGTTCCATGGATCCACACCATTTCCAACCTTTCGCCCCAATAAATGAGCCTCAAAAATCCCTAATGACCGCAGCAAATCCCGTAAACAAAGTCCGACGAATACTTCGGGCATCCACATTCATTTCGAGTGACCCATCCGGAGGACAAATCCATCTAGGAATCAAAAAATGACCAATAGCACCCCCAAGAGTGAGGGGGGCAGCCCTGCGGTGTTGCTCCAAGTAATCCACGCACCAATCGAGAGTTTTGGTAAAGTCCGGTTGGGTGTCGTCCGCCCTAAGAGCATTTTGCAAATACCAGATCCTTCAACAACACAGAATAAAGAGAGTGAGGTCACCAGATCTGTGCCGCTCCGCCAAAGAAGTGATGAGTTCCTTTACAGTAGCAGGCGTAGACCTCCGCCTGGCGGCCTGCAAACAAATCCCCCTGGTTAGCACACATTCAGAGAAAAGATGATTGGTATCTTCGATGCCCACTCTGCACAAAAAGCACACGGGGTCAACATCAATGCCCCTGTTTTGCAGGTTGAGTAGAGTCAGGAGACTATCCAGGTAAAGTCTCCAAGTGAAAATGGTAATTTTTAATGGAAGCTGTGTTCGTTAAATTGCCTTGAAAATAGAGGGTTGGGGGGAGGAAACAAATCCTGAGCGAAGCACCCTGTAAGCGGATTTAACCGTGTACCCCCCATGAGACTCAAATTTTCAATATCTTGTGTCATCCTGAACAGAGGAGGGGAGAAGAATTTGACCTATTGCCCGCCACTCGCCTTCCCCCGCGGCCACCACGATACGCTCCATGCTCCACGACCGCGGGGCATCATTGATAAAATAGTTAACCTTGACGTTGTCCGGAATTGAGAATGGGAGAGGACCTGCCTTAGTAACCTTGGTATCCACCCAAAGGTCGTTAAAGAATTGGACTCGCTTCCCATCTCCAATTCACCACATACATCCGAATCGAATCACATCTCTGGCCTTTAGAATGCTCCTCCATGTGAAAGAGTCAGATGGTTTTACACTACAATCCCAAATGTCCTCATTCGGAAAGTATTTGGCTTTTAGAACCTTATAGCACAAAGAGTTGGAAGGAGAATTGAGCCGCCATACTTGCTTAGCGAGGAGAGCATAATTGAATGTGATTAGGTCCCTGAATCCGAGCCCCCCAAAGAACTTTATCTTGCACATGTCCTTCCAAGCTACCCAGGACATCTTGCGTTTACCACCATGTTCTCCCCACCAGAACTTGCTTAGTATTTCATTAAGATCAGAAGAGAATGATTTTGGTAGAAGGAATATATACTCATCGTGTATGTCGGGATTGCTTGTGCTACGGCCTTGATGAGGATTTCCTTGCCCCCCAGGAGAGTAACCTTCCTTTCCAGCATTGAACTTTCCTCCACACCCTTTCCTTCAATCCCTTGAACACCATAATTTTAAAATGTGCACTATTTTTCAAAAATTTCAAATGTACCCGTTGCGTTTGTATCTAATATTAAAAAAAACCGCTCATTCTATTACAAATGTTAATAAACACTGCTATCCTATATATAAAATTATCAATATATCTATCAAATTTAGCATTAAAGTCAAAATTTTGAATGTTATAATTCACTACTACTTTAATTGCATAGGAGCTCTAAATCTATTAAGCCCTAATTTTATGCCTGTTCTACTTCATTTCATCTTCCATTATTAAAAACAAGGGGTATTTTCAGCATTTATGAAAATATAACGAACATTTAAATAGATTATTACCAATAATTTATCTAATAAACTTCAACGAAATGCATATTTTTCGGATTAAGAGTAGATGGTATATTTGAGTTTAAAGTCAATGTAGTATATTAAAGTTTCTTAATGCTAAAAACAAGTATTGATGCGAAGCGGTAGTTTTCCATGAGGCACTAAACAAATGGAGCAAAGATAGCAAAAAATGTGATTTCTGCATTGGTGTATGCCTAGTTTAGGGAAATTATAAGTATATTATGACTTTTTAAAAAATTACATTTGTAGCTACACAATTTGTTTGAAATTGTAGGCGTCTCACTTTTCTTTTAAAATTATAAAAATACCCTTAGAAACAAATAAATTATAAATACGAGAAATTAACTCTAAAATAAAAAATCTTATTCTGAAAATATTTCTAACATTAACTAGATTTATTTAATGAGAGGAATATTGGATCTATTTGATAGGAAAAATAGTTTTTAAAAATAAAATCTTTTATATTTTAAATGTAATTTCTTATATTTTGCGATCGTATTTATCTTAACTCAGCAGGGACATTTTGTCGTTTAAAAAAATCTCGAAGTACCATACTATATATGGGTATGGATGCCAAAACCCCGCGAAAGATGTGCCTGCTAGTATTTTCCATGAGGCTGAGCATTTATGAACTCTCGTTCTTGAGAATCATTGCCTGCTAGAAATTTAGAATAGCTCAAAATCGAGTGTGTGCTCGTTTGGAAGAAGAATGGGAGAGCATGCGGAGATGCGAAGTGGTGGCTCAAGCCGGAAATTTGGGAGGTAATTCGGCCAAATATTAGGTGGCTCAGTTCTAATGCACTGCCAGTATTTTCGGGCAACCATTATGCCTTAGGGGTCCATTAATTCTAATTCCCCAGACCAAAGATCTTCACAGAATCCCCCTGCTTTAATGCTATGATTGATGAGTGACCAAGTGAAGGGAAAAAGGGCTAAAAGACAAAGGCCCATCAGATTCAGACCTTAACAGCCTAATTCATTACTCTGATTTTCCAACGCAGTTATGTGCAGTAATATCGATGAGGAGGGAAGTGAAAAGTACAATGATAATATTCTTAAAAAATGTGAGAGTGATGTTATATGATAAGAGTAAAATAAAAATAAATAGAGTAGTTATGTGAAAAATGATTGAAATATAAGGATAATATGAAAAAATAAAGATGATTAGTTAGCTAAGATGTTAAATTATTCTTTAAAAAAATATTTGTGAGGTGAAGTAGGAAACCACCTCCTGACCAACCTAAGTTTCTTACAAAAAAGATTGCTATGTTTTACCTTCGCTGGGGAATTGGAAATTGAAGAAGTAGGAAGTCCGTGCTAAAATGACGGAAAAGGTACTCGAATGTAGTTAGGAAAACTGCAAAAGAAATAAGTAAGTGGGTAAGTTAAAATACGTACCACACACAGTGAAAAATAAAGGTAGTTGATGTGTGTTCATGGTACTATGGAGCTTGATCTTTCTACCTTTGTCGCCATTTGCTGATTCCCACTCTGACAGAGTAAATATTAATTTTGGCAATGCCCACCAAGGGGTCCTACCCAATGTTGAGGTAAACATGAGAGAAAGAGGAAATTAAGAAAAGTGGTAAAAGTGAAAATAAAACCAAATTTTACTTTATGCATGCTACCACATCACTTTCCTTAACGTGATTTCCTACACTATTAGTTATTTGCTACTTAACATAATTTTGCAGTTGTCCTCAAAATACAAAAATCAAAACCTGTACTAGAATAAAAGGCAGCTCCTCTTCTATGCACTAGAATATTTGAATATAGAACTCTTAGTTTAATGGAAAGAGTTTCAAAAATATATGACAATTTTGCAAATCATCAACTAGCACAAAGAATGGCTCAATTAAGATAAAAGCAATTGATATCTTAAACAAGACAATGCAACAAAGTGTTTTGATTAGAGCATTAATGATGTTTGGGGTAAGGAGAAGAGTGAATCAAATTTGTTGTTGCAACTGCTATGCTGTTTGAATATCTCAAACATTCAAACGTTGCATCCATGTTGAACCTTTACTTGCAAATAAAATTATCTAAAAAAACCTATGGAAAGACTTGATAGATCATATATTTAATTGCCAAAGTTGTTATCATCCTACCTACAATTGTTATGTTGTACATTTATAACATAATATAATATATATTATAAATTTTAATATTAAATTTCAACACTTCCAACATGCTAATATCGTCCCTTCCCTCATAAGGTAGTTTGCCGGTCCAACAATCATCATACCTTGATGTGTTAACCCAACATCACTTATTTATGCCACTGGGGTGTTGCTCCAGTGGTCAAACATGAAGGTAGTGTTGCCAAACAACTCGAGTTAAAAACTTGTCAAGTGCAGGTGCATACTGTGTGTCCTTCTAGTAATGAAGATATCTAAAATTGTCCCCCATGAGTGTGGAAGTATTTAAAAGATGTTTCTTCAAGTGTGATATTTGTGAAAAGTTTTGATTTATAATATCAGATGTCGCAATGTGTATAATAATAATAAAAAAATTACTTGTTTATGTTACACTTTATCTCCATCTATTGACCTCATTAACTGCTATGCCAAATGTTGATTTATCTGATAAAATTACCCACGAAGGTCATGCTGGCAAATTTTCATCATCAACCATCATAATCTCATTTTCAGTCATCATCAACCATCATAATCTCATTTTCAGGATAAGTATTACTTAGATCAAAGCTTGTAAAAGGGAGAGTCATACCTCAAAGGGGACAAAACAAGAAAAAGAAATACTAAAAACTTGAAAGTTTATCAGTGTTCATCCCATTTTCCTTTTCTCTCCCACTCAACTCACTATAAAATGTTCTTTCCCAAAAAAAAAAAAAAAAAGTATAATAAAAAACTTACTATAAAATGCTCAAGTTACATGTAATAAAAGAAAAAAAAAAAAAGAAGCTCGGATTACACCTCCAATCATAGAAGACAACTTGTACCTTAAGTTCCAAAGAGAATTTTCATAATTTTTAGGGTGATTTTAGAAAATGATAAAAATTTTGGTGAACTCTCAACCCTTTTCTTCTTCTCCTATTTATTTATTATCATTACATACTCTAATAGTAACTCACTCACGGCTATGCAACTCCAAACTCCAGATATCTTTTATGGAAGCAGCAATGAGAAAACATAGAATTATACCAACTAATGCGTTGAGTAGTGAAATTTTATTGAAAATAAAGTTTTGCATTTCCTTTCCTTTGAACCAAACAACCAATAAGTAAAGAAAAAAGCCAGGAAATAATAAAATAAAGCGTCATAATAAAAAAATAAGGTAAACAGAAAAAATATAGACTAGGGCAAATCAATGTCTAAATGACATTTTCAACGTTCTTTCTCCGGACAAGGTGCATTTTTGCCTCCCTATTTTTCTCCATTTTTCAAAAATTATTTACATTTTGATAAGACCTTCATTTATTCATATTGATTTGACGAAAAGACCGTCATTTATAAAAAAAAAAAAAAAATTTAATTCAAAAAAATACTCTTGTCATCAATTCCAATTAGATTTTAGTGTCATGTAAGGCATTATTGAAGTTATGTACTGATATTCATTAGATTCTGACTAACTTCATTTTGGCGGCAAATGAGACGAGTTCCGCAAGCCTCCCTTATGCTCTTATAAACGAAAACAACAAGGCGGATTTTGTTTTAAAAAAATCAATAGTTTATAGATAAAATCAAGGGCTTGTAACGGAGCCACGCAATTCTTTTAAATTTTAAGATTTTAATTTTTAATGAAAAATTCAATTAATTCATTGTATTGAACATCATTTCTCTAGTTAAAAGACATAGTTTAATCTAAATCAAGTACGTGCATGGGTCATATTTCCTCAAAATTATACATTCATGTGTAAATTATGAAAAATGTTTAGATCAATTTACATATGTATTAAAATGTAATAATATTTTATAAAATCATTTATCTATGGATAATTAATATTTTAGATAGTTTAGATATTAAAAATACTATTTTAAAATTGATATTTTAATATTAAATTATTTTATTACGTTGATTTAGTACATTTATAGATAAAACTCAAATACAATGTTACTAAACAAATGAGATTATAATAATATAAATGATGTTGAGATATAATGCATAAAGTGGACTTCTTATGAATTATCAAGATCTTAAAAATGAAGAAACTTTAAAAAAAACAAAACAAAACAAAACAAAGTTCACGGAAGGGAAACCTGCAAAATCCAAATAGACCCGAAGTACAACTCTTCACTACCGAAAATGCACATTTATAAATAAGGTCCATGCATTGGAAGAGTCCAATGGGTAATAATAGAGGAGTACTCTTAGCTATTTTGAGAACAGGTAAGAACCTTTCTACCTCCCAAAGTTTCATGGGCGTAATTATTGCATATGATTTAATTTCTCAGTGTACTTCTAAGTGCATGTTTGATAATGTATAAAATTGTAAGATTGTAGAAAATAGCGGTAACCGGAAAAAAAATATTTTGATAAATATGTGATTGATAGGAAATGATAGGAGATATTGTTAGAACAAATAAATTTATTATATGTAGTTGGTATGGAAAATAATTGAACTATAAGAGTAAAAGTGGAAAAAATAGTATAATTAACAAAGCAATAATTAGCCTTGAGAAACCAAATCCTATAATTTCAGCATGTTAACAAAAGTGCCCGTAACATGCTTGTAAGATTTATGTTATGTTCGAAAGGAAGCCTAGTTCGAAGCACAATACATATCACGAAGAATTTCGTCAGGACATCCAAAAGTGGACATTAAGGGGGCGCATGAAAATGTTGGGCCGACTGTATGACCTTCTTTACTTCCATGTCTTAAAATCGCATTTGGGTATTGTTTCTTGTTTCTTCATTGTTCTTTCGGATGTAATCATGGATGGAGCCTCTTTACAAAACAGGCTCTATAATTTTAGTTATTTGTAAATCGTAGCTTGTAATTTGGATATTTTATAAAAGTATAATTTGCAAATAAAACCTATATAGTTTGACTATAATTGCGAGTGTATCCACATATTTTTAAAGATTATAAATAATTCCACGTAATTTTCATATATTTGCAAATATGTCCACTCTGTCCAACTCCATTAAAATGCTATCAAGGTAGAGGTACATTTACAACTCCATATATTACTTAAATCATTCTAAAAATTATTAAATTTAAAATTCAGACAGGTATATACATATATTCAAAAATTGTAAAAGTACAATTTATAAATATTCATCCATAGTTCAATTATATTGTAAAGATACTCATTCAGTTTCTGAAATTGCATCTTGTCTCTACGTAGTTTTCATATATTTACAACTTACCACATTATAATGACCCTGTAATTGCATAAGTAATTAGCACATATATAAACTATTTTAAAATTATTTTTAATTTCTAAAATTGCATAGGTATGCTTGCAATTATAATTAAACTATATAAGTATATTTGTAAATTATTTTTTAAAAATAGTCCTACAAAATTTAAAATTTTATATAACAAACTTTAAAGCTAATGAATATATGAAGCAATATTTGATATAGAACAATCCAAGGTGTGATTTTATATTCAAAACTGCACATTTTATGTTTGAAATTGTCTCATGAATGTCAACACTTGATACTAAGGAATTTGCATTTTAAACCATCTAACTTTGCATATTTAGGGTGTGTTTGGTAATAAATAAAACTTCTGATGAAAACTTATGAAGAATAAAAGTTGTCAAATGATGTGATATTGTAGGGGTAATGATGAGGAGTAAAGAGAATAAATTTAAAATAAATAGGTTAGTTGTATTGGTAGTTGTGTAGAAATGATTGAAAAGTAGAGTTGTTGCATAGAAAGATGTGTAAAAAATAATTAAAAAAAGAATAGTTATGGGGAGTAAAAAGTTTTAGATTGAAAAGTTTTAACTTGACAACTTTTTCAATTTGCCAAACACACCCTTATAGTTTAAAACCTGATGTTTGCATATTAGCATTTTAAAAATACTATTAAAATCTTGTAAAACGTCTAAAATGCCCTTTGCTGTATAATTTGCATTGTAAACCTTCTAATTTTTCATATTTATATTTTAAGTTTTGATATTTGCTTATCAATATTTTAAACCCTATAAAGTTTAATTTTTTTCGCACTTTGGACCCTTAGCACTCACAGTGTTTAAAAAATATTGTTAAAATCTTTTAAAATATCTAAACTATCATTTCATTTTAAATTATCTAACTTTACATATTTGCATTTTACAAGGATTGAGGTTGAATTGTAAAAATAATTGAATTCCAAATTGCAAAACTTGACATGCATGTGCACGAAGGGCAATAGACATTGGGTCACTAGAATTTTTAATCTTCTTTCCCATTTATGAAATTGACCGTGATTATCAAGAAATTAAGGAAACAAAATCCATTGCTCTTTCTCTCCTTTAAGACTAGCCAAATCAAGTAACAAACAAAACTTCAATAAGCATATCTTAACATCTGCACCTTCTCTAGTTTGGAGAAAAAATCAGTCATAAAAACCACATAGTCCGTGTTGACACTTTACCTTTGTGCCCAAAAATGGATAAAATAGAAAAAGGTTCTAAGCCCAAACAAATTCAAGGTAAAAGAAGGTTCAAGCAAGCTAAGCAGACCCTTCTAAACTCAACCCACGGGAGCGAAGCTCCACCATGCCTCGAAGCAGGCTTTTCAATAAACCAGATTCGGCCCACACGAGCGAAGCTCCTGCAGGCCACCTCAAACGGACTCAACAATGCAGCCCACCAAGCTTCTGAAGTAGGCTTCTCTACGACTTTGGGCCTCTACAACGGCCCACTCCAAAACAACGGGCTTAGCCAAGCTCTAGCCCACTATGAAAGGAGCCCGCCAAGCTCAAGTTCATGGACCAAGTCCAACCACTCAAGAGGGCCAAGGCCCATACTCTCACTCCAAGCTCAAGCTCATAGACCAAGTCCAACCACGCAGGAGGCCCAAAGCCCATGATCTCAACTCAAGCTCAACCAAGCTCTAGCCCACCGAGCCAAGCTTATGGACCAAGTCTAACTTTTCAAAGAAGCCCAAGCCCATGAACCAAGTCCATGACCTCAAGAGAGCTCAAAGCCCACTCCTACATCTATAAAAGGAGAGGCATACTTGAGGAGAGGCATCCGAGAGGGAAGGACGGGAGTCTGCAGCAACGCCCCGGCATCCCTATTTTTTCCCGCTCTACGCGCTCCACGTCTCTCTTCCACGCCTCCCTTTCCATCTCTCCCGTTCTCTCAAATCTTTTTATTTTTTCCCTTTTTACGCCGTGTAAACCGCCTCGGGTTGGTAGATTTCTCCATATTTGCTTCAACTTGAAGGCCGGAACCCAATCTCTATACAACTAGTGCCTTATTTCATTACATAGGGGCCGATCTTCCTTTAAAGATCGGTAGTGACTCCATTTTCTTTGTTTTCTTGTGTGTGTGTGTTTGAACTAACGCCCCGGCAAGGCGGGTACACGTAGGTCAGCAGATTCCAGCATAGTACGCTGCCGTTATGCTGCCGGATTTGTGACTTGACCCATGTACGGAAGGCCCCGTCTTAGCCGTCATGCCGCCAAAATCACGAGAAACGGCCATATGCCAATTTTTCTAAAAAACGTGAGGCCTAACTCATTTTACCCCATGTGGATGCAAGAAATCTAAGCCCACGTTGCCATCCAACACGACCCACATTTTCAAGGCCCGGGAAACGATTCCGAACCCATCGTAGCGCTCACGGCGGGTGCTATAGTCCGACAACTATTTTTTTCAGAGTGGGTCATTTGAGTTGTTGATCCACGAATGAAAATTGTTAGATCAAACGCCAACAAAAATTCTTGAAGTCTAGTGATAATGATTTCAAATCCGGCAGCAACTAATATGAAGATGGTGAAAGAAGTCTCAATCATATAATCTGAGCATTTTTAGATGCATTGCCGAGACTCATAAAAACTGCTCGTTGATTACCAACAATTGGACAGCAATATCTTCAACCCACAGTAACAAACGATTATCAAAAATCAATAGAGGCAACTATCAACTGTCCAAGAAATTAAAAGCAGTCATCTGGATCATCCATCAAAGATTTTCAGCTGTTTGCCACTAGATTCAAACCTAGTCATTGATCATGGCTCTCTTTAGATTTGCTAATTGCAGAACCATCCGGTCCATCCATCCAAAGTGGCCACAATTTAGGACTTTCCATTAATTTAAATCAGCAGTCATGACTTCTCTTCAACAATGGTGAGAAAAATTATCAAACCATTTATGGCTAATTGCAGTAAATGTTCATAAGCACATGTGAAAAATGCGAAAGACATTTTAGAACTTTTACTAGATTTAGTTATATTTTTTAATATCTTGGGAATTGAGGATCTAAAATGCAAAGACCCAAATTCCATAAGGTTTAAAATATTAATATGTAAGCCTCAAGGTTTAAAATATAAATATGCAAAGTTAGAAGGATTAAATTGCAAATTCCTCTACAAAAGGCATTTTAGATATTGTACAAAAATTTAACATTATTTTCACTACTAAGAGGGTCGATGGTCTAGAATACAAAAAACTAGAGTTTACAAGGTTTAAAATGTCAATATGTAAACATCAAGGTTTAAAATGCAAATGCACAAAGTTAAAGAGTTTAAAATGCAAATTCTCCCATGAATATCAACATTCAATACTAGTGTTGATTTTACAATATTTCCAACTAAAAAGATTATCTTGTGAATACCTAAACTAATTAATTTATAATTATGTAAAATTAAGGGATCAATTTTATAAAGCCCCTAAGCAAGATTATTACATAAACTTATTTGCTTTGTTTATTTTACACAACTCATAGCTCAGCTTAAAAATGTGAACCTAACTTAGCCTACACCTCCTCACTCTCTCAAGGTGGTGCTAACATACAGAATAGAAGTTAAATCTAAGGTACTCAAGTGGATGTCATGAGATGATTAAATTGTGTTACACCTATTGCCAGTTATATGTATACAAATAAGACTCCTTCATAACACCACTATATACAACCTCATCTCTAACTATGCTCACAAAAGGAGAGTATTTCCTTTGCTCCATTTGAGGAGTAAAGAAGCTCTTCTTCCCTCCCTTTCTTCTTTTTGAGTACTCATAGAAAAGTTTATTTTCTTAGCTTTTCTTTAGTTTCAAAGGATGCAAGAGGCTTGAATGAGATAATTTTTTCATTCTTAATATATATCATTATATTTCATCTTATTTCTTCATCTCATTCAAATATCTTGAATCCTTCCAAATAATAGTGAATTAAGCTATAAGAACACATGTTACTCTCTACTTCTCTCATTCTATCCCTTGTCCCAATTATAGCCCTCATACTACCCGAGTTAGATCGTCATTATATTGAAATTAGGACTTTACCAAGATTTCATGATTTGTCCAATCAGCTCTTGATAATCTTTGTCTTACTTTGGTAAAAGTTATCATAAGTAGCTCTATAGCCATACTTTACTTTTTTTTACCAAGGTATATATGACTAGCAGGATTCATCGATTATAAGTGACTTAAGGACATGCATGGTCCAGTAAAGATAGATCGTATAGCATTAGATTAGTCATAAGACACTCTTTTATCTAGATCCTTTCTAATTTGTACTCGAAATATGAAATATTTCATCCTCAAGCGATCTCTCACTTGGAGAGACTTAATGAGGTACCAAAGATTTTAAGCAACTCATGCTTGGAAATTTGGTGCTTGTCCAAGCCATCATAGCCACCAAGAACTGGTATCCCGTTCTCTACACTACCACCATTAAGGGCTAATATCTTCTTTATGTATATTGCTCAAGGCAAGTATCCCCTACTCAACACTGCCATTATCAAGGGTTGATACTCCCCTTATATATGCTACCAGGGACTAGTATTCCCTTCCCGCATACTCCATATCACAATTATACAACCATTTCTTAGAGTTATTTAGCCTTTACCTTATATCTTGCACTTTCCATCACACATCCTCATATCCTATCATTCCGCATATCCTCTCCTGCCCCATTTACTTGCTGAAAAATAAGATTCTACTTTGTCCTCTCGAAGGTAGGACTTGACGTTACTCTCACACAATAGCTTATTCAATCTATTGCACTGGAAAGTAAGATTATACACTGTTCTTTAGAGGTAAAACTCTATCTATTCCCATAGAATAAACTATTTTAACAGCCCCTCATTATGCTAGAAAGTAAGACTTTATTCTATTCCCACACTTTCTCACATATTGTACTGGGAAGTATGACTTTAGTTTGTTCCTACGCACACTCTTATTTCACTCTCATTCTATGGTACCGATTACCGAAAAATAAGACCTTATTCTACTCCCTTTTCCACAATACATCTATTAGTAAAAGATATATCTAATGTACCAAGAGATAAAAACCTACTGTAGTCTCACGAAAGAAGTAATTGATGGGCAATGATTTCTGCTTTGTGTAAAGTGTAACCGATGGGCCCTTCAATGTCCCGCTAATTACCTTCATCCGTAGGTGACGTACGTAGATGGTTTTGTAGTACCTACTATATATGATTCAATCTTCATGGGCTGAGACTATTAATGGTACTTAATCGATGGGTAACCTTAGTCAATCATGAACCAGTCATCTTGCATCCCAACTAGCCATAAATCTACCATTGTGCGCTTTTAAACTCTCAACCCCCTCAGTGCAGACCAACTTGCTTCAATACAGCTCATCCTACAGACCAGCTGCTTCCACGCATTCGTGTCCTACGGATTGCGGGCTAACTTCCGCACATTTTATCTTTCTTTTCTTAGTTTATATACTTTATCATTTTCGGTAAGATATTTTTCCTCAAATATGTAAAATCAGAATGTTGAACAAATATGTACTTGTGTTGTAACATCAAGTGTGATTGATCATGAAATAATATAACTTCCTGTACGTGTCACTTTGCCTAATTAGATGTGTTACATATTATTTTATCAAACGAAAGCATGAAGGATTTGATGATGAGGCAAACAAAAAAAATTCATTTTTGAACAGTTAGATGTAATAATTAAATCTAGACTGACCCAGATCATGCATGCTATAAATTCACAGACCAATAGAATATCGAACGGCCGGTTGAGCTGGAGCCTTAGCTAATATAAATAATCGTACTTCATGAACATGCATAAATGAGATGATAGATGGAGGCAGGTATGTAAGGTTGGATTGATAGGCTTGGAAGGTAATGGATCATCTGCGACGGATGCATGCAAACTTCATGATTAGGATATTTATTTTTGGAGGTTGAAGACTTATGATGGAAGCAGAGAATGGTTGGATAGGGTCGCTCATGAGTCAGATACATATTTCCTGTAGCTGTAGAAGTTAACGTATCAATATTCAATAGGCGTTATTGTAGGACGGCCCACACTGGCTGAGGTGCATTGCACTGATAGCTAGCTAGATATAAAAGTTTGATTAATTGACTGACTGTTCTCTGTTCTTCACGGAGGCATCTCGATCCTGTTGTCGCACCTGAACATGATGCAGGAGCAGGCCATTTGCTACAGTACGTACGTACCCGCGCTGGCTGCAAGCAGTGTTGTCTTTCACTGCCGTTTATCGAGTTGTTATATTTGTAGAAGCAAACACGTGTATCGGGTTCCGATTCCATATGCGTAACCGGTTTCCTATATAGGAGTGAATTCGTGAAAAGCCTCTCCCTTGATAAGGTCCTCTGTACACTAGGAGATTTATATAGGTAAATGACTTTTTTATTTCACGTAAAATTTTCTAATGTCTAAAACGACAAATATTTTCAAATTAAACTTTATAAATTTATTTATTTACTATTTTTAATAGTTTCGTTTTCACCCTTAAATTAATGATGTTAAATATTTGTAATATATGAGTTTCCAATTAAAAAGTGATTTTTGTCATCATAAATATATACATGTTAACTTATATATTAAATGATTTAGATGTAAAAGTAACTTTCAAAAATACAGAAAAAAATAACCATTTGTAATCCTACAACCCCACCAAATAAAAACAATCCCACCCACCCCACCAAACCCAAAATGAACAAACGTTTATTTTCATTATATTTTGTTTTCTAGTGGCATCATGAATTATTTCGATTAGTGTTTTGGTAGCTGTTTTGTCTTTAAAATATATAATTATATGTAAAACATAAAAACCATTTAAATTCATTTATAGATGCGTTTTGATGTTAAATAATTTCTCAACCATTTATATGCAGTTTTCCTTCGAAATTTATGTCCAATTTCCTACGTCTCACATGCATAGCTACTTGGTGCAAAATTGGGACAGCCATACAGGTGACATTGCAACTCAAAAAAAGAAAAAAAGGCCCATGTCCTGCATTAACTCAACCCCGGCTTTGACGCTAAGTATTCGGGGAGACATTGCTACCTCATTAATGAACACTTAGCTTCTTAATCAGGCATATGTATATGTCTGGTTTATTATATTTACATAATCACTTGAATTTATAACAATTAAGCGATTCGAGGACTGCTTTCTTGTGACAGAAGAAATTTGTCAAGTGTTCTCTCTTTTGTGATCGACGTAGATGTTTTTCTTTGAGTGTGATTGGTTCCATGAATTGGATTTAATTCCTATAGAAAATTTACTCTCAGTTGTGCGCGCGCGCGCGCGTTTGGATTGGTGATTATTAGGATACAGTGTATAATTAAAGTGTGTATTTTGTAGAAAAACTTAGCAGCGGGATTCAATAATGTGTGTTAAAGTGTTCTATTTGATAATGTTTGAAGTTGAATAATGAACGGAAAAAATAAAAAAGTAGAGATATATAAATATAAATGTGTGAAAAGGTGAAAATAATGAATAGAAAATAGAAATAATAAATGGAATATAGTCTGTATTAACTAATATATACTATTTAGGTAAAGGTTGCACCCTTACCGTTGTAAATAAGCCTTACATTAATGATAAAATATCCACTGTATTTAAATTTATTTATTTCAGTAGCATATGAAGTTTCATCGTGTATGAGTGCTATCTAAGGGCCTGCTTGGTACGGCGATTTATTACCGCATAACTGTGCCTTAAGGAATAAGTTCGGCCAAACATCTCCAACAAACACATAAGTTCAGCACTTTTCACTTACAAAAAGGAGAACAAGTGAGACTGGATTGAGGGATATTTGGTAATTAATATTTTTGTGAGAAGATGGAATGAGGTGGAGAGTGAAAAATAATCAATTTTAAAATTTATGTAATTGATAAAAAATGATAGAGGCGAAGTTGAAATAATTAAGATAAAAAATGACAAAGAAAAAAAATATGATTATTAATGGAGTGAATGATTGTCTCATAAACCCCATTCCATGGTTTCCCATGCTCGTAAGATCTAAACATCCTCTAAAAACGATGCAAATTCAATGTCATAAAATATTTCTTAGGACTATTATAACTCTGTTGAGAGAGCTTTGTGACTCTTATTTGAGGATCATTGATTTCTTTATCTACTAATGTATGTTAATCATTATAAATTGAGAAAAAAGTGAGATGAAAATTGTAAAGTAAATGGTGCATTGATTGTAACAAAAAAAATAAAAACTTCATGGAAAAATGTAATAAAATATTTTAATTAAATATTACTTTTTTAAAGTTATATTTTCAATATTTAAATGGTTTACAATATCACTCTTATATGAGTAAATGATTACGTAAAAGGGTTGTTTGGTTAACTATAAAATCTTTAGGGTGCGTTTGTTTCGCATCAAAAAATGTCAACTAAAACTTTTCAGTCTAAAACTTTTCACTCTCCATAATTAC
>JAXCLR010000073.1:22419028-22442764 GCA_035584095.1 Annona squamosa | reverse complement strand
TATATTCGGGTGGCCCACGCAGCACTACATATACAAAAAAATATAAATAAATAATTCGCCTAAAATTCACTCGACACGATGTCGCCCACTTGTAAGCTTTTAATTAATGATTAGCAATAGCACGGACATAAGTTGGTTGGTAAAGTTTTCAACTTTTGTATTGAGCATGCTGAGTTTCAATTCTGAGTTTTGTCTTCTATTTGCCTATCGGTCACGGTCAATGTTACATATCTGGCCAACTTTTGTTCGACTCTACCCTTTTAGTAAGAGTATAACACTCTCCCTTTCAATGGGAGTATGTGACGTTGTGAGTGTCTATATAAAATGAAGAGAGATGGAGGTTGTGTTCTGTAAATGATAAAAAATTTTGTGAAATTTTTTTGCTATAAAATTTTTTTAAATGATGTGATATAATAGAAATAATGATGAAAAGTAAAGAGAACAAAATTAAAGTAGATAAGTTGTATAAAAATTATTGAAAAGGAGGATAATTTGTATAAGAAGAAGTGAAGAAATAATTTTAAAATAGAATTGTTGTAGAAAGTAAAAAATTTTATATTGAAAATTTTGTGTTAATAAATACTCCATAATATTGTACAATAATAAAAAAAAATGTATTTCGGATGAATTTTTTTATAAAAAAATCTGTATTTGGGATGATTTGAGTGGTAAAGTAAGAGGCAAAAAATGCTTTGTACTGGTGGCGTACGAAATGCCCGCTTACCAGAGACATGCCAAGCTGGATTGCTTCTATGCTTAATTGCTCATCATTTCCGGCCGTAAACCGCACGTGTGAGCTTCCATTTCTCTTCCCTGCCACTCGTGTGGCCTGCCACCACACCAGCCTATTTTTGTGTTTCTTCGTCCCGATTGACAGATGGATGGAATGAAAATCACGCGAGGAGTGGGAAGTGTACCACGCTCAAGGAATCGAAGGTAAATTGCTGATAAATTGTAAACTATAAAAAACTTGAAGGGCCATTCGCAAAAAAATCCTGAGAAACATTATAAAACCTTTTGTTGGTGTGTTAATTTAAGTTCAGGAATTGTTCGGTTGATTTTGACAAAGTTTGAAACATACTTAAAGCCTATTTAGCATCTGGTAAAAAAAGAGTTTCCCATATCATTTCACACACCGTTTGATATGATTTAATTTTTTAATTATTTAACTACTTTATTATAAATTCTACAGTTCAATTGATTTTATATCTTTTTATACAATTATTCTATTATTTTATCTTTATTCTCTTTATTTCTAATTATTGCTCCCAATTATATTGGATTGCACGATCACTTTTTCACAACTTTTCTATAATTTTTTCTCATTTTTTAATCCCTTACTAGACATACCATTAAGTTTACTTCATCATATGTCATGAAAAGATAAAGCATTTTTTGCGAAAGTTAAAGTTTTTTAAACCAAAACTTTTCAATAAAAGTTTTTTAGTCTCTACAACTATCTAATAATTTACATTTTCTTATACAACTGTCATATTTTTAATTATTTATATAGATATATTCATACAATTAATATATTTATTTTAATTTAATTTTATTGAATACTCATCATGATCACTATTATATCATATCATTTTTTTTCATTTCAAAAACTCTTTTTTAACTCAAACTTATATCACTTTCCAAACCCACCTATGTTAAAATGTAATTATATTTACACAGAATGTTCATTTTGCAAAAGCCCCAGTGATGTAACATTCATTGCGGGAGGGGATTTATGGTGTAAACAGGAAAAGTAGACCGCAGGATGTTGAATATTGTTCCTGCAATTAAAGGAAATGAAGGGAACGGCGAGATGGGACTTTCCGTCAACGTTTTAGCTGGTCGTTCATTGTTCATGTCAAAGGATCGCGATTCGTTGATTAGACGTTTTTTTCCTAGCTACGATCCTTTCCCCCTTTTTACCCCTTCATCCCTATCCAATCACGTCTTCCCCATCCCATGAATCGATACCCAAGGGCTTGGGCCTCCATGGGCTTGTTAATCACTAGGTTTTTTAATTTTAAAAAATCCATCCAGGTGGGCTGGACTTTCCCTGAAGTCTGGATTAAAATTCCTTAAGCCCCACCAAAACTATTTTCATCTTATATTTTTTTTTAAAAAAAATGATAGCATTAATTTTAAGGAGTCGAGAAAGTAGTTGGAGTACAGAATTTGGTGGCCTGTTGGCCTTCTTGCAATTAAAAATGTTGTGATGTGGGCCTTTGTTTGTCTTTGGAAAACCGCCAACTGAAGCAGCTACTGTGCTATTGATATGCCAATATCGTTCCTCTTATATTCTTTCTTATTCATGAATGGTGATGTAATCCGGAGCACTAACATTATAGTTAGCGTGTGTTTCGCATTTGATAAAACTTTTAAACGAAAAATTTTTTGTGCAAAAATTTTTGAAACGAGAGAAATAATATGAATAGGGACAATGATAAAAAGTAAAAAAAAGAATAAAATTAAAATAAATATGGTAGTTATGAAAAATGATTGAAAAGTATGATAATTATATAGAAAAATGTGAAAAAATAATTAAAAAATAAAATAATTATAAAAAGTGAACAGTTTTATACTAATAAGTTTAATTGTCAATCCTTATGAGTGTGTTAGAAAATAATATGATTTTTGAATGAAATGTTTTCGAAATGGGAGAAAATTATGTAATATCATAAAAATAATGATGAAGAATAAAAAAATAAAGTTAAAATAGATATATTACTCACATGGCTACTTGTATACAAATAATTGAAAAATAAGATAGTTATATAAGAAGATGTGAATAAATAATTAAAAATGGAACAATTATAGAAAACAAAAAGTTTTATGTGTTTAGTTAGGCATAAAAAATATCAAGTTAAAACTTGTCACTCTCTATAATTAGTATATTTTTAATCATTTCTACACATATTTTTATACAGCTATCTTATTTTTCAATTACTTCTATACAACTGTCATATAACTAACCTATCTATTTTAACTTTTTTCTCTTTACTCCTCATCATTACTCCTATCATATTACATCTTTTTTTTTTCATTTTAATAACTCATGATTAAAATTTTTCATATAAAATTTTTATCATTTTCCACACACAAGTTTTATCATTCAAATTTTGAATTCAAAAGTTTTATTTATAGCTAAATATGCCCTATCTAGGTGAAAAAGCTTACAATCTAGAGTGTGTTTGGCATTTGATAAAACTTCTCCAAGAAAAATATGTAGCGTAAAACTTTTTCAAATTGGAAAAGTAATATGACAAAGTAAAATTGCAGCTAAAGAAGTTTAAGACAAACAACAAAAAAGTGAAGATAGCATCATGAAGGCAACGATGCAAGGCATGCAAAAGCTAGCACCAAGCTTTTCAGATGGACTGAAACTCATCTAAACAGTAATGGAGGCCCACCAACTGGCCGAAAGCAGCAACATCCAATAGAACAGAAGAAGGCAATTTTTGGCAGTCCAATGAAAAAACAACCAGCCATGTCATCAATGGGCATAAGAAGAACGTGATGAAATCACATTTTGCCCAAAAAAATGCAGTAGCCAGCCATCATGCAAAGGACCAGAAGAAGTGTCCAAAAACCGAAAATGTGTGGAGCTTCACATGACCAACACAGCAGCAACCCACCTCTATAAGTAGAGGTGGCATCCAGCATCTCAGACGAAGAAAGACATCCGGGGGAAGGGGAAGAGAGTGTAGCAGCTTGGTGTCCACATTGCCGGCTTTCCTTTCTTCATCTTCAAACTGTCCAGTCCAGTTTCGATCTTCCAGTTTCCAGCCTGTCGGTTACAGCTCCACGCTTAGATTTTATTTTTTTATTTTTTCTTTACTTCTCCATTTCCATATCCATGTAACAGCTCGTAAATCAAGCAAAAATCCCTATTATTGTAAATCCTGATTATGAGACTGAAATCCAGACTGTAAATTCAGTGCTTTTCAATGAAGAGTTGTAATAGAGTGTACTCGGGTGCAAAAACAAATTTTTTAATATTTTTTGAAAAATTCTTTTATACAACCGTTAATTTATGTGCATTTAACATGTGCATTAATTTTTTATATTTTTAGAGGCTTTTAGATTTTTATTTTTTATTTTTTAAAATAGCAGCATTTTTATAATTCGTCTAAAAGTCTCCAAAAATAGTAAAAATTTATATACATGTTAAATACACATAGATTAACGATGTATAAAAAAAATTCAAAAAAATATTACAAAATAGGTGAAATGCATCTGGTTACACCGAGGCTAGATCCACCCAAGTGCATCCAGTCACGTTCGCTCGATGAAATAGGATCCAACTCCTGCAAAGATTAGTGGCGACTTCTTTTTTTAGTATTTTATTATGTTGTTGTAAGTATAAAGATGTTGAAATCTTCAAGTTAAAATTCTCATCTTTCGTTGCTAACATATTTGGATTTCAGGAGTGATAGGTAAATTGTTGAACCAACTAAATTCTGCCGGGGAATTTGCATCATACCCTTTCTAAGTTTGTCTATTAGCATTTTATACTTCAATATTTTTTTATTAGCATATTAGATCCTAATAAGTTTCATCATTTGTATTTTAAACCCTCTGCCCTAATGCCATCTGTCATGCACCTTTCGGTCATGTGTAATGACGAAAATACCCTTCAATAAAATAAAATCACAGCAACTAGCTCATTCTCTTTACCACATGAGTTGGCTTTCTTCCCTTCCTAGGCTCCCCACTGCCTCTGTACCTTCACAATAGGTCATCTGCCACTACCTTTTCTACCTTTTCGACTCTATCTCTCTCTCTTCCCTGTCTTCTACCACATCCCACAGGAATCCAAATCCAAGGACAAGACCTGCGGCAGCAAAGTAGTAGGGAGGATCAATCATGCATTTCTCCGTCCAATCAACTGTGGCAATTTATTTCTTTGTGTAGACGTTGAAGCCATCCAAATCCATCAAGAAAACCTCCTTCCATTTCCAATCAAAAATCCCAACACCAGATTTCGCTGTAGAAGGATAATACATGGCGCTCTGATCGTCCTTGCTCCAATTCCCGACGTAGAAGCTCTTGTTCGCCCATTTGAACTTGCCTTCTCCCTTGGGCAGCCCATCCTCCCAAAACCCTTCGTAACGATTGTCGTTCACCCAAACCATCAATCCCTTGCTCAAAATTCTTCCCTTCTTCCACTCCCCTTCGTACTCATTCTCGTTCTTCCAAACATACTTCCCATGCCAGTCCTGCGCACCCCACCTCTACTCCCTCTCATAGCAGTCCCCATTCGCATACTCCTTCTGCCCTTCTTCGTGCTTCCTATTCATCTCCCACCGCCCACTGTAGGTGTCTCCGGCAGGGCCCTTGTACGTGTCGATCCCGTGCATGAACCCGCACTTGAATTCGCCCTTGTAAGTAGCGCCTGACGACCTCAAGAACTTGCCCCGCCCAATTATCTCGCCCCGGCCCACTCCTCCTAGTACATGCAGCTGTTCATCCACAGGTACTTTCCGGCACCATGCGGGACGCTGCTGACCCACTTGCCTGTATAGAAATCATCATTCAACAGCATGCAGTGGCCTCCACGCGCATTGCATTTGCTGCCAGTAGCATGGTCATCTTCCTCGTCGTCATCTTCATCGTCAACGTGGGCTACCGCTGACATTGAGGAGAAGATGTCTGTCACAAGTTTCTTGGCAGATTGAGTTATCTTGGGCGTTGATTCCTGAATCTTCGAACGTTGCTGTGACGGCGGCTGCATCATTAGATGATCATTGATGGTGTGTAGCAGCCGCAACTGGTGTGGGATTTAGAAACGGAGGTGGAAGATGGTGGAGATACTAGAGAGGAAGGCTTCTTCTCCCACATAGGAAGATTTCATAATTCATAGCTTTTTTTTCTTTTTTCTTAAGGAGGGGTTTTCATTTTTTTTTTTTTGTGTGCAGATTCTAACGAGAAAGCGAAAGGTGGCTGATGCTGTTACTACTCCCTCTCTCTCTAAGCTTTACTTTTCGACTTTTGTTTTTTGTTTTTTTGTAAAGAGAATGGGCTAGTTGCTGTGATTTTGTTTTATTAAGGGATATTTTTATCATTGCACATGACCAGACGATACATGACAGACAACATTAGGCGAAGGGTTTAAAATGCAAATGATGAAACTTATTAAAATCTAATATACTAATACGCAAACGTTGAGATCTAAAATGCTATTACGCAAACTTAAAGGGGGTATGGTGCAAATTTCCTGATTCTGCCAAACCAATCTATATCCTTCAACAGTATTGGGGTGGAAGTGATGTCGCATGACATTATTATTTAGAAAATAATCTACTAACATTCCTTATCTCATAGAAATGCAGAGACAATCCACATTTCTTTGAGTGAATATTGCTTCTTTAGAATTAGATATTGATGCCCAGCACCACATCTGCATTCCTTTCGACACAGAAAATCTAAGTCTTGGTTCACCTTCTATAATAATTTTTTTTTACAGATTAACTATGCTAACCATCATTGTTTTAATGACAATTGTACATCTTAGCTCATTGTTCAACCTATATTTTAAGGTTGGAGGAAGGCTTTTACATGTCGTGGTGCTTGCTTGAGGCACTACAAACAGTGGTAATGATAAAGAGTAAAAAGAATAATGTTAAATTAGATAGAATAGTTGTCAAAGTAGTTGTAAAGAAATGATTAAAAAATAAAATATTTGTATGTAAAGATGTGAAAAATAATTAAAAACAGAATAATGACGACAAATGAAAAGTTTAAATTAAAAAATTTTAGATTAATAAGTTTTTGTTAGATTTTTTTTCCTTTGTAAGAGTCTATCTTCCAAAGGTCTTAAACTCATAAGGTTTATATTAAGATTTAGGAATGCAACTTAAGTTGAGTTGGTTGGATTTGTAATTCATCCTATTTGTATTTTATTTACAAAAATCTTATCCAGTTCCTAGTATACTACATCTTATTTATGTGAAGGTCAATTCGATATGATTCTGATTCTAAGCAAGTTCCTCTAGCATAAAAGATTAAACTTTGAGAATAATTAAGTTATTTTTACCTGGATCTTGAGAAGAAAATATCGTATAGAAAAGGAAAAATTTTAGTTGAGACGTGTAGATAGTGAAGTGATCAAAATACGTAGTCCTATCCTATATATGGCATAGAATGCTGAGGTTGGTTTCGAGTTCCATTATATGAAACCTGCCCCTTCTTTTTTTTTTTTTTTTTCTTGAATAGAATAGATACCCATTCTTTTTTTTTTTAATGAAAAATAGATACCCATTCTTAATTATACAAACATGTGATTTTTTGTTCCATACACTAATCCATTTGAAATTTTTAAAAAACCTACCATACCTTTTGAAATCAGTTGGTCTGGTGGATACTTAAGTCGTAGCCCTATTTCCGTATGGTGGAGATGGGTCTTTAAATTATTTTGGTGGAACTTTCGTTTACAGATTATTTTATAGAAGGAGTAATTTGTCTTCTGAAAAATTTGTAAGAATATCTGATAAATTTTTTTTATTTGAGAATATTTGAGAACTTAATTGTAATAGATATTGAGATGGATACCAATTGAAAAAAAGTTGTAGCCCTAAACTTTTTTTTAATGGAACGAGTAATGTGATTACTGTACAGTTGATTTACCACCCCACCATTCTTTACATCCATCAGAAATTTGAGCTGCGTGTTCGGCTAAGTGATGGGTAGACTTTATTGTTGTAAAATATCATAAAACATAATCACACATATATGCATAGATGTCCTATTTTGTTAAAAAACCGTGAAATGTAAGTGGAGTTGGTTGGGTGGTCTGAGGCTGGGTGGCTAAGGGAACGTTATCGCCTGCTCCGGTAAGCTTATACCCATTTTTTTATTTTTTTTGAAAATTTTTTATAAAAATGTTAATCCGGGTGTATTTAACATGTGTATAAGTTTTTACCATTTTTGGGGTATTTTAGATATTTATTTTTTATTTTTAAAAATCAATGGCATTTTAGTAATTTAAAATTACTTAAAATGTCATTGATTTTCAAAAATAAAAAATAAATATCTAAAATACTCCAAAAATGGTAAAAACTTATACATATGTTAAATATACCTAGATTAACACTGTTTAGGAAAAATTTTAAAAAATGGATATAAGCTCCCCGAGCTGAGAACACTGTAACGTTCCAAATAAAAGCACCTCTCATTCCCGTATATCACGCATGGACGTAAAACCCGCTCTTCGACTCGTTCAACCAGACACCACACACACTTCCTCGTTAACGTAGCCTCAGAAAATCGTAAAATGATCCTTTTAGACCGGTTGGAAATCCGGCTAAACACTTTTTTTAATTCTTTTTATAAATATGTTAATTTAATTGTGTTTAATCTATAAACTAAATTTTACTATTTTTAGAGATATGTATATATTTATTTTTTATTTTTAAATACAGGGTTTTATTTATTTTTATTTTTTGGATGTGCATACGTATGTGAAATGGTTGTGGCTGAGGATTCTTAAGCTGTTGTTGTTGCATCATTAAGTGCGTAGAAAAACAAGAAGAAACTTTTTTTTTTTACGTAAAGACAAAGAAGAAATGAGTAAAAGGAAAAAAAGCTATTTGAAACTATTTCAAGACATTTTCTTATATTTAAGAAAAAAGTTTAGTTCTTCAGTGGTTCGTGAATACGTTGGTCCAGTTTAGGCCGTACGTTACTAATTATACGAAATCCACCCACGATTATATTTAGTTTGTCAATTTAACCTGGACAGCGAAAATCATTTCAATGGGAATCCTCTGTGACCTACAGCTTTTAAATAGTATGCACGAATTTTAAAAAGATATTTGTGCTTACGTCTAAGTTTTTTTTAGGTAGTTTTCATTTATATCTATGATTTGAAGCTTATTATAAATACGTTTAAGATTTTTTAAATTATTTATAGTTATGCCTATGGTAAATATTAATATGTTGAATTTTACAAAATCAAAATACTTACACATCAAATATACAAGATATACAAAGTTCTATGTAATAAATTCAATATCAATAAATCCAATGATTAAATGTATATTTCAAAAAAGACACTTGTATCACTAATATTATTGAATCATTTTATTTGTAAGGAGCCCGATGAGAAGAAACTCTCGTGTACAATTCTGCAATAGAGATGGAATTAAGAAACAACCATCAACTATACCCGAAAAAAATCAAATTCGGCAAACAACAAAAAGGAAGAATGAGGAGAGTATCTAGCGAGGCAATCATATATGTTTCAAAAAATAGTCTTCTAATACTTGAACCCGATTAGATCACATCTAAGCAAATACAAGTATGGGGATGAGCAATGACACAATATATGCTTTGGAAGTGAAAAATATGGTTACTCATTTTTCCCAATAGACCCGTGACAATAAAACTTAAGAAAATGCATATGAATTTGGGAAAATGATAAACCTAATACTAGTTATCTGTTGCTAAATCAGAGCAAATACTTTATGAAATGAGGGGAGTACCTGAAACATTAGCCAAAGTAGCAATTGAAATAGGTGCAAACAAAATGCCTTTAGGAACGCAATTCATTGATACCGAATGATCATCTGCAGCCTCTCATGCACGCGGCCCGAAAACATATATTTTTATTTTTTCAGTTTTTTAATTAACAAGTAAAGTTAGATATATTAAATTTATAAATCAAACTTTACCTATTTGAATGTTTTTAAGTGTTTATTTTATTTTTTTAAACATAGTAGTATTTTCATAATTGTCTAAGATTAGAAAATTACAAAAATATCACATTATTTAAAAATATAAAACAAATACTTAAAAATTCAAAAATGATAAATCTTAGTTTATAGATTTAATACACCTAATTTTACTTTTCCATGAAAAAATTGAAAAAAATACAGCCTTTTCATTGCTGTGAGATAAATTTAAACCGAACATTGTATTTATTAATGTAAATTTAGTTTATACACTAAAAGTCGCCTTGAATCGAATAATTTTGAGGGCACTAATAAATATAAATTGTTTTAAAATTAATCATAGCCCACCGATTTATTTAATCAAAGTAATTTTTGATATATTAACTAAATACATATTAATAAACATAATGAATGGTTTTGATTTATCAAAAAGTATTATATTTTTTAAAGAATAAGAGGTTCATGTTTGCCAAAGTAAATATTTCAAAAATTCTTAGGCCTATTTACAATAAATTTCAAACTAAAGTATAAAAGCAAGTTGTATAAAAAATCATGGTGAGAGCACAGCATGAATCTTTGATTGATTGGAATGATTTTTTAATTCTTCATTAATAAATAACAATTAAAATAATAAACGGATTGGACTGTGCATGATCGCCCAAATGCCTCAAACTTGAGAAATGTAACGGTTCATCTGGTAGAGCATGCACTATTTTTTTGCAATGCTTATGCTTTTCTAAGGACAGCCATCGAGTGTAGCGGAGCCATCAATCAATTCCGTATCCCGCTGTCGACACAGCATTTTCCTTGAGCCGCGAGAAAAGCGGTCGCAGACAACGCTCGTGGCACTGATGCAATTCGGGTAGTTAGGTCCATTCACGCTCGAACTTATTTTTATTCAAAGAGTGCACGCGTGCGTGATAAAAGTTTTTCGCGATAATTTTTTTGGATGGAGAGAAAATAAGGATGAGTAAAAAGAATATAATTAAAATATATAGGTTAATTGTATAAATAATTATTTAGAATAATTAAAAAATAAAATAATTGTATAGAAAAATGTGAAAATGATTTAAAAAAATAATACAATTATATAGAATAAAAAAATTTTGCTTGAAGAGTATTGAGATTAAACAAACATGCCCTTATTTTTTAAAAAAAATTAACGGTATTTTATTTTAGGTAGGGTAAGTTCTAAACGTACGCTACCTTATTATTTTAAAATCGATTTGATTTTGATTCTGATTTCAAATCAATTTTTTATATTAATCTTCATATTATATTTGAAAGACTTTTACTTAAAAACTTATAACCACTATGATAATGATATAGTTTTAAAACACATTTATTAGATATACTAAATAATAGATAACTTAAACAAGTTTCTATATTTTAAAATATATATTATATCTTCGAAAATATAATGTATTTCATAAAAGAAATATTGAATATATATTAGTAATTCGGGTCGATTTCAAAATTTAGACCTTGAAATTTATCATATCCTAATTATATTGAGTATTTTTTTTAGTAGAAACTTATCCTGCCCAAATTACACTCAATATTTTTTTACTGTAAACTTATCCTATTCATAATCCAACCCTATGAATAGGAAAATAAGAATTCATCATAGGGATATGCAATGACCGTGAGCACCTTACTCAGTTACACCCTTGGCGGATGGTGGGTAGAATTGGCGTCCACCTCATAGAAGTGAAGCCAATTCAGTGTTATTACATTTGAGTTCTCCTCAGTAATTCCACGGATATAGCCGGTTTCGTGTGAAAAATTACAAATTATAATCTATTTTAGTAGCACACGTTAAATGGAGTGAAAACTTTCCATATTTAAAATTATAAAATATAACAAAAACTTAAGTTTTGATAAATGAATTAAATGCCGGTGGGCCCACATAAAAATAAAAATATCTATATGTATTGAGGCTTAATATATATGTATTATTGATTCACTACCCTATAAACAAACACTTTTATTTTTATTAGTTTAATTACAAATTCGATGGCTAGTTTAACCAAAAAACTTTTTTTAATTAGTTTAACCAAAAACTGTATAGATCTCAAATATGCATAGGAAAATATGAGGCCTATACATGTTGAGTAACGACTAATGCTCCTTACATACTCCTGGTCTAGAGAATTATTATTATTATTTATTTATTGGTATTAATATGTGATCCCAAGCATAAATTTTCCATATATAAGATTTTTATTTTTTCGAATTTTTTTAACCGTTTCTTTTTTAATTTCTAAAATGACAATAAGATTTTTTTTTTTTTTTTTTTGAGAAAGCCTTTCTCCATTTTCGAAATTTAAAAAGAAATTATTAAAATAATCTAAAAAATAAAAAATTTTATACGTATAGAAAGTTCATGCTTCAGCCCATGTATATGAATGTCAAATAAATAAATAATACGAACATTGAATCTTAATCCATTTGGGAGAATTGGATCGGTGCTGTTATATATTATGCCACGACTGCAAGAAAAACTAGCTTTTGCGACAAGCTTCCGGGATTTTTCTTTTTCAAATTACTAATCGGCCAGGGCAAAAAGAGTAAGCATTTATAAACGTTTGTTCTCAATCATTTTCCGGCTAAAATACATTGGTGGGCCTTAGTTAATATAACGTCACGATATCACTAATAAAGGTAATGAGTAACTTAAATTCATCAAAAATGTCATGGTTTACAAAAAATTAAAATGTTCTACACATGTAATTGATTCCGCTAAAGTGGAACGGTAATTTGATTAGTGGAGTGATAATTTAATATCTTAATACTATTTATATTTAGGGATCATTTTGTGGCACGGTAGTGAGGAGACGGGAAGTTAGATTTTTGAAAAATATAAAGATGATATGATATAATAAGCACAAAATGAGAATAAATAGTATAATTGCATGATAAAATAATTGAAAGATATATGATAAATGAAAAAACTAAGATAGTTTAGTAGTTAAATGTAAAATTATTTTTTTTTAAATATCTTAGAAAAAGGTGAGAAGTTTGCTTTGGTGGGTCATCTCCGCTCCTCTTACCAATGGATGCCTTGGATTTATTGTTTTTACAGAAAATATAATGAATTTATTTTTACTTGCGTTAATTTTTTCTTTTTTTGGATTGGTTATCGCGTTAACTTTAATTATTATATTGTATCACATCAAGCCCACTTCCTCTCTTTTTTTTTTATCTGCGTTACAGGAATTTCTTTTACTTTTCAACTAGCTGAACCTGCTGAATTACTCTTGCCAACCTAATCAAATGGCTCGGTAGCCGACTAAGTGAGACATTTGAATTCATCAGTAAAAACGAATTAAATACATTTAAGTAATGTTCTTTGGCCAATGAGAACATAAATATATACAAATTAAATTGCATAGATTTGTTTAGAAAGAAGAAAAAGTATTTCTTATAATTTACATATAAATAAATGAATACATTTTCAAGCACACGTGGCCTTGTATGTTTTCAAGTTGAATGAAAATTAGTTTCTTAATTAAATAAATGATTCAATGGTTAGGGTGAAATATAAATGAACTTACATGACAGTAGGACTCAAAGATAAAATAAATAGTATAGCTGTACAGAAAAATATTTAAAATAGTTAAGTAATGATGGTATTAAATCATTTAAAAGAAATTTAAAGTTATTTTTTAACAAGCTAAACTTATATGCAAAAAGAAAAAAAAAGAATCACTAGAAAATTTTGATAATTAGTATCATCTAGCCAAAGAATTGGATGTCGTATCACTATAAAACTCGGGAGAATAATCTTCTTTGCTGGCCTAAAATAAGCTATTTTGTCGCGCATAATACAACTCCTCATTTTTATTGTTGTATTTTTTATGAAACTGATTTTTAAAGTATTTTTAACTTATATCACGAAGTTCATTATTTTTAAATATATGTAGGTCATCATTTTTGGGGGCATTTAAGTCGTTTCGAACCCTCAAAAATGACGATTTTTAGTCCGACGTAATACGGTCCTTATTTTTATTTTTGTATTTTCTATGAAATTGATCCTAAAGTGTTTTTAACTTAAATAAAAAAGTTTATGATTTTTAAGTCTATGTAAATATTTTTAAAAAATATCATTTGGGGTATTTAAGACGTTTTAAAGCCCTCAAAAATGACTTTTTTGAAAATACAAAAATATGTACGTATATCCAACAGTAGTACAATTTTGGTACATAATTTAAATATACTTTAAGAAATGGTTTCATAATAAATAAATAAATAAATAAAGGGAGTATTAGGCCAACTTAAAATTTAAAATAAGCTTATTTTAGGCCTGCCTAACAACATCACAAACGGGAAGAAATTAACTGGTGTATCAGCAATACTCATCATCGGCCGCCCGCAAAATGTGCGTAAAACAAGGAGGGGCTACAAAAATTGAGGGTCAACCATAGATGCTGTCTTTAATGGTCAAAGACGTGGCGCGCTCTCTCTCAACGACGCTGAAAGTTCGAAAGAAGATCCGTTCCACTTCGACGCATTTACATGCCCGCTGCTATTACAAATTTACAACCCGAGCCGCTGGAGATGTGTCATCAACATTAGAACCGCGCATCGCCTTGAATTCAACGGCACGCCACATACAATATTCATATAATAATATCCAACGGGATCACTTCCACTTGCAAGATTTTCTAAACTGTCAAATGTATCTGCAAGAACACTTTATGCAGGCATTATACAAGCATTATTTTTCCCCGGTTCGTTGAACAACACAAACATGCGGCAATGTTGAAAAATGTCAAAGCACTGTGTTAAATGCAATTATGTATACATGTAGGTTTATTTTCAAAAAAAAAAATCGCAAATACCACATTTTAAACCTGATTTGCAAAAGCATTTTTATCATACTGACCGTGACTTTGATTTTGTCGTGTATCAAAACTTGTTAGAGCCATATAATTACATGCTTAAACTATGCCCCTCATGATAATGATGACGTATGAAAATTGATTAGTGAATTTGACTCCCATCAAAAATAGCATTAGTGGTTTATATGCATTCATGATAGTGTTTTGTAAACAAAATTTCATAACTGCAGTGCTCTTCTAGAATTCAAATTTATGGATAAAGTTTGTAAAATCACAAAAAGACGGGGAGCTAAATCTATCTATGCAACTTGTGTGAATTTCCAAGCCTGCAGCCTTTTGTAGCCACTGTGGTTGGCCATATAAAAAACTTCCATAGTTCACTAAGCTAGCTCATAAAATTGAATCCTGCTTCTATACCCTGGTCGCACTGCAGTAGTTAACTAAAATCTTATCTGTTTTTCTTACTTTGATAATTTGTGAAAAAATAATTTTATATATTGTGTTTAACATATTTTTTTACACATTCATAGACAGGGTCGTGCACAATGATGTTATCAAAATGTTGAGATTTTCATGAAAATATAAATGACACTAATAGATCAATTATCAATGTAAGAAAAATGAAGATAATTACATAGAATGATAAATATTACCAATATATTAATACAACATTTGGGGAAAATGACAAAAAAGAAATAAATGGAAAAAGGGTAACCTTTGGGTCCTCTAGAATTGGTTGTGTCCTTCAAATTGAGTCACGGATTGAATTTGGTGTCCAATCTTTCCAGCATTAACTCCATCAAACAGCATTTAAAAATGAAAATTCATTTTTGGTTAATTCGATAAAAGATGAATAGGTGGTACAATCATTCATGAAAAGAGCCCACCCTACTGCAAAGATGCCTACTTAAGCGGCCCGAGTTTTAATTGCGGATGCAGCTATACAATTCTCTTGGGTAAAAATGAATAAATACTATCAAAGTTTTATCCATGTCTTGAAAATTAACACAATTGTGCCAATTGATTTCAAGCACGTCTAAAATCCTCAAAGAGGGAGAATCAGATGAGAGGAAACACCTCGCGTAGTTGTGTTATGTTCCAACTTTTCTTCTCAATTGAATTCTTGGAATATCTTGATAATGGTATGAAATTCATCTATGAGTCCTGATCTTTTTAGGCAGGCTTCCGTGCGTCTGTCACAGAAATATTTTTTATGTTTTTTTATGGGCAAGTAAATTTAGGTATATTAAATCTATAAACTAAATTTTACCATTTTTAAATATTTTTAAGTATTTGTTTTAGATTTTTAAACACAATGACATTTCCATAATTTTTTGAGACTTAAAAATTACGGAAATGTCACTATGTTTAAAAATCCAAAATAAATACTTTAAAATATCCAAAAATGATAAAACTTGGTTTATAGATTTAATATACCTAGATTTACTTGCTCATAAAAAAAATATTTTTGGATCAGACGCACTAAGGCAGCTGTCATCTGGCTTGAAAAGATCAAACGGCTTCATCTATTGTGTGTATAAATAATTATTTTTGTAAAAATGACGCCAAATTTCATCCAAATTGAACCATAATATAGGCCATTAAACAATACAATAAAATGTTTGACTCATAGACTAATTTCAAAGGTGTTGATTTGACATATAAACCGTTTAAACGTTATTCTGTGTAAATGTGAATTATGATAACATTATAATACATATGTTAATGGATGTAATTGTTTTTGCATAATATTTAATTCAATTAAAGTGATTTTCAGTATCATATCAAATTAAATAAATTTAAATTATATGAGTAATTGAATTTTATTATTAATCATCAAAGCAAGCCCCCGACAGAAAGGTTACACAAATTCAAATTTAAAAGGCAATTGTCTCGCTACTTTCTAGTGGGCTTTTGGGCTCCCTACAGAGGTATTTACAAAAAAGACATCTCAACGGTATTTTGCTAAGTTTTGCATTTTAAATTTCAACCTTTTTGTCACCTGCGGCTAACGCAGGTGGCAGGGGTGTTGGGCCCCTTAGCGCAGGTCATGGGTTTGAATCCCACGTTGGGATTTCGGCCCAAAAAAATGATGTGGGAGTTGTGGTCTCCCTTTGAGGTGGGGTGGGAGCTGTTGTCTTCCTTGGGCTGGATGGAAGCTGTTCTTCCTAATTCTTTAGTGGAGCTGTGTCTTCAAATTTCTTTGGAGGAGTTATGTATCTCTTTGTTTGTAAAAGTGTCTCAGAATTACAATGTAATATGTGTTGAGATGTATGTAAATATAAACTATCAAAAAAAATTTTCAACCTTTTTTTTTATTTGAATTTATACACACAATGACATCTACAATTAAGCACATTCAACCCTTACACTATAGAGGAATTTTTCTATAAATACCCTCATAGGAAATTTATAAAAACACCCCCCACAGGGAGAATCACTAAGACGCCTTACACATCTAGTGCAACACAAACACCGACTACCCATATTTTGTGCTGGTGGTGTAACTTGTGTGACCACCAAGCCACATGTCGGGTGGCAATTTCAACCTTTTCTTTAAGAGGGTGTTTACTTTCTTTAAAAAAATTTTAATATAAACTTTTCAATCTCTATAATTACCTTGTTCTTTAATTATTTCTTCAATTTTTCTTATATAATTATCCTATTTTTAAATCATTTTTATGCAATTACTCATACGTTGAACCTATCTATTTTATTTTGACTCTATTTACTCATCATCATTACCTCTACCATATCATATCATTTTTTCTATTTCAAAAACTTTTACATCTATAACTATCCTAAAAATGTTAAACTAAAATTGTTCACTCTCCATAAGTATCCTATTTTTAATCATTTTTCACATCTTACTATACAACTACCGTACTTTCTAACCATTTCTATATATCTACCCATATAACAAACCTATCTATTTTAATTTTTCTCTATTTATTTTTCATGATTACCTCTACCATAATATATCATTCTCTTCAAATTTAAAAACTTTTATAACCCAATGTGTACATAATAGAGCCGTGGGAGTGGAGTTGGGTTTGAATCATGCTAACGTGATTTTATGCCTGGTTTTAATTTGGCAGCTTGTGTGGTCTTTCCTTTATACTTGAGAGCTTGTTATCTCCCTTATTGATATTCTGAATGTGTGGTCTTCCCTTTATACTTGTAGCTTGTTGTTTCCCTTATTGATATTTGGAAGCTTGTAGTCTCCCTATTTAATCTTGTAAAAATTATCTCATGGTTTATTGTAAGATATATTGAGATGTAATGTAAAATATCTCAATTAAAAAAATTTATACCAAAAAATTTTCATCTAAAAATTTTATTACTTCCCAAACACACCATAAAATCTTTCATCGAAAGTTTTATTACTTTCTAAACACATCCTAAATTATTTTTTTATCAAATTAATTTTCGCACCAACTTAACTGCTGGTGGACAGTTAGCTGAAAAGTTTGTGGGTGTTCTAGTCCGAGATTAATCTATTCCAACCAATTGCAAGTTGATACAGAGCTTTAATATTGTACACTCGCGGCTGCAAGGCCATACATGGGTCAACCTATAGACGTTGGCCTCGAAGAAAGGCAACGATGGGTCATTATCTTCTTATCATTGCATTTAGATCAACAGGGCCAGGATCACAGAAATGTGTACTCTCCTCTTTTTGGTCTCCAAACCTTTTAATTGGGTGGAAATATTATTTTACCCATTTACCCTTTTGTTGTCATGGAATTAACAGAGTTCCCCAGATATCATTTCTAGACGAGGTCACAAAGCCGCCAAGTGAATGCACATTGAGTAAAAGTGGGGATACATTTAAGAGGTTTACTAAATGAACCCAAGATTTGTTTAATTCCATTTATTTTTTTAGTTGACATTGCATATTTAAGACAATAACTCCGATAGTTGATTTGGAAAAGATAACACAAATAAATAGGTAACTAAATAATGAGGAGGCCATCTCAAACAATTTAATGATGATGACTTTTAAAGCCCTTTTTGTTTATTTTGATGGAGCATGCAATAGAAAGATGGTGAAACGGTTACTTCTAGATCCACCAGATTGATATAATATTTTAAATTTTTTCAATGATTCAAATAATATTACATTTTTTCATTATTGTATTTGTTTTCAGTCATTTCTTTTGATTTAAAGAACAAATCTTTGTCATCTGTCGTACTATATTTTCCTATCATCCTCTTCCACTTAAGAATTTAGGAGATGACATGAGTGGGTACTTCTTTTCAAATAATAATAGTAGTAGTAGTAATAATAATAAATAAAAAATAAAAAACTTTGCACGCTGTTGAAGAAGCATATACTTATCAACGTCTGCCGTCAAAAAATATTTGGTGAACTTGTAATTCTTGAGATCAAGTTGCACCGCTCATCTTTGGTACATTCTCTTGCACTGAGAAAGTGAATATATTGTTTTTTATGATGATATTTGATCATCTTCAAAAGATTCAGGCCCCCCATTGCGTCGTTAGAGCGGGATAAAAATTAAACAAAATTTTAACTTCCTGAACATGACAAATGACTGTCTTAATTAATAACTCTATTTTTCGTTTTACTTATTTGTTGTAAAAAATCAGGTATTTTACCATTATTCATTTTTTAATATTTCTGACATCATTTTCTTTTATTTATTTCCATTTTCATTCCTCCACTAACGCATATTTCAAAATATTGAAGCAATTTCCATTTGAATGACAGAATTTTAGACATTAGGCACCAAATGTGAAAGAATAAGAAGCAAAAGAGCGAGTAGCGCACTTGAATGCGCACTAGAGCGACGAGCTGTAGCGCATACTGTCACCATTTAAGGGCACTTCGCGTGAATCTGTAAGCGTTTCGAATTTTAAGACATTCAAAGTCCATTTTCAAGTGCGCATTAAAATTGCCACCGGTGATACATGTACAATGAGCTTCCACCATTATTTCCTATAAGCAGCTAATTTTCTAAAATTAATGGACGGAAAAGAAAAGAAAACTAGCTTTAGTAGAGAAAAGTATGGGTTTAATTCAATTTGTGGCTTAATACATTCCAAAATTAACAATACAAGAACCACATTTCAGTTTCATTCTTTCTAAGCACTGCCCAAAAGCAACGTACCAAAGCAGCCAAAAAAGTTTTGAAGGTGCTTATGATCAGTGCCTCATTCATCTCTTTCGAGATAGCTTAGCAATTTCAACTGCAATATTTGTGCACCACTGCAACTTTTAATGGGTGAATGCTTACAGGGCTAGGATGATTAAATGGCCATGTAACTTCCTCAAAAAACAGTCTGAGAAAAAATGACATGTACATTGTGGGCGAACAAAAAATACAGCCAAATATAGAGTATGCATCCACGCGTATCTCTACTTTATTTTCTTGTATTAATTACAAGATAGTGGTTTTTAATGACCCACTAAATAAAACTAATGCGGTACGCTCCTCGGAATCTTTTAATCTCGTCGCGGCGATAATTTAAGTTCTAATTTCTCGACATAACCAGTGTTATCAAAACCGAGCCGCAGTTGAAGCCAGCAGTGAAGCATCTGGTTCATGGTATAATTGGTTTAACCATCAATATAAGTATAGCTGGATTAACCTGTTCAACATGTTTTTACAAAAAAAATATATAAATATATATAGATTTTGCTCTAGATGCATACTTCTATCATTATGCTACATTGATAAAATGCTTCAAAGAATCAACTAAATCAATGAATCACTTGATGCATTAAGAACTGACAGATCAACAATGAGTATATCCGTTAAATACAAGGAAGTTAATGCAGGAAGTTCAAATAGCATTGTTCCATTAACTCAATGTCTTGAATTATGCTGAAGTACTGATTCCTTGCTGCACTTCCGTCAGTCCCCATGAAGTACTGGATAATAATTGTAGTATTTTTGAAGCCGCTAGGGAGTTTCCGTCGGGACGGAGGATGACAATAATATGGAATTGTTGACTAGCATGTTGTAGGGCTTAAGGTAGTTGGTGTACCACAAACGAGCAAGTGAAGTAGGACACACACCGCACACCCAACCCTTTGAAACTCACAAGGTGACTAGTTGCCCACGTCAAACATCCAGGCCCTATCCGTTCTCAACAAATTCTCAAGAAGAACCTTGAAATTAATATTATTTGGATTCTTGCAAAAGGTTACAAAAAAAATCAAGTTTTCTACACTTTTTTCTGAAATAGAAGGAAAATCAAAATGCATATTGGCTGGATTCCAAAATCAGGAAGATGGGTAATCCATTTTTGCAAAGAAGCAACAGATCAACGGCCTGGATCTCCAAAACATCTGGGGGAAAAAAAAAAAGCCAGAACAATCCACATGAACAGCATCTGCAGAAAATACGGAGATACCGCTGATGGTTTGCCACAAATTATGGGATCCATAGCCAGCAGTTCAGTGCAATACAAAAGATAGAAGGAAATGGTTGGATGTGCGTGTATGCGTCCTTGTCATAGGCATTATTTTTATCCACGTATGATTTTTTTCAGCCGTTCGGATCGTCTAGATTTATAAAGAAGAGAGCCGAAATTTTAAACGGTTGTGAAATAGTTGAGTAGTGCAGACAACGGAGGAGGCGAGAAGAGAAGCAAGAGGCAGGGAGAGAGAGAGAGATGGTTGATGGAACGCGAGAGGAGAAGAGTTTGAGAGAGACGAATCGTGAGTTGTATGTCTCGTCATTAGCCGTTGGTTTGTGGGTGTTTAATACTTTTCACCGACTATCTGTGCAATGAATGAAGCCACCACACACTTGTAATTGCACTATTTACTCCCATTTCTTCAATATCTTCATACATCTTCTCTATTCGGATTTTTTTTTAATTTTTTTTTGCACAACAATTAATACATTTCCTGGCCCCCAATTACGCTCGTCTTCACCCGTCCTTCAATTCCATTCAATCCCCGCCCCTCTCTCTTTCTCGCTCCTCGCACCAAAACAAAAAAATCTTTCCAAAATTCCAGTTCTCTCCTTCCATCTCCTTATATAAATGGCACTGGTGCTGCAACAACATCGTACTATTAGTTGTAACAACACCCCCTTTGCCCAGGGTGGTGTTTCCCTCCGCCGCCCTCCTCCTCCTCCTCTTTGTCCCTCCTCCCTCTTCTAGCCCGTGTCCGGCGGGCTATCCGCATCAACCCCTGCAATTGAACTAGGATCTCAAGGTGCAAAACCTCCACATCATTGCTAGTTCTTTGGCACGTACATCTGATTTCGTTCGTTTGCTTATTCGTGTTTCGTCTGTGATCAAACAGGAAGGATGAGCCGTAACGGGAGGAACCCGAAGCTGGACTTGAAGCTCAACCTGTCGCCGCCCCGGCCCAGCGCCAGCGCCCAGAGCACCACCGTCGTCTCCCCAAACCGATCCATCTCGTCGTCTTCGCCGACGTCGCCTCACAGCTCATGTGTCTCCACCGAGGTGGACCCTGGCCAGGGCCTGCAGTACTCGAACAGTCCCGAGGCAACGTCGATGCTCTTGGTGGGATGCCCCCGGTGCCTCATGTATGTGATGCTGTCGGAGGATGATCCCAAGTGCCCCAAATGCAAGAGCACCGTCCTCCTCGATTTCCTCCGTGACAACAACCCGAGCAACAGCAACAAAACCAACAACACCAACAGCAGCAAGAAGACTAGAAAGAGCTAAGCTGATGTAGCTTGCCATTTTGTTATAGGTTTCCCCTTCCGTGCTCTCTCTCTCTCTCTCTCTCTCAAACTTTCTTTCTTTTTCGGGGGCCTTTGCTCTCGTACATCGTCAATATAAAATATAGGTTGTGTTTTCCTTTCTACCAGTTTGTTTTATTCCTCCTGCTTTGATTGAAGACAATGTAATAGAGGATAACCGCAACACCCAAGTTCTTTCATGAAACAGTTTTTAACTTCCTTCTATTTTAACCTATTCCCAAAGTGCTCATGGGGTGGGTATGTATGTATATATGTATCTTACACACACGCAAGCACGCACCCACCCTTCGGCGTATAAGCATCCTCTCCTGTCCTCCCATGCTTTCCGATGCATGGCAGTCTAACAGGTATATGAGGCACGCGCGCACAAACACACGTATAGAGGGAGAATAGAGGCAGCTGGCCCAGAAGTCAATACGCCCCTAGCAATATCCTAGAACAGATTGACTTTTCGCAAACATATGCGTCCGTGCTCGCATTTTTATGAGGATTGATAAATGAGTTCGTGTGTTTAGAAGTTCGAACAGGTGGAGCTTTTAACATCTGCCTCTCTCACAGGGGTGTTAAATAATATACACACACGAAAGCGTGTATGCGCATCATCTGAACTGGAGGAGACAAGTGGGAGGGGTTTGGTAGTTCGAGCATTGAAAAGAATGGCTATTTTCGATTGAATTTCCATAAAAACAATTCAATGCTTGAGTAATTGAGACGGTTGAGAATAATGAAGGGTATCACGTCATATGATAAATACAAATTTATTTCCTCTCTCTCTCTCTCTCTCCAACTTCATCTTCACCTACACTAAATGTCATCTCTGTTGCCATACTCTATTTGGGTAACCTGTCTTCCTTTTCCTTTGCTTTCGGCAATCTCAATTTAAGAGCATGGAGACGACAATAACGCCCATATCTAATTTCCAGCACTCCAGAATCCAAATACCAAACAAAACTAGTAATGGTCTTTTCTGGCCATCGCTTAGCAGGCCAAAAGTTGGTATACTGGCCCTATCTATTTGACCCACCATAATCGCCCATCATCCACTCAAATCCAAGCCATCCACTCCTCCAAGCTTCCATCGTTATCAGCAAGTTAATATGTTCCCTATATAAAAAGGGTCTTTAAAAAATATATATCTGACGGCTAGGATCCTCTTTAAAACACGAAATCCGCGACCCAGCTCCTAATAAGCAGATACAAGCTGGAAAGTCCACAGAGAGTCTAGAGGCATTACTCAGCTTATACACCCAACCTCTGTGTATCCAACAGCTCGGCCTACGCTGAGTTGCTGACTATGCCGTTAAATGCCGGAGGTTGCAGAAGAAATTACTGTGTTCACGGGTCCATACACACATGCCCCGCTATCCCACCAGGTTTCACAGTCCATACAAATGGTTTTGGAAAATTTTAAATATGGAAGAGATACCCAGTTATGTTGGGAGTGTAATTCAGTGCACCCGGGTGCACTCAGCCTCAACGCACCCGGGTGCACTGCACCTATTTTTTTTTATTTTT
>JAXCLR010000073.1:22357786-22418928 GCA_035584095.1 Annona squamosa | reverse complement strand
CCTAGATTAACCATTGTATGAAAAAATTTTCAAAAAAAATAAAAAAAAATAGGTGCAGTGCACCCGGGTGCGTTGAGGCTGAGTACACCCGGGTGCACTGAATTACGCTCCGTTATGTTGGAATAAATCCACTTTCTTTTTACCATCCAAGTTAGCATCTGCTACAAGTACATGGAGGCTATTCTATCAAGAGTCAATTATAGTCCAGTTTTGCCCCACCCAACAATATGTAGAGACCACATGTTATCAAAGCAATTTTGGTCGCTTCAGTTGCAGATAGTGTCTATCTTAGAAGAGCGAGTAATGACAACAATAGGCGCATACGGGTCAAATAACATAGCAGCTGTGTAACATAGCAGCTGTGCATATACACTATCGTCCCTCGAAGGCACATGCCTACCAATTCAGGAACAGTAACATATGCCGGGCACATCAAGAAAACCAGCTGATTCCTCAATTGAGATCATCAAATTGTATTGAGTTTAAGGATTTAGACCATCCAAGAGCAGGCAGACCAATCATGACATCAAGATTGATTGTGATCTGCAACAGTATGGCAATCAAGGTTGTACATACACAGATTTTCGGTGCACAGGTACAGAAGCAAATGCTTAGCTGAAAAATTCAAAACCGCATGTATCGTAATTAATGTCGCTGATACACTTTGCTATCCATGGAAGATTTTTTCTATATGAGGGGAGGCGTGTAGGTAGCCAGGTGATATGTATACATTGGGAACCATAGCCATACATTCCCGGAGGCGTGATGCCCAGCTGCATGCCAAACGTGTGCCAAACGTGTGCCTTTCTCCTTTCCTTGCCCTAATGTTGTTAGGAACATTATCAAAGCTCTACAGCACACAAAAATGCAGCAGTCGGTTTTCTCTGTTCCATAACATGTATTTTAAGTGAACTTTTGGAGTACATGTTCACATTTGAAATGCATATCATGGATCATGAAAATTGCACTAGGACAGTACGATATTTTTGCAACACATTTTCACAATTGAGTTAGACATTATGCACAAAGGAAATTGCTAAGCAGCAAAACAATTTTTGCAGCAAATTTTCAGATAGCTGAAGGAAAAACATGCAATCAGGGGAACAGAACAACATGACCTTGCACAAAGCATCATGGAACAGGTATTTACATAATAGAAAGGAAATTAAGCAAAATTCTGGATGAAGCTGATTCAACAAGCAATTTGTAATATGTTTGTTTTACTTCATTTGAAAATATGATTTATGAGGGCAGTCTAATCCACTAGTATTCTCACCACTTTACAGAGAGGGGCTACAGAGTTTTTCGTTTATGGAAGGCCATTCATGGTGCATTCATCTTTGTTGGCAGAACATGCTAATTTGTGCATATGCCGGGCCATCAAGGCAAGGAGCTGCCGAATTGAGTATATCACAGGAACCCAAAAAGATAGCTCTGCTGGTAAAATTCTGTGCTTGTTTCTAAGAGAACTAGTTTGAACCCTAGGAATGCCTGACATGCATGTCTTGTGTGGATACATGTATCTGCATTCTCAAGTTTTCTAGGAGTTTACCAGGCCTCCTTCCATCACATATTGGTGGTGAGTCATCAGGGTCCTTTGCAAACTAAACATTAAAACTATCAGTGAAGGAGGTGCTACTAAGAAGATCAGCACAGCCCATTGGGATCCTCTCATAGCAAAATGAAAATTAAGAACTATCAGTGAATGGGACGCTACCACATGGACCAGCACAGCCCAAGACTCAACTTAATCTGGTGGTAGAATATATGTAACTATACTTATTAGAAAAAAAAATGGAATAATCAATCTACCTATTCCTAATGAAGTTGAGAAAGCTAATCAAAAAAGGGAAATTTCATCCACATCTTGCTTTGAATAAATTGTTGCAACAAAAAAAATTTCATTTCTTTGGTTAATCAACGGATCATGACAACAATTTAATTTCTCAATTCTAAGAGAGCAGAATATTGGATTATGTGATTTTGAGGGTTAAGGCTTAAGATGGACAAATATATTGACTTTAACATTCCAGCATCAGCATAAAATTGAATGATATGAGGTGGAACACAAAAAAAAAATTATATGAGATGGACAAGGGGGAAAAAGATGAATTTAATCAATCTTCAAGTAACTCCCATCCATAAATTTAGCCGAGGTTGCACACCAGCCTACGATGTCATATTCCCTTTGCAGCCAAATTTGCAGCCAAAGTTGAGTCCATGCTAGATAGAGATCTTAATGCAGCCAAAACAACCAAACTTCCTGTTTTGACCCACCTTGATGATGATGTGAAATTCACTCCTGGATTTAGAATCATTTGTTTGACAATGAAGCCAAGTTCCAGCTAAATCAAAGTTGTGCATCAAGTTCCACATAAATCAAAGATGCGCATGGGCTCCATCTAATAAAAGTGTAAAATAACGTAATACAGTTGTTTAATTTATATATCAATTTCAAAGCTGTTAATTCAGTATCTAAACTATCTAAAGCACTCTTCCTATGCAGATGTATAACTATGTAACTTATTATGACATTCTAAGGCATATGTGACTAAATCTAAGTCACTTTTTTATAATTTATATATAAGTATATATTTTAAAGCAGGTACGACCCATCCAAGATTTTTTGATTGAAATGAAGTCTTGTGATAAAACAAATCATATTAAAAGATATGACCAGTTGGCTAGTGATTTCATCATCAAATGGAACCCATCCAAGTGGTTCGCAATGAAAATTACATAGGAATCTAGATTCCACCGAAGCAGGATCCCTTAATGTTATGTTCTCTTTGCACCGAAAAGTTGCAGTCAAATTTTCTAGCCCTGGGATTCATGGCCCACACGTTGATGATGCAAGATTCACTTAGTTGGAGATTGCCTAAAAACCTTCATTCTGATTGTTTGTTAGGATCAATCCGCGACGGATACTTTAGTTTTGACATTCATCATGTGGAGATTGGATATGTAGGTGGGACATCTTGACTGCCTACTAGCTGCAGAAAGTAATCAAAAGGTGTGTATTTTTTTAAGGCTAATAGATCAGAGAACTCAGGCCACGATGTAATTTAGGTAACAACGACAAAAACACAGATCTATATTTGTATGTGTCATCAAAAAATATGCCATTTAGAGCCAATTCCCAGATCCCAACCTTCCTGTTGATGGTCTTCAAATGGGGTTGGTTAAAATAAAATTTTAAAAAAGAAAAGATATATATAAGAAGAATCAACAGAGTCAACTGGAAAAAAATCAATGTGCCTGGTAGCCTAATTTGGTGGTTTTCTGACACCCTATAGCCTGAATCATCCAACTTCAAAATTATCATAGCATTCTGGTAGACATTGAGGCCCATCAGACTATGGATCCTTATATACATGAATTTGATCATTAATATGATGACTAATTTTGATTTCCATACAGAAGATTGGCAATCCAATTCCCAGCATGCTCTTGAATATGCAGACCAGACCTGAACAGATCTCAATTTATCACATATTTGCTCAAACCAAATCCAACATGGTGGCAAATAGGTAAAGATGGATGTGAAGATCATTGAATTTGATACAGTTCATGAGTTTCAAAGATTGAAAATTCGTCAGTGTACTTGTGTGCACAATGCACACAACACATCAACAATTTGCAAGCAAAAATTCAGCTGTTGAATTAGCCTTGCAATTGATGGCGTCAGTAAAGAGAAGAGAGCAATTCAAATGGGTGAAGTCTCAAGCCAGTATGTGCTGTGTACATGCAACAGCCCAGCCCCATCTAACTTGGGCCATACCTTTGACCTAGTCAAACCAAGTAACAACCCCAGGCCCTAGGTCCCAAAGTGTAATATTGTCTGTTTTCGCTTGGCATTTCAACTGCACAGTTTTAAAACACGTAACACCATGTTTATTCTAAGACCCATATTTAAGCAACTTCTTCCCTTTACAATATGGAATTCGGGTCACCATTACATTAGGCCCTATCCCTTGTATAGTTCTCAAGGCATCAAAGACCTACAAGCTTTCACCTAGTTCATCCTCGAATCACATCTACTACGCTTGGTTCATCTCTTTGAACCACAACTACTGGGCTTCCACTAGTTCATCTCTCCAAACCATATGTACTAGAAGAGAACATAGCTCTAATACCTTCTGTAAAAGCCCAACCCCGTCTGACCTAGGTCAAACGTCAACTTAGGCAAAACCCGGTAACAACCCGGGGCCCATGAGTCCCACACTATAATATTTTCCATTTCAGCTTTACAGCCCAGCCACACAATTTTAGAACACATCATACCATGTTTATTTTGAGAGGCTAAGACCCATATTTACGCAACCAGGAACTTTCTCCCCCTTTTTGATGTAGGATTCCATTGTCTAGTATATCAGGTCATTTGCCTTCTTTAGTTCTCAAGGGATCACAATACCTAATGTAAATGAGTACACTAGCTAATTTTCATTAAACGTTCTAAACATCATGTCTAAATTCAATTTTCCGTTCTTTGGAGTTTCAAAGGAGCTCAAAGTTTTCAAGATGTATATTTACTTTCTTAGAAGGCAGTTCAAAGTTTTCAAGAGGTCTATTTACTTGTTTAGAAAGGAGCTCAAAGTTCTCAAGTCATCTCACTGCTCGGTAAATCTGGTTTACAATTGAACTTATGCTTCTGATAGGTAGCACAATTGCCTTGACCAAATTAAACCATTAGACTAGACCAGTTGTTAATTTCATCTACATGATTTCTAGATGATCAGAGCCAGGTTTCAGTCAATAGTTGATGGCACAATGGAAGATCATTTTCAAGGTAAATTAAATGGTTGGCGGAGAACTTTTCAAGGTGATCACTTGTCCATAAAGGAAGGAGCAGATCAGGAGGAAACAACACTGAAAAAGAACTACTCAGCCCAAGAACATGAAAATTCCAAGGAGAATGGAAGTAGGATCAAGGATTTCTCAACCGAACAGGCATTACAGACACAAAAGGATAAAAATCTGCTCTGGTAGTACCCATATCTAACATATCCCTCTACAAGCAACGGTGACGGTATTTATAGATGATTTGTATCCGCTGATCAGTGATCCTACAGACCAAATGATGGTGGAATATCAGCGAAATAAGAGCTACTACAGCACATCCCCACAAATTATAGTCTACGATGCATTTTTTTTTAAGTGTCTAAGATGCATTTTTAGTGTAATCAGATCACTGACTGCATGTTCAAAACCATTTTGCTTAACCTGGAATTAATGGCAGACAGCATTAGTATAAATTGAACCCAACTAGATGAGATGAGACTCCAAGGATGTTATATGATACTGGCATTAGCAACTCAGGCTGTATTGGCATCTGCTACTAATGAAAGAAAATTTTAACTGCATTTATATAGATATTTAATGTGTACCTATTCCAATGTTTGGGTGTACATATAAAGAATAATTTGCAAATAGAAGAAAGGACGAGGACAAATGATATACGAACTGTCACAATCCTGACAGAAGGGAGGGGAAAAGGAAAAGAAAACAGGTCCCGGATGCTATCCTTCCTCACACATGAACAACAAAACAACCATATTAAGAATACATAAGCAAACATATTGAATATACAAAAAATTGCTTCTTTCCATATGATCCACAGTTCAATTGCGATAACTAAAACATAAAATGAGTTGCACAACATGCATAGAAGGATTATTTTCTCAAAAGCATCTGAGAATTTGAGCTATATTATTCCTTTGGCATGACAAAAGGAATTCAGAGTGACCACATGAATAATTTGCTTCCATGTAACATCTGAACCCAACATAAAACTTCAGCTTATTTTCAAATAATGATGAATTTCAGACACTGTAAGCTATTTCTCAAATCAGCATTACCATTGAGTTTTCTTCATATAGAGTATATCACGCATTCCAGAAAGTTTTAGCAACTATTACACTCAGTTAGATGCACATACCTATTCAAAACTTCTCTGAAGAAGCTCACTAGAAAGTGAACAAATCAAAGCCTCGACCATAAGAAATGGCAAATTCAGTCCAAATTTCACAGATGTCATCAGATCATCAAATGCTCCCATCACGTTCCCCCCATCCACTGCTGCTTCTAATGAACTTATCCACAATGCCAAATTCTGCATTCTGTGCAATCCTCCTGGAGTAATTTTCAGTTGAAATTGGACCCTTCCTCAGTCTCCGATAGTAAATCATTTCCCATGGCCATAACCGGGCTGCACCAAAGTAAGCATCGACTGACAAATGGAGTCCATTTTCTTCTGGTGCCATCAGGCCATAGTGCTTCAGAACCATGCACATCTCCTGGGATGACATTGACATTCTAGTTGAATTGCACACTTGGGAGCTCATAGGAACCTGTGGGTTTGGTTTACCCAATGAAGCTCTTGTTAGGTCTCCCATTTCTCTAAAATTCTCTGAAGAAGAGTTCTCGGCTATAAAAGCTCCTTCTTCTGATGGAACCACATGTGAATTTTTTTTCAACTCATTCTTTGTTGTTGAATGATGATCACCACCAGTATTCTGAAGCCTAGAACTTTCATCTTTTTGTGAAACACTGGTAACCTTCTGTTCCAAATTGTCAGAATCAGCCTTACTCTCCATATGTTCATTCTCAAGCAAAAGGTCCTTAGATTCTACAACCACAACATTCCCCAAATGACCTTTTGGTGAGTTACCAGTAGCATCAATCCGCGCTTCATTTGGATGAGATAATGACTGCTGACCCAACGAAATGGATAAAGACAATGACTTTGCAGACCTGGATCTTGACCTTAATCTAGGACTGTGTGATCTGGAGAAAGATGATCTTGAAGTCGATCTAGACCTAGATGAAACTGGCCGTGAATGTGAAAGTGACCTTATCCTTGAAACAGATTTAGAAGACCGCGACCACGAATGTGAACCAGATGGAGCAGAACCAGAATGTTGTGATGAACCTGACCTTGCTTTCTTCCTGTGACGTCTTATAGTAGTTCCATGTCTTTTCCTGCTGCATTTTATCACACGAGAATCTGCCAGAGGCTGATGATTTTCCTTGATATCAAACAAACCAACCTGCTTTGCGGGCAGACTCTGAAACTTCCCAGAACCAGGTGCCTTTCTACCACTCATAAGTTGCCTTGCCAAGGGTCTATCTCGATGCACAGGTGGACTTCCCCAAGTCCTATCACTCCTGCGTCTACCCCTACTCCTAAAACTTATTTCATCACTCTGTTGAGCACCATACCCACTGAATTTCCCTCTCCTCTGGCCATCCAATTGTGGACAGTTTCGCTTAATGTGGCCCTCTAGACCACAGTTAAAGCAGGTTTGTCGAGGCCTTGAGTGACTAGGGGAGTTATCTTTTAATGGTCTTTCAGGAGAGCTAGTCATGTTACGATCTCCATTCTCATGTCCCCCATCATAGCCATGATAGGGTTCATACCGGTCAAACTCAGTACCATTATCACCTCCACCATCATTCAGTGCGCGACTGGTAGTAGCACCCCATCTATCATTTTCCGTGGAACTGAATCTTACAGCACCACCATCATCATCGTCGTGAACTCTCTCACGTAAATTCTGGTTTTGATCTCCTTCATTATCTTCTATGTCCCCATCATCATCCACACAAGGAACTTTAGGATTCCTATTTGAGGACTTGGTAACAACTCTAAAGTTTCTTTGGTCTTCTGAATTGCTTTTTCGAATACCATTATATTCTTCCCTTGTAAAGTTCCGTTCGTGATTTGATCGAGAGAATCTAGTGTTTCTTGGGAATTTTTTAAATGGTCTAGGCTGTTTGTTTGACCAAGACAGAAATATTTTCTCCCCACAGATTATCTTACCTCGCAAAGCTCGCAAAGCTCTCTCTGCATCTGCTGGGACATCATAAACCACAAAACCATATCCATCCTTAAGCTGTACCTTGTTCGGGCCAAACCTCCAGAAAACTCGTCCGAGCTCCTCTTTTCGAATGTGAGGAGAAATGTTACCTAAAAATAAAGACATCTGCAAAAGCAAAAAATACTTAGTTGGAGTTTCTAATATCTGTACATATGTATATATTGGGATGAGACTGTCTGTTTTGTGGTACATATATATATGTTGGAATGAGACTGCCTGTTTGAGGAAAAAACTTCTTGGTCCAATAATTTCCAATTCACACAAAACATGGTGTACCCAATGCATCAGGCTCTTGCAAAAATGGGCTGTTGAGAAGGTGGCATGTACTCAGCTATACAGTCAATTTGTGAAGAAATTGTTTCAAAGATTTGAACCAACACTATTAAGGACATAGATGAATAACCTTATATTATGCAAGGCAACCCCCTCAATTTCCAACTTATTTTACATAAATCCACCAATTTCCAATAGCACATGATAAGTGAATAAAATGCAAAAACAGTAATTTACTCATAGGGAAACCACACACAGGCCCCACACGGATGAGTAAGACAAAATCCAAAAACATGTGAAAGACAGACTTCGACTCACCAACTTCCAGAAAAGTTCTTTTTTACAACCAATTAGTTTTATCTTTTGGTGAATTCTATAAGTTCAACCTTACTTTATGCTAAAGTTCATCCCCCCTATGCATGTACCATATGACTTCTACATCTAACAGAAAAATCTGATAAATTTTAAACTTCTAAGAACTCATTTAAATCCAGGACATACATAGACCATAGTATTTCAAACAAGTTTAAACGGAAATGGATTAAAACATTGCATGAACTGTCCTGTGGTGACAGTCCAAGGCCCTGCTTTGCCAGCATCAGTAGGAGGCTTCATCCACGGCCCTTGAAATTCAGACATCCCTCTGATACAAGCAAACCAGTGCCATGGCCTGTCCCCACAGGACAGTCGATGCCCTGTCCTAACTTGCTTCCAGGTTAAACCATGTATGAAAGTACTAAAATTAAATTTGAAATGCTTAAAATTTTTAATTATTTTACGGTTATAATTTTGTGATTATGGACTATAAATTGAAAGATGCAACCAAGTCAGGTCCAGTTTTATGGGAATTTGTCAGTTCAGCAATGCATAGTTGAACAGCACAAATCGTCCAATAGCAATGTTACTCAAACTAAATGTGCTATTGAAGGAAAGGCTTGTCAGGTTGTATCTGACATATCTATATGTTGAAGAATGCAACCAAGTCAGGCCCAGCAGAAGCATGATACACAACTGCTACTATTTTTCCCTATCTGTACTAGTCAAAATTTATATACTAGGAAGGCTACTAGGTAAACTCATCTGGGACTTGAGTTGTTGGTTGATCAACCACAGTGAATAGTCAGTGACCCAGAAAATACATTCCAACCTAGTCCCCAAGATGAATGTAGTCATTTATTTAGTCAGTTAATCTTAAGAATAAATCTGACAGCAAAAATTTGCATGAAAGGGCAGACACACTGATTGTGGGACAGTTTGGGACATTTCAGTTTTAGATATTAGATAAAATAACTAGAATACATGTTATGGTAAGAGACGTTCTGAGTAGGTCAGTGCAGTAAAATCAACTTAATTATGAGGTGAGAGTTCAGGTATAGGAATGTTGGGACTTCATATGAAATGATCGGGCCCAGAATGGCACAAGGAAATACCCATCACTGAAACAAATGTGCAATACTTGAGGATTGCTTATTTACCAGCAGGTCGAAACTAGTCATCAGCAACATCGATCAAGATCAGCACAACCATAACATTTAACTTAAATGGCCATCTTGTGATAAAAAGAAAGCATCTATAAAACGTGCCTGCATGGTTAATGCACTGTGAGGGAATTAATGAGGATCCAGGAAGTTTTTCCTCCAGAAGGTCAGCAAGCAGGGATCATAGAGCGACTCAGAAATTTGATAGAGAGTAGGAACGTCACCAACATTCACACAATTAATGGTTTAGCCAATATGAACTTAGGAAGTAAGAAATGCTGAGTATGTTGTTGGAATTCCTCAATTGAAACCAATGAACTAGAAGTCTACCATGACATTCGATGGCTCATTCAAGATATTGACATTACATTAGAATTGCGCTAGTTGAAACTACAACCTCCCAGCAGTTGAAAACGCAAATGATAGTTACCAATCCTGCATGTGAAAACATATTTGCATTGCATGAGCCAAAGATCAAAACATCATCATCTTACAGTCAATTAAAACAAATAAAAAGAAAAAAAAAAAGTAGAAGTAAAATCTAAGCATTACTTCGCAACGAAGGTACCCAAAACTACATGGCTCAATCGTTTGTGAAAAGGCCACAGTAAACAAACTTCAAAGAAAAATGACAGGCCATGGAATCTATGGGACAGTTTATCAAGCGCCCAGAAGCACAGCAGCATGGACAGCCGCTGCCTCTTTCGCTTGAAGAATCCACGAAATACAAGGTGTGGAGGCCAGAAACGAGAGGAGTACCTGTAGAAGAAACGATGGAAATGCGCAAAGCCCTGTGAAAAATCCCCTTCTCTTCCTGTAAATGCGGTTATCGTCAATGAATTCGAGATTTGCGAATGACAAAACCCTCCTCCCTCACTCCTTTTCTCCAGAGATGTCGAATAGCCCCGTGCAATCGCGAGCACCGTTAGTCCTTGCGCCGCAACTGTTGTGGGAGAAATTTCGCCCATCTCCGGATTGATCCAGACCGTTGAATAGAGGAAAGAATGTCATACCGGTTGTATTATATTTTCTTTTTCTTTTTTTTCTTTTTTTTTTTTTTTTTGCAAATACCACTCGATCAGTCCACCAAGAATTTGATGCGTCAATAGAGCGAGAAAGAAAACTGAAACGTAAAGTCGACCATTGTATCATCCACCTATTATGTAAAGATAAAATGGGAAGGATCCTTCTCGATGATCTGATCCGGTCGCTTTGAATGTGTAAAGACGAAATGGGGGACTTTGGATCTGTGCATGGAACCGTCCGATCGACATGAGCTACGTGGCAGCGTTGCAGGGAAGCTAGGGAAGCGTAATGGTCACAGCAAGGACGGATGGTCCATGGATGATTTTTTTCGGCTCTTTTCTAAAACATATCAACCGTTCAGATCCCAGGTGCTTTTTAGTTTGGGCCACCAGTCGGCCCAAACACTGACAAGTTGCGTACTGAAATGAGGGCGAAATGAGGGTGAACTCGGTTTGGGCAGTACTACACTAGTACTTTATCCATTTTGTTCGTATTTGTACGTGTTTGCAAATAAATAAAATTTTGGGCGAAAATTTTCAAAAAATAAAAGTTACAAAATGATGCGATAGCGTAATGATAAAGAGTAAAGAGAGTAAATTTAAAATAAATAGGTTAGTTGTATTGATAGTTATATAGAAATAATTAAAAAGTAAGATTATTGTATAGAAAGATTTATAAAAAATAATTTTAAAAAAAATAGTTATGGAAAATGAAAAATTTTAGATTGAAAAGTTTTAATTTGACAACTTTTACAAATTGTCAAACACATCTTTATTTACAAAAGCTCTTTTCTACTTTACCTTGTTTATATTTTATTTATAAAAGTTTATTCTAAATTATCCTATTCATTTGGTAGTTCGGTTTCTGATATATTCTGTCCTACCCATTATCTATAGAGTTAATTTTTATTTCAATTTTTTAATATTTAAATACAATATTTTTTAAAAAATATCTACATGTTATTTTAAAAAATTTAGAGTCATACTCATTCACATTTTAAAATCACAAGTGCATATGTTATTGTTTATAGTATTATACAAAAAAAAAAAGTATAAATTGTCATAGTGAAATGTGCACACAAGACATCAAAGACAAAACACAGTACATATTATGTAATATATACGTCGTACACACACACATATATATATAATTATATTCATGTCTTCTGGAGATCTAATGTCCACTCTAACTCTATCTCCTGTTTAAAAAGACAAATAATCATTTGTACTATACTCATATCTACGAATAATAATTTGTTACCTATCATATTTAAATTAGGGTCATGTCTATAAGTACCCATAAATACCCTACCTAAGTTGCCCCCTGCATAGGATGGATTTTTTGTAAATCTAAACATACTTATTTGCATTTAGATTCTATTATTTTCATATTCTCATTTGAGGCTATTAATTTTCCTTTATTGCATTTTAAACCTTGTTGTTGTTAACTACTTATCAACTTGGACAGTCTAAAATGCAAAAAAGTAAATTTATATAATAAAAATTACAAAATATCTTAAAATACCAAAAAATTTAACAATAATTCTCATAAAAATAAATATAATTTAGTGTCTTCAAATTTTGTAAATGCTAACAATAAATAATATTAAATATTAATTTCATTCCCTGTCAAAAAATATTAATTTATTCCATTATAAACAACATTACAAGAAATTCTATTAAATATCGAAATTTTTTACTTTTCTAAAATATTCTAACATTAAATAATTTAATCAATGTCCATCAAAATTTGTAAATTTTTATGATGAATAACATTAAAAGTTATTTTCAAAAGAAAATATGAAAATATCTTTGAATACCAATGTGAGAATTTTTTACAATATTAAAAACAAGAATGTAAATTTTGACTATCTAAAAGATAGTAATAAATATTCTTATGTGAGAATATTTCTAAAAGTAACATTTTCTATTTTAAAGGTATTTTCTTTTATAGTATAAAATTAAAGTTTAATATTATTTATTATAATAATTATGAAATTTCAACTGACATTGAATTGATTTATTTATTGTAATTTAAAAATAAGTTTAAAGATATATTGATGTATTTTTATTTTATAGCACAAAAATTTTGATATTATTTATCATGAAAATTTTTAAATTGGAAGTCCGCATTAATTTATTAAATGTTAGGAATATCTTAAAAAAATTCAATATACCAACGTACTTTTTGTTACATATTGTATTATATTTTGTGCATCTTAGAACATGCATTCCTATTTACACATCTTAGAACATGCATTCCTATTTACAAGTTAGACTCCGAAGTTTTCATATTTACACATCAAACGCTGTTTTGTAGAACAGAAATTTTGCATTGATGACCATCAAAAGTAGTTAACAGCAGGGTTTAAATTGCATCAACGAAAAATTTTCAATATCAAAAATGCAAATACGCAAACTTTGATATATAAAATGCAAATTCATGTACTTGAGAAACCAAAATGAAAAAAAAAAAAAAAAACCACTCGCTTCCACTAGGAGCCAAGAGGCTGATGATAATGTGTGCTTTTCAAATGCTTCTAAGGGATTATTGAAAAATATACCCCATAATTAAGTACGCACAGTACTTCATTAAAAAAGCATGTACAATGATGTCAAAGCATTTTTTATCGTGTTATTTTTTGGAGGTATACTTCAAACGTAGGATGATGAGGCTATTGTTCCTGCCTAGTATTTGAACTTTAGATCTTTTACTCGCACTATACTATACATGCCCATATCAGTCGCGCGGGCACACAAGCGGTGACTTTTTTTTTTTTTTCCCGATGAAGAGCGATGACGCATTATAGCATGTTAGTTTTACCAATTTTGCAAAATACATGTCACAAATTTCAAAATTTTAGTTGTGTTTTAAAAGTGACAAAATTTTTAAATAAATTTTTTTTGAACTATAAGAAAATAGTGGATATAGTAGAATAATGATAATGAGTAGAGAAAATAAAATGAAAATAGTCATGTTAATTGTATAGATTGTTGTATAAAGATAATTAAAATGTAGGGTATTTGTATAGAAAATGTAAAAAAAATAATTAAAAATAGGATGATGTGAAAAATAAAAAATTTTAAATTGAAAAGTCATAGTTTTAAAAGTTTGTATGTTAATATGCCCTCGATAAAACAAGCCGTGAGGATTAATCCAGCATTCCCATCTCTGACGATTTCCCTTGCAGGCTGAAGTTTTAATGATAAGGGTATTATCATTAATTTACTATCTGCCGGAACTCTGTGCAGTAATTCAAATGCCGCAAATAAAAGATTATTACATCTAATATTATTAGTAGCAAATATTTGCTTTATGCAACGAACAAACATTTGTTGTGTATAATCTTGTATGTAGCTAATTCATAGTTTAACGAGAAATGATATGGTTAGTTTGAGTTAAGCAAATGTCTCATTTAGTTCACTTAAGAAATCAATTTATAATTTTTTTAATTTTTTCTTCATTCACTTATTTATCTAATTATATTTAAGATACAAACTAAGTTTTACCATATTTGGACACACGTATATATTTTTTGAAAATTTTAAAAATATAGGTATTTTAAATACATATATACACATGTTTAAAATTCTCAAAAAATATATATGCATATCCAAAAATAGTAAAACTTGTTTTATATATATGCTTAAATAAATAAGTGTATGAAAAAACAAAAAAATATTTTAAATAAAATTTTTATGTGGGCAAAGCTAGCTATTACTTAGCACAGGGTAACAGAATCATTTCTTTAGTTTAATTTTAGTCACGTATGCTCTCACGTATAGCATTTAAGTATATGAATACTAGGTACATTTAGTGATGTTCTAGCCAAATGTTAGTTACTTATATCCCATTTGAGACCTCTAGTTACAATAAATTTATTGTGTGCTTGCTTTGATTTTTCTTGGCATGAAAGATCATAATGCTTGTATACATCACAATAGATGGTATATTATTGAAATATATATACACATATCTTTTGATCCATGGTGAATCTTATGAAAACAGATGTTGTATTAATATGATATACTACTCCATTAAAATTTAAAAACACTCAAATTAATCAGCTATCCAAAGATTGGGAAACTCATAAGCATAGTTATAATTTGAGTTCATGAAACTTAAGTTGGCTTCAACTTTAACCTTAACCATATTTATAAAAGTTAAACCTTAATTTAACCTTAATCATATTTGTAAAATTTAAAATTTAAATTTATTTATGAAAATTAAGTTCGAGTTGAGTTTTGAACTCAAATTCAAATTGACACTTTACATTTATCATTGCAACAACAAATATTTGCAATTTATTTATTGATTATCTTACACTTATTTAATTTCAAATTCATCACAGAAAATATAAATAATAATTTCCCATCTTAAAACAAGACAAATTCAAAAAATAATTAGTAAAAAAATAAAACCTCTTTGAGATCTTTTCCTTGCATCAAATAAAACATTAGCCCTTTGTAAATTTAAATCATCATAATGAATTTATACTATATATTTAAGTTGACAATTTAAAATAGGATTTTTAAATATTTAATATTTGAACTTGCTTATATACATTTAAGTTTAACGTTGGAATTTGTAATGTTTATATATTTGACCTATTCAAATATTGATTTATTCTAATATGTTAATGGGGGAATTTATTGAGCTACAGATGAAAAAAGGATTATTATACTTTTCTAGCTAGGAATAGCGATGTCGTGTACAATTTCATATATTTTAACACTAACTTGGCAATTTTAATAAATAAAAGTTGCATTTTAATAAGTCTTATATGATAATTCACGTAAAAATATTTTTCATAAAATTTTCATATTTGTTGTAAATTAGACCAACAAATGAAATAATTTTAGTTATTTTGAGATAAATTGAAATTACACGTGTCAAAGGAAATTAGTCGGATAAAAATAACATAAAAATAATTATTGTCTATTAAAATTAATCGGAGCAAATTACATGATATTTTTATGGTGTAAATGTGTAATCACACGAAAAGGAGGCCGCACATGCACGAGCACATATATACTAGCAGAGCACCAAAAATATGTGACTTACTTCCCCGAATGTACAAACACAAGGCTGATCATGCTTGGTGTCTCTCAGGTCTCAACTCCAATTCAGGCAACTGATTTAGAGTAGAAAAATTGTACGGTATTGCTACTCCAATCACTGGTTGTGGTCTTCTTCTCCCCTCACTCACTGATTATGGATGCCTCTATTACCTATCAAACTCATAGATCTGCAACCACCATATCTTTGAAAATTGTGGTCACAACCCATCGATGGCTGTCGATTTCTCTCCCTCTACGTCGAATGGTGATGCTATAATCGACAGTCATTTACAACTCGATGATTTATTTATTTATTTATTTACAGTATCCAAGCATTTCGGGTTCGGGTTCCTCACGTTTGAGTTTCCCTTAACTCGAGACAGTACTGATTTCAATTCGGTTGTACCTCAAATGAGTGAGTCGGAAAATACTGACAAATTGGAATTCGGCGGGCTGAGTTCGAATTAAATCCATACTCAGTTGCACCCGAGCTCATAAACAATAAGTGTGTATTTACTAAAGGTGTGTTTGGTTTAAGTTCAAACTTTATAATGAAAAGTTTTCAATATAAAAATTTATGATGAAAATTTTTTAATATAAAAGTTATAGGATTGATAGAAAATGATTTGAAATGATAAGAGTAATGATGATATATAATAAAAATAAAGTTAAAATGGATAAGTCACTTGTTTGGAAACGATTAAAAAGTATGACAATTAGTATAAGAAAATATGAAAAAAATTAAAAATAAGGTAGTCATTGAGAGTAAAAAATTTTTTATCGAAAAGTTTTGATTGATATTTTTTTTTTGCGCAAACAAACACACCCTAAATTATTAGTGTGAGGAAAAATGGAAAATCATTTTTCTATATTTTTCAATTATTTTTCTTATTTTAATTATTCTATTTATGATTTTTACATTTATTTTCCAACAATTCTCCTACATAACTGCTGTAGTTATTTTTAATTTACTTCCCTCCGATTACACCACATAATTTCAAAATTTTTTCAACTTTTCTTTTTACATTCTCCTTTATCGAGTTCACTCTACAGAATTAGCCCAAAAGAACTATGTATGATTACATGCACTTTTTTTCGGATGAGGAAAATATAAATGGGGAATGAACAGTAGAATGGAAGCAAAATGAGAATGAAAAAATAAATATATTAATTATATTGAAAGATATGTTAAGATGGTTAGAGATACATAAGAAAATGATTTAAATATAAGAGTAATAACAGAAAAAAAGCAGGGAACGAGGGCTTTGAATTTTATATTTACGATTCACATTCTCCTTCATCCAAAATTAGAAGTGGGAATCGGGATGGGCCTCACTGGGTCAAGATTTATCCAACTCTTACAATATTTTTTAAAAATTTTGTTTATTCTTAATTTTTCTACCGAGTATGGATAAGATTGGCTTGATTGTCACTTTTTTTAAAAAATAAGTTCTAAGACAAACCTCGGGTTCGTATTAGATTAGTTTTGAAACAATATGTCGGGTAAAAAAATGCAAGTCAAATAAAATAATTTTAAGAATTTACATATTTATTAAACATAAAAATATATCTATATTAAATTTAAATGTTATATGTTTCAATATTTTATTAATTATTAAAAAATAAATCATTACTTAAAAAACATGAAAAATATAGCATAACTTTATTAAAATAGGTTAATATGCAAATACACATAAGATTTATATATATATATGCCAATTCTTTTTATTCATCTTATATTGTTTTCTTGATAAGTTGAGTCTTCTATTGTTGTTATATTTAACTACAAAAATATGAAAATTTTAGAAGAAAATAGTAATAAGATTTAAATATAAGTTTATAATTTTAATAAATCAATATATATGGGGTGGGTTGGGGCATAGTCGACTTACTTTGACTTTATTTTTAAATTTGAGTTAAAATTTTTAACTTATCTCCATATATTTGGGTAACAAAATTGTTGGTTTTATTCAGTCAAATACATGATTGGCCTGACACGGGTCATGGGTTGAATTATGAAATCTAGACGAATCAACATGAGGAGCACGGAAACTGAAATGAAATGCGTGCTCGTGATTGCTTGAGAATATGAATCTACTTTTTTTTGTTGATGTTAGAATATGAATCTACTTGGACAGCCGTGTTCAATGGATAGAATACTTACGTGAGTTCCCAAATTTCAAAGCTTTATATCAACCTGAGCCCATCGTTGTCTGGTTGTCCCTTCACCCCAAAAGACTCATACCACATAATAATGAGAAAAACTAAAAACCAGCAAATCGGAATATTAATTAGAGGGCTAATTACGATGGACCCCGACACAGTGAACCTGGTTTCGATGCTACTGGTTTTTTTATAGAAATATTAATTCAAGTATATTTAACATGTGTATCAATTTTTATAATTTTTGGAGTATTTTAGATATTTATTTTTTATTTTTGAAAACTAGTAGCATTTTAAGTTCAAATTACTAAAATGTCAATGATTTTCAAAAATAAAAAATAAATATCTAAAATACTCAAAGATTGGTAAAAATTGATACTCATATTAAATACATTTAGATGAACAATTTTACAGAAAAATTAAAAAAGTTTAAATGCACCCGGGTGCACTGTATCAAGATACGATTAGGGATTTACAGTTAAGTGAATGGGAGCAGCCATGCAGGAAACTGCCGGATCAGCTCCTAGGTTTTTTATTTAAACATATGTTTTACACTTTTGTGAGAAATGAAAAGAAATCCATATAAAATTTCAAAAATTTTTAGATACATACATTAGTTTTTTTATTTTTCAAATAAAACGGGCAAGAATGTATTTAGGTCTTGTTAATTAAGGACGTTAGTCAAAACTAATAAAAAAATTTAAAAGTTCAATTTTTAGGTTTGTTTTTTAGGCTATTTACAAATGTTCCCAAGTTTTAATTTAAAGCATGGGAAAATAGTGATTGAAAACAAAATAATAATGAAAGAATTTTAGAGTTTTTATAAGAAATTTCTTGCATAGAAGTAATTTCATATAATCCCTTTCTATATTTAAAACATTGATGATTGACGCAAAATCTAAATTATTTATTGTATTTGACATAATTTGTTTAGCTAAAAGGCCAAATTTCATCTAATCAAATATGTGAATGGGCTACGCTTGCTTAAAATAGATATTTTTATGTGTAAATTATAAAAAATGCTTAGATTCATTTATATACGTATTAAAATATAATTATATTTTATAGAATTATTTATCTAGGTAATAATGATATTTTAAATTATTTAGATATTAAAAATGATGCTTAAAAATTATTTTTAGTATTAAATTATTTTATTATATTAATTTTACATATTTGTAAACGAAGTTTATATACAATAATACTAATGAAATGAGAGAGTTTGCATAATAACACAAATGATACTAAATAAATAATATAATTTTCAACAATTATCAAGATATTAAAGATGAAGAAGATTAAATAGAAAATAGTTTAATTGAAGCAAACCCATTTATGAAATAGATTCTAACTTTGGTTGTTGTAAGTTCAACCTTATAGTTTGGACACTTACAAAATAAACCTTCCAACCATCAAAATAATATATAATAAACCTGACGAGCGCTCATGTGTATCATGAGATATTATAGTTCTCCCAACCGCTTTATATCTAAAATTATGCAATAGAGGGCATTAGATTCACTTTGTGATATTTTCAAACTTCGAGGAATTATTATATGAACATTGCAAGTCATAAAGTTTAATTTGTTACTTATAAGAAAGTCAAATGGCCTTTTATTTTGCATAGACTCAATAAAAAAGTTGATAGACAACTAAGATATGTGTCATGGAAATTGAATCTAGATCCGGCAGCTTAAAGAGACAAACTTAGTTCCTGTTTGACAAAAGTGTCCATTTGCAGTAAAATTATTACTTTTAACGAAAACGTCAATTATTAGGTTCTCACAACTATGCCAACTTTTATTAAAATTAAACTATTTTTATAAGAATTGCAGCACTATTAAATAACATAAAACACTTTCAAAGCTTGCAAAGGTGCTAGCCGAACACGAAAATGCACAACCACACCGGCCATTATACAATTGTATCTTATCTTGCCTTACATACAATACAACACGTCCAATGAAAAATACATTTTATTGTACGCATATTTTTAAGAACATTGTTTGGATATATCTCAATTGGGAAATATTTTTATTGTCACTTGCCTTCTATAGTCAAAATATATTCAACCCACGTTGATGATCTTACAAAATTTATGGAGTTAATAATAAAAAAGATAAATTAAATAGTTAAAATCCTCAATCATATTAAAATATACAGGTGTGAATTTTTTAACCTTCTGTCAAAAGGATCCTTAGGTGGCATTTGGTAATGAAAAATATGATGAGATAGCAGAAAAATGTGGAAAAAAAGAAAGAAATATTTTGAAAATTATATGAATGATATAGTTTAAGAAATAATAAGTTGGAAGATATAGGTAGTTACAATAAAAATTGATTGAAGTGCACAAGTTAAAAAAATATGATTATTAAATAGTCACAATGTCAAATTATTTATGAGACAATGTGCGCAAGAGAAGAAAAGCATGAAATTTAAATAAGGTTACCAAACGTGTCGCTAGGTAAAATTCACATTACAAAGACCGAAAAGTTGTAAGGTCCATATTCCAAAAAGAAAAATATGTCCGGTCATTGTTATCCTCTCTCTCGTGCATGTCAACTGGTTCAGATAAGCATTTCGAGCTATCAGGAGTCATCCTGGGGATTGGATGCGCCCAAGTATCCATCAACTAAAGCTCCTTTATTCAATGCCTACACAATCCGCAATTCAAAAACGTCAGTAAAGATTTTTTCTTTTGAAAAAAAAAAAGACCAAAAAAGGGATGCTCCCAGCTTTGGCATTGTTCATGCAATTGGGATCTGTATTTAAAGCTGTTTTGCAAGTACCTCTGCTTAGGTGAAGACATCAACATCCCACCATTGGGTTGGATGGAGACATCGATCCACAATCGCAGGTGAAAATGCACCCACACCAAGTTGCTGGAATCTCTGTCCCATCAATCCAATACATGTACAAGAACACTATCCCATGCCAGGCCAGCCGATAACCCGACACGATTCCTCAATGAATATCTTTTCCAATTATTCTCTCCCCTGTAGTAAAGCAGCTAAAGCCTGCATTTCCGCCGGCTGATTTTCCTCCCACTCCCAGGCCCACCGCACGAATCTTGCCATTTTCGTGATCCTCGCCCGGGTGCGCATTTCCATTTCCGCGGAACAACTGGCCACAAACGCTATTCGAATTTTCAACAATCCAGACCACTGGGCAGCGCATTCCATTGGGATCATCTTGATCTGAAGAACTATAGGATTATTTTATATCATTGTACTCTAAGTATGGGAAATTCAACAGATGGATGGTATAGATTTCATGATTAAGGGAGGATTAATGGGAAAATGAAAACGCGAGTAGAACTTGCACCGTGGGACCGAGGATCATCGAATTCATTTGGCGAAAGAGGGACGCCTTTATTCGTTCTAACCCTCGAGCAGCACTCGATCAGACCTCTCTTTTTCTCTCCTTCGCCCTACTTGCATCCGTCCGCGTTGCTCTTTTGCGTGATTCTTTCTCGCCATCTGTTATAAACGGGTCTCCAAATCCCTCAGACGGCGAACGAAACGAGGGAATAGAAGAGTCGGAGAGAAAGAGGAGAAAAGAACGCGGTAGTTTTGTCATCTGCATCCATGACGATCGGGTCGGGCGGATCGAGTGTCGTTGGTAAAACCCCTTTCTGCTGCGTGTCTTGTGTTTCTGTGATGTTTGAAACGTTGGATTGAATGAATTTCGTAGTTTCACGTCGAATCGGTCGCCTCCTTTGGTTTTCTTTTATCCTGATTTTATATGAAGAAACTAGCTTACGAATCTTATCGAATTCCGGAATTTGGATGGCTTGACATCATCAGACTTTCGTTTATGTGGTTTGGTGGATACTTATTAGTCGGTTGTAGAGGTTTAGTTGCCTATTCTACTACCATGGTTGTTTGTATTGGGTGCAACCGTGCAGATTCGTGTTTTAAGCATTCTCCAAGATTTACACAAACAAATGATGGCCGCAAAATTTGCTTCGTTTGGTGCTTTACATTGCCTATTGTCAATGGATTCGCCTAATTTACGTGCTGGACTTATGTGCAGTTTTGCATAATGCACATGCATTGCTCTTATTGGTCATTTAGAGTCCTTGGTATTTTTTTTTTCTAAAAGTATTATTATTAACAGGCGACGGCTTATCTGGATGTTACCTTTCTGCATATTCTGATGTTTAGAGTCGATCTAGTCTTACTTATGTTGTGTAATACATATCTATGTGATAAGCACAGTAGTCGTCCCATCCTTGTGCTAGAAAGCAGGTTCGATATTCTCCGGAGATTCCTGTCAAGGTTTTCAGGAATAGGATTTGCCTTCTCACGGTTACGACTCTCGTCTGGCTCTCACTGGTGCAACTTCTCAAAAGTACGATGGGGACACATATGAGTGGTAAATATTAATGTGGTTGGATTTGTTTGATTCGTGTGTAGATCGTTGCTGGTAATTAAGCCTCTAATGTTGTTTTGTACTGGTTGTGGAAAAAATGGATATAATGATGTAAATATTTTTATGTCATTAGTTTTGATTTTGAGTATGTCTTTAGAATTTGTCGATTCATTCAATTCACTTTGTTGACCAACAAAAAAGAATTGAAAGAGATCTCTGCCCCACGGCCTAATAATCTTATGATATCATCATTTTGTCCTTGCACTTGAAGTGAAGTGACTATTGCCTTGGATATTGAAATGTTTTGCTTGTAGGCGTATTGGAAAATTTCTTTCATCTAGAATCAGGGCCTTATTATGTGCACGTTTGGTTATTTTTTATGAAGAAAAAACTCATTTACTTAATCCTACTTAGCAGAGAAAACTGATGTCAAGAAGTTTTATTCTTTTTCGTTTTCAATTCTTGTCTTGTCTTGCAGTCCCTCGGAACTTCAGATTATTGGAGGAACTAGAACGTGGAGAAAAGGGTATTGGAGATGGCACAGTTAGTTATGGAATGGATGATGGCGATGATATTTACATGCGTTCTTGGACGGGTACCATAATTGGTCCACACAATGTATGCCCTTGTTTTTTTGACATCATGTTAGATTGTTTTTGGGCTTCATCATCATCAGTTGTTTTTCCACCTAAGCATGGTGTTAGATATATGGATCCTGTTGTGCCACTACAATTTTGTTGATTCATACACAGTGGAAAAGACGGGGGATAGCTGTGCACAGTGATAAGAGTTGTTTCCTTTGCAGCTAGAGGTCACTTGTTCGGGCCATGAGAACAGCTTCTTTAGGAAGAAGGGGGACATGTACATGGATGGCCTCTTCGTAGACCATGCAATGTATAGGAACTTTATGCACTGAGTTGGCCCCATTCTATACAGTTGACAAATTGGTTTTGGGACATTTTGGGTATATGTCTAATTGATCCATGGTTCACATTTCTTGATGATCAATCTGATGGTTCGACATTCTATTTTAGAATGTCAGAAATTTGCGATACTTTGCCATTTTCCATTCAATGTGCATGGCTGCTGTTTTGTTTTTTCTCCTTTTCTACCCAGAGATTTCATCACATTCAGTATGCAGACAATTACTAGAAGTTTTGAATTTTTTCTTCAAGGAGGCTGGTGCAAGGGGACAGTCAGGCACATCAGATTAATGGTCTAGTATAATGAAAATTTGGCCTTTCTATACAGTTGAAAATTTGAGAATGCTCTTCCTAACCCACTTGGGTGCATATCAGTCTCTCAATGCACTATTAGACTTCACATAAGAATAGGCAAATCCTACTTTGTTATTATCTTTTATAGGATTGAATTCACATAAGCTCTTTAGAAGCTCTAATTATCTCATGATGTTATTATCTCTAAAATGCAACAAACACTTTATCCTGTTGAACCATTTTAGCTGTTATTCTTGAGGATCTTCGCCAGCTTGGTTGGTGATCTTCTATCATGCTATGCAACGCTGCAAGCTGATTTTAGCTAGGATGAATCGTTGGTACTAATTGATGATAAGTTGAACCTTCAATTGAGATGTAAATGTTTTCTTGGCAGCTGTTTTCTCTGATTCAGATGTCTCAGTGGCTTCATTTTTCTATCACAGTCAGTGCATGAAGGTCGCATTTATCAGTTGAAGCTCTTCTGTGACAAAGATTATCCAGAGAAGCCCCCTGGTGTTCGATTCCATTCACGGATCAATATGACCTGCGTTAACCATGAGACTGGAGTGGTAAAAACCAATTCTTTGCGATATTCATAATATTCTATATGAAATGGCAAATTGTTGTGGTAGGTTGGTGAGATTGTTAATAAAATTTAATCTGTTCATAACATTTGTCTCACGTGGCCTTGGACCAAAATGTTAGGCTGCCAAATGTTTAAATTGATTGAAGGCTGGAAATGGCTAAGATTCTCCTCCCCCCCTTTCTCTTTCTTCGGCTTCCAGTTAAGGATAGCCGGCCCCATCCAGTTCATAGACTAAGCTATTTTTTAGCAGCCATATGCTTGGTGTGACCCAACTTCCGGACAGTTTCCTGCCACCATTCCCATGATTGCTTGCTCATGTTAGCATGTTAATGGAGATGCGTTATTCAGCATTCAACCTTAGAAACCTTCCTCTAGTCCTTTGTGTGTGTGTACTTGAAACTATCAACCTTCCTCCCTCCACTTGTGATTTATGTGATGTGAAGCTTTGGCACATCGATTCGAGAGCGTTTCATGTCCGCTTTCTAATAGTCTGTGACTGAGGAATGAAGTATTGCTGTGAATATATTTTGTCCTCGTGCCAAAAGTGTTTCAAAAAATTATTGTTTGATTCTTTCATGATTAGCTGCCTTAAATCAACCATACATGCACCCACTGTATTGGGTCATGCTGGATCGTGATGAAGGCTTCAAATATCCTGGTTGTTTCCAGGTTTTAATGAATCTGGAAGCCTTTTCTCAGGTTTCTTTTTCTTTTTACCAGTGGGAATTATGACAATGCAAACATGTGTGGCAACTGATACAGATAGAGGCAAAGAAGTTTGGGATGCTGGCAAACTGGCAGCGGGAGTACACCATGGAGGACATACTGACCCAGCTGAAGAGGGAAATGGCGGCACCGCACAACCGAAAGTTGGTCCAGCCACCAGAGGGTACCTACTTCTAGTATCCTGATTATAGCAGGTCGCTAATGAATGCATTAAGGTATGAATGTATGTGGTTGTCAGTTGTCATGGCTGTATCAGCCCTGATGAAACTAAGGGCCTAAGGGACGCCTTGCTTCCACATTATTAGTAACTTTACGATCTGTGCTTCCCTTTCTTATTTCATTCACAAAACTGTATTTCATTAGATGTTATTGGATGAATGGGAGTGTCTGTGTGTCATATTGCAAGGAAAACCATCTCCAAAGATAAATATACCATGCAGGAGTCGTGTAAGTGTTAAAATGTAGAAATCCCTTGCATATGGGAAGTTGTATGCCAGAGACGAATTTCGTTGTTCTTTCATACGATAGCATGAATCTTCGGGGATTGCTTGCTTAGAAATATAAGCAGACTGGAAGAGGCAAACAAGTAGCCACTTGTTAAATGTTTACCTGCAAGTAAACAGGTTTTTGTGTTACAATGATAATGGTAATGTTTCTGGTACAGTGTTTGACTTCATCCGCACTTGCCTTTATTTTGTTAATCTTTAATTTATACCTCCAAGAGGGAGATCTCTTAATCGAGAGACCAAGAAAGGCTGGTTTGTTCCAAACGTGCAGTTCCGGAGTTCATTTTTGGCCCTACAGTGTGTCGGGATGTTGAACACGGTTCGCAGTTTCTGTTATTTTGCTCGCGTTGAAGTTGAGCTCACGAATGTGTGAATGAAAGTATAAAATAATGTATGAAAATTTCCGTAAACGTGAGCATAGCCTAGTGGGTTTCCCGTGATGGCTAGCAATAAAAAAAAAAGGGGCCTTGTTCCAATATACTCGGATGTATTCAGCTTTAGTACACTCAAGTACAAAAATTTGTTTTTTAGATTTTTTTGAAATTATTTTATGTAATTATTAATTTAAATGTATTTAATATGTGTATTAAATTTTACTATTTTTGAAAATTTGTAGATTTTATTTGGATTTTTAAAAATAAGTGATGTTTTGTATAATTTTATAAGAATGGGTAAATATACTGTGTATTGAAGCTAAGTGCATTTGTGTGCATTAAATCAACTGCCATCAATATATATATATGTATGTATGTATGTATGTATGCGTATATGAAAATTTCTTTCATTTGATATCATATACACTGTAAAATTGATTCGTGATGTGAAATGAAACAACTGATTCGTAGTTTTCAAATCGAAATCACTATATGGAGAATCAATGTATTTGATGTGTGTATAATTGGTTATAATTAGCATTTGGAAACGAAATTTAGTATGTTTGGCATTTAATAAAGTATGTTTGGCATTTAATAAAATTTTTGAAAGAAAAGTATTTAGGATAAAAGTTTTGGAAATGGGATAAGTGATGTAATATGATAAGAATAATGATAAGAAGTAAAGAAAATAAATTTAAAATAAAAAATAAAGTTAAAATAAATTTGATAGTTATATAGGTAGTTACGGAGAAATGCTTGAAAAGTAAAAATAGTTTTGTAGGAAAAGATAAAGAAATAATTTAAAAATAAGATAGTAGTGAAGAGTAAAAAAAATTTTACTAAAAAATCTTGACAAGTTTCATGATTGCTAAGTACACTCTTAAATTGTTAAATGCATGTGTATATATATATATATATATATGTATATAATATTGATCACTTAGTTTTGGCTATTGGGGCACTAGCAACTGGTTTCAATGAAGCCGATGTGAGTTCAAGTTATGCTCGGTGTAGGTGGTGAGAGGCGACTTTTGCGTATTCTTTCTTAGTGGTGAGGGTTTTTATAAAATTTCCTATTGAGGTGGGGGCGCTTATAGAATTTTTTTTTTCATAGTGTGATAATAGTGAATGTATATGTTTGTGATATTAGTTGTCACATACCAATAAAAAAATTATTTAGTTTTGAAATCAAATCCATACATTCAGATATTAGTTGTCACATACCAATAAAATAATTATTTAGTTTTGAAATCAAATCCATACATTCAGATATTAGTTGTCACATACCAATAAAATAATTACTTAGTTTTGAAATCAAATACAAACATTCAGATAGTATAACAGGAACTAATACAATTCAGAAAATGAATGCTTAAAATTAATTCTTAAAAACTTATATAAATAATGAAATTTTGCTTTGGTAATGTATTATAATATGTATTTTTTGACTGCTTCACATGACAGAGGGAGCAGTGCTCTCTTTGATCCTGCTCATCCAAACTTGGAAAGAATCTGACTTGAACTCTTTAAATTCCATGTAGTGTAAGAAATCCAACTTAAACTTATGTTGCAATTCAAAACAATATGACAGTTTGTTTAACGTCGAGAATTGAGAATGAAAATCAATGCTCAAACAAGTGCTCTGAAAAATACTACTGGCGAGTTAAAAGATTGGATTTTATAAATAAATAGTAAATAAAAGGAGGCAGGTACGGCTCCCACCATGCGTAGCACGAAAGCGTATAGGAGTAGCGTGTACATATAATCGGCGTTACGCTCAAAATATAAACGTGTCATAAATTAGATTCTCGGCTGATTCCCGTGAGTTTGCAATCCCAGATATAAATGAAATATGAGGCATAATCTTGTTAGGTAGGTGTAGTACGTGATTTTTAGCATGCTACGATGGGCCGACGAATGGGCTTAAAAATATGAGTTACGCAATAAAAAATATATATGCATATATAGAACTGAATTTTAAACAGGAAAGTAAATACGTTAGTACAAGAAGAGAAAATAAATATGAAGTGCGAAATTTGAAAAAAATATATGAATGCGCAACCAATTATGAAATGCAAGTTAGCAGATTAGCTGATTAGATATGATGCGAGTCAAGTACAGAATTTAAACGTGCAAAAGCAAAAATACAAACGGTGTAGAAGAGGGGTTCAAGATCAGAAATGGAAAAAATATAAAAGGTATAGACATGGGGGTTAAAGAAGGGAGATGCAAGCGTTAAAGCTTTTAGATGATGCAAAGTTTTAGAGATTTTTAAATGATGCGAGTTAGACAAACGCAAACATGTATTTCAATTAGACGCAGTTAGCGGTTAGTAATATGCATGCAAATATTAATAAAATTTAATATACTAACTTTTGGAGTCGCCACTAACCATATAACGGTGATTAGTCCGTATACGAAAGACACTGAATTACAGAGATTTTCTGGATGAACTTACAACTAGAAAAAAAAAATACAATTTCATTTTTCTAGTACATCGGTCCTAGGAGTGCAAAAGAAAAATAAAAAATAAAAAATATATTTTATATGTAAAAGCTCAAGAGGGTGGAGGCGAGAATTTAATCCCTAGGCTTTTTTTGAGGCCCTAGCTCAATCAGAGAGTTGGATGCGAGTAGTTGTTTTCACTCGTGGGGAAATAGAATGTTTCTTATGATGATTTAATTTTATGTTTTTTTTAAAAAAAATAAATAAATAAATAAACGAGGAAGAGGGAAGAGAAAGGATGAAAGACGTATTGAGGACTCGGTTTCGTGTTTTTTTTTTTAAAAAAAAAACGAAAAAAAAATGGAGGAAAAGGGAAAAGAGAGAGACTAAAAAAAAAATAAAAGCAAGACGGTGACTCTGGAGTTTTTTTTTAAAAAAAAAGAAAACCGGAAAAAAGGGAGGAGAAGTGCTGGAACGTTTTCGTTTTGGACCGAAGAAAAAAAAAGTGAAGAATGACCATGAGAAAAAAAAAGAAAAAAAGGACGGATTCTTTTTTTTTATATAAAAAAATGCGTGCTGTAGACTTAGTCCTTTTCTGTCGAAAAGATCCAACCGATGGGAAGATGAGTTTTGAAGGACAAAAGAGGGTAGCTGGTTTTTGGGAGATTTTCCACTGTTTAAAAAAAAACAGAAAAATGGAAAGGGAGCGAAGGACGTGCTGTAGATTTTGCTCTTTGTTTTTTTTTTTTAAATAAAAAAACGAAAAATGAAAAGGAAGAAGAGGGATGTGCTGGTGGTTTTTTTGTTAACAAAAAAAAAACGGAAAAAAAAATGATAAAGAGAAGACAGAGGAGCGCTGTAGATTTTGCTGCTTGTTGGTTTTTTAAAAAAAATAAAGAAAGAGACGGTGTTCAGAGATTTAACGGGAACTGCTGAACCTTTTTTTTTTGAAAACAAAAAGAACGGAAAAAAGAAAGATGAGAAAGGCGGTGATAAAAAAAAAAGAACGGGTTGAAGCTTTCTTTTTACTTTTTACTCTGTTTTCGTTTTTTTTTTTTTTGAGAAGAAAATGGATCAAATGAAAATCAACCTCAAATGGATTTTTGAAGCAATAGAAAAGTGGACCGAATGCACTCTGTCTATTGGCCTTTGATTTCATTTTTTTAAAAAAAAAAAAAAGAAATGGAAATATCATGCAAGTACGGCTGGATGTATCTGGCTGATTTCGGACATTCTCATTTTCTTTTTTTTTTAATGGAAAAAAAAATAAGAAGAAGACTGATGGGTTTTTGCGGAGGTCTTGGGTATTTATTTATTTTTATATAAAAAAAAAACCGAAAATGAAAAGGAAAAGAAGAAGGCGTGCTGGGCTTGTTTCTGTTTTTTTTTTTTTTAAAAAAAAAAACGAAAATATGGAGAGGAAGAAGACTAACGTGCTGGTGCTGTTTTGGGTTTTTTTTTTTAAAAAAAAAAAACGAAAATACGTAGAGGAGAAAGACTAATGCGCTGTTGCTGTTTTGGTTTTTTTTTTTTTTTTAAAAAAAAACGAAAATACGTAGAGGATAAAGACTAATGCGCTGTTGCTGTTTTGGTTTTCTTTTTTTCTTTAAAAAACGAAAATATAAAAATCAGAAAGGATGTGACGCTGGTTTGTATTTTTTTGGTGCAAAGAAAAAAAAGAACGAAAGTGATCCAGCAGGGGCGGTGATGAAGTCCGTTTGCTCGCTTTCCTTTCTTTTTTAAAAAAAAAAAATGGGAAGAGGATTTGCGAGAAGAAAAAAGAGGGCGGTTGGTTTCGGGATTTTTTTTTCCCTCCGGCTCTTAGATATTTTTTTTCACCGTCCTGATAAGAGGAGGGTCCTCTTTTTATAGGTTTTTAAGTTTTAAAAATTGCAATTTGGTGCTTTTCTTTTAATTTTTTACACAACCCCATATTTCCTTCTTTTATAAAATTTTAACAAAAATGGGCCTTTTGGTAATTTTACGGGTGGTTTTTGAAAACCACTCATGGGACCCATGGTTTTGCTTGGCTTGTAAGTCAAACCTTTTTTAACCCTTAATTTTGCATATTTTTGACCTTTTATTTATATGTTAATTATTAAATATTTTTCTTGATTTTTGATAGGGCCCACATTTATTAATGTTCTTTATTCATTTTTACGGTTCAGTTTCTACTTAATGAGTTGGATTTATTAGTTTTTATTTATCACTTGAAATATTGCAAATCCACCTCTTTCTTTGGTCAAATTTATTTTGACCATTAAAATCTCCTAAAATATCAATTATTTGTTTAATCCAAACCATCCATTACGTCGATCCTGCTTCAATTAACTTGAGAAAATACTCATTACTTTGTTTTCGATGCGCATTGCTCCTGATTTGTCATATGGATTAGTGACTGTCGCCTCCGTAGCGGGCTTGGAGCATTTGAAGCCCATGTATCCTACACAATTTGAGCTTACAAATATATAGGTCAGAAATCCAAAAAATGAATCCACAAATCCTTGAACGTGTATAACAAGTAATAGTAAGCCCATTTGAAATTTTATCTTATTTATTTTATTTTATTATATATATATATATTTTTTTACGTTTTCGTGGAGTGTCAACAGTAGGCTTAAGTAAAGCGTTACTTAGTAGGTTCAAAAAACATATTTGGAGCATTAAAATTTTTTTTTTTCATAAATATGTTAAGTTAGGTGTATTAAATCTATAAACTAAGTCTACTATTTTTTGATATTTTTACGTATTTGTTTTTTTTTTTTGGAACACAGTGACATTCTTATAATTTTTAGACTAAAAAATTACGAGAATGCCACTGCATTTGAAAATAAAAAACAAATAATTAAAAATATTGAAAAATGGTAAAACTTGGAAGATTCAATACACCTAGCTTAAGTGACATTTTGTATTTTTAAATGGTAAAACATATATCATAAGTGGTGAAAATTTTATGACTGGGTAAAAACTTCATTCACAACTAAGTAGGGCGGAACTATTACCAGCTGTGTTGAGATTTTGCAATACAAAAGTTTTCAATACATAGGATTTTTGACATCATAAAAATGAGGAGCGATCCTGTTAGCCTGGGCCTATCTTAAAAAATCTATTTACAACAATTTGTTTAAAATTTTTTTCTTGGCACACTTGTTTATCTAAGTGTATTTGACATATAGACCAAGTTTTACCAATTTTGAATATGTTTATTTATTTTTTGAGATTTTAAAACATCTATATGTATATATGTATTGTAAATACTCTTATTTTTAAAAATCTAAAATTTATATATACATATATCCAAAAATGGTAAAATTTGATTTATATATTAAATACACTTAGATAAACAAGTGTACGGAGAAAAAAAGTTATTTTAAATAGAATTTTTTAGGTGGGTTAAGTGAGGTATTTACTTAGCCCGGGCTAACAAGATTACTCCGCCATAAAAATATACAAAATTTTAAATAAAAATTATGATTATATATAAGTTTTATTTTAAATAAAAATAAATGTCTCAAGGAAAGTCATAATGGTTCATGCATCAAGCAAATCATGTCTTATACTCTTATATAAGATAATTTTAAATAAATAAAATATAAAATAACGAACTAATAAATAAAATATGATATGCCATTTTTTCATTTCAAATATTTCTTCTATATAATATATACCTATATATTATAAAAAAAGAATAAAAAATACCATAACGTAAGTAGGGCTCTATTTTTATGTAACCTGATTATTTATAAACAATTCTATATAACCCATTATAAATTTAAAACCTTAATGTTTTATAAAAAATTTAATCTATTTATTATCTTTAATATTATTTATTTAGATAGAAGATAAAATTTCATCCAAATCAAATATGCGCATGCATAGCATTTATTGAAATATAAACTTATGTGTAAATTATAGAAAATACTTAAATTCATATACATATACATTAGATGTAATAATACTTTATAAAATTATTTATACACGAAGAAATGATATTTTTATAATTTATATGTTAAAAATACAATTTTTAAAATTCATATTTTAAGCGTAGAGTGTTTCCGTGATATTAGATACGTATCTAACCCAGTAGAATATCAATATTCAATAATAATAAAAAAATCACTCTTCTAACTCGAATCCCTCACCTTTGACTTTACTTGTCCGTATATCTTCAACATCCGTGGCGTGTCTAATTTGCACACTCATCGGCGGCGGTAGCTTCGTGATCGGCATGGGCATCGGCTTCGGCCCCTCCATGATCTAAGTCTACGTTGACGAAGCGAGCTGACGGACTTCAATGTCGCTATCTCCGCTGTTAGCCTGCTAATGCCTAACAATACTGGCACTTCTGGTATACTACTACTTCTCCGTTGCCATGTCTGTGGAGAACTCCAAAAGCAACCTCGGCATCTAAGACCGCAGGCTGAAGACCACAGCTTTCTACGACGACGGAGTCTGGTCTGGATCCGCGCGTTGGCCCGCCTTCTATCAAGCCTCAGTCTCCATCCCATCATTTTCGCGGGCCAAGCCACGACCACTGTAGTACTACGACTGGGAGCGGAAGCGCCTCCGCCACAGCTCGGCTGAAAAAATTAATCGATTTGAGAAAGCCCATTTGACAAAATCGTCATAAGCGTATCAACGGTTAGGTCAACTTGTCAACTCGCTCATCCACCTGCTTATAAATGAATTTGGATTGTAATTTTTGAATAAATGAATTATGATCCGCCAACCTGTTTAATCATTTAATTAAATAAATGGATTAGAGTTGAGATTTGATAACTCGTCAACCCGTTTAGTAACCCATTTAACCCATATAACTTGTTCAACCCGTTTAATTTGTTTAACCCATTTAACTCATTCAACTCATTAAAGTTATATATATATATATATATATACATGTAAACCTCTTAGTTATTTTTTCCTTTTTAAGTATTCCTCCAGTCACGTAATTTTTATTTTTCTAATGCTGCCATAATTTCATTTTCTTGTTATCGTCCTATTTTCATTTCTCCTACGCCAAAAGCACTATCTCGTCTCTCCTTACGAGATTATTATCTACTAGAGTCTAGGCTTTTAGGTTATTTACTATACAACCCATTAATAACCCACCAATTTGTTTATTAAATAGGTTGTAAATGGGTTATGGTTGAAAATTTTTAAATTGGTTAATAAACAGATTAGGGTTGTGTAGACACCCCTCCCCTAAGCACAAGAATAAATAACACGTAAAATGGGATCCAAGCCCAACAATGACAAAAGAGAAACAACCCAAGAACAAACGACAATGGACTCTAGAATCAATAACCCATTCAAAGCAAATCAAAGCAAATCCAAGCCAGGCTTACCACTAGACATGCCCATCCAGCTTTGGCCCAAAGGAGCAAAGCTCCAACAAGCCACCAAAACGGGCTCTACAACAGCAGCCCACAAGATTTAGCTCACCAAAAACAGAACGGGCTCTACAACAGTAGCCCACCAGATCCAGCATTGGCCCACAAAAGCTCTTCTACAACAACCCATCAAGCCTCAACAATGGCCCACTTGGAGCCATGGGCTCCAACTAGATCCAAGTCCAACTAAAACATGGGCTCCCATTCACGGCCTAGAGCTTATCTAGCCCACTCCACCATCTATAAATAGGAAGCTAAGCCTCCCCTCTCCACACACTTGAGGAAGCATTCCAAAGGGGGAGGATGAGAGTCTGCAGCAAAGCCTCGACGCCCCGGCCCTCTCGCTCCTCAAGCTCCAGCTTTTCCAGGCTTTCCCTCTCTCCTTCTCTCCCCCTCTTCAGATTATTTTTCATTTTTCCCTCTTCATGCCCATGTAAACTGCCTCAAGTTGACAAATTCCGCCATATCTATTTAAATTTGAAGGCCAAAATCCAAACTTTGTATGATCAATGTCTTTATTCATTGAAAATAAGGATTGATCTCCCTTTTAAAGATCAGTGACGACTCCATTTTTTTTTTGTTTTGTGTTAGTATTAATGTGCTTGTTTGAATCGGTGCTTCGGTAAGGCGGGCGCGCACGGATCCGCAAATTCCAGCATAATACACCGCTGTTATGTTGCCGAATTCGTGGTTCAGTCCGTGAATAAACAAGCCCCGTCTTAGCTGATATGCCGTTGAATCGATGAGAATACATCCATATGCCAATGCTATTTAAAGATCGTCAATACTAACACGTTTTACTCCATGAGAATGCAGGAAAACCGAGCCCATGCTGCTGCTCCAAAAGCATTGAAGAATCGCCTCAAACCTATCTGACACAGTCCAGATTTCTAAGGCTAGGAAAAATGATCCGTGCCCATCGTAGTGCTCGCAGCGAGTGCTACAACTATTGTTTTCAAAATTTATACTTTATTATAATATTCACCAAATAAATATTCATTTAAAGCATAAATTATTATAAGAATTCCTGTTTCCATTGGGAATTTTAAGTTGTCCATTTTTTCTAATATTAGCTACAAACGAATTTTCCTTGAAAAAATTCTTCAAATGGAAATTACTTTGGGGTGCAATCGTATGCAACAAGGTACATTGAGCCTTAATGCACCCAGCTGTGCTATATCTATTTTTAAAATTTTTTTATGAAGTTGTTAATGTAAGTATATTTAACATATGTATCAATTTTTACTATTTTTGAAGAGTTTTAGATATTTTTTGAATTTTTAAAAATCAGTGACATTTTTAGTAATTTAAAATGTCATTGATTTTAAAAATCTGAAAAAATATCTAAAAATGTTAAAAAATGGTAAAAATTGATATACATGTTAAATATACTTAGATTAATAATTGTGTAAAGAAATGTTTGTATGCACCCCAATTACTTTTACCCATTGAAACTCTGTAAATCTGTAATAGGAAATACAGTACACGCATGCGCCCACAAACATGGCCATGCATCATGCGACACTTCTCTTGATTCTACCGGAATTATACTCACTTAATTGGATTTCGGTTGTATGCTCTCAGGAGCATGCAGGCATGCAGCGGGCGCATAAACTTATTTTTTTAATTGTTTTTTTAAAATTTTTTATAAACTTGTTAGCCAAAGTGTATTTAACATATTTATCAATTTTTACCATTTTTAGAGATTTTTAGATATTTATTTTTAATTTTTGAACATCAGTGGCATTTTAGTAATTTAAAATTACCTAAAATGCCACTGATTTTCAAAAATAAAAAAGAAATATCTAAAATACTCCAAAAATGGTAAAAATTTACCCAAAGATTAAATACACTTGGGCTAACAAGTTTATAAAAAAATTTTGAAAAAAAATAAAAAAAAGATGTATGCGCCCGAGAGCATACAACCAAAGTCCCACTTATTCATCCTTTTATTTTCTTTCCAAAAGTACTTCCACCGATACGGTTTACGCAGTGCGTTTCCTGCTTAGAACATTTCTTTTTTGACCTGTATTTACAGTATTTACACGGTGGTATGAATTATTCCATAGACTTCATAATAAAGCACTGTTGACAAATTTTAATAATTGATTACGACAATTAGCTAGACACACTTTAATAACATTCGAAGAGCTTGGGTTTCAATTAAAATAAAAAAAATAACTTTGAATTTTTTTCATCTATAGATATATGATTATTATTATTCGAATTTTAACTATTTAAATATACAATAAATAATAAACAAAGAATCTATATAAAATACTAATAATTTGTGCATAAGAAATATTCATAGAACAAAACTTAATATGAAGATTTTAATGGTCATATAAAAATAAAAAATATCAAATAATTATTTAAAGCAAAAATTTTTATGTTTCTATTTTGGGCTTGATTCACTGAAACCTTTTTTAAATATAATTCTCTTCATTTTTAAAATCTTGATAATTGATGAAAAATTTACTTCATCCATTATATTTACCATTATTTATATTACCATGAAAACCTTCTTATTTGTTTAATATTATTGTATATGGAATCTATTTATAAATATATAAAATCAATATAATAGAAGGGTTTAATGCTAAAATATAATTTTTAAAGTAGTGCTTTCAATACCTAAATTGGCCAAAATATCATTTTTATGTGAATAAATGATTCTTTAAAGTACTATTACACTCTAATACATGCGTGAATAAATCTAAGTAGTTTCATAATTTATATATTAATATATATTTTCTAGCAAATGTGGCTTATGCATAAATGAATTGGATGAAACTTTATTTCTTAACTAAACAAATAATATTAAATATAATGAATGAATTAAATTTGGATTAAGATCTTAAAATTTGAAGCGGACTTGGATAATTAAATGTTAATTTATATTTATATGATGATGTATACCCATTTCATGCATAGTTTCTAAAATTACTTCAATCCTTTGAGCATATTCCAAAATGGATTAAATATCTATTTAACCAATTCTAAAGGAAATGAATTTTTATTTTGTTGGAAATTATAGGATATGCTATTTTTCCAAATCTTATACTTTATCACAAATATTTAATAAAAAAATATTTAAAGCATAAATTATTATAAAGCATTTCCGTCTTCATTGGGAGTTTTAAGTTTACGTTTTTTTTTTCTAATATTAGCTTCAAATGGATTTCCCTTAAATACATTCTTAAAATGGAAAATTACTTTTTACTATTGAAGCTCTCTGATTGGAAATGCAGCTCTCGCGCACGTAAACAGGGCCAGGCTGCGCAGCCTCTTAGTTTTTCTTTCCAAAAACGCTCTCACCAGTACATACGCAGTGCGTTTCAGATGACTGTCGTTCTATAAAATCCAGACCAGCCGCTAGAAGATGCATACAGATCGCAGCATGGAGACAAGAGGAGGTTTCCGCATTAGGAAAGTCTTCTCCCACAATCTCCACTCCGAGTTGTCCCTCATTCGTCTTCTCGTCCACAAGTACCCGTTCATCGCCATGGATACCGAATTCCCGGGCACCGTCTATCGCTATGTGCCCGGCACCCAAACCCCTTTCTCCGACGTTTGCCAGTCCCGCTACTACTACATCCGCTGCAACGTGAACGCGCTCAAGCTCATTCAACTGGGCCTCGCCCTCTCGGACTCTGACGGCAACCTCCCACTCGTTGAAGGCGCCTACCCTGTCTGGGAATTCAATTTTCGCTTCTCCCTTGTCTCCGATCTTTACGCCTCGGACTCGATGGAGCTGCTGAGGAAAACCGACATCAATTTCGCTATGAACTACTACAACGGGATTGATTCGGCCTACTTTGGGAGGCTTCTGGTGACCAGCGGTTTGGTGATGAACGAATCGGTGAGGTGGATTACGTTCCATGGCGTGTACGATTTCGCTTATTTGATCAAGGCGTTGCACGCCGGGCAAGGCTTGCCGGTAGACCTGGATGATTTTCTTTCGTTGGTCGTCGCATACTTTGGGCTGTTCTACGACGTGAAGTATTTGATGCGGTACTGCGGATTATTTGGGGGGTTGGAGCAGCTAGGGAAGTCGCTGGAGGTGAAGCGATTCGTCGGAAATTGTCATGAAGCTGCCTCCGATAGCCTTCTCACTATGGACGCTTTCTTCAAGATGAAGAAAATATATTTTCCTCAAGGGATTGCTGACAAGTTCGCTGGATGCGTTTATGGGCTTTGATGATTGACACAAGCCACGAATGTTTATTACTTCGGCCAGTTTAATTTATTTCATCTTCAAATTATTCATTGTGCTTTCCTGGCCGATGTGTACATGCGCATCGCAGATTCTTGATTTTAATAAATAGAAAGTTTTATGGGGCCATTTTTAATCCCCCCTTAGTTACGTGGATGCGGAAGTTCAAGAATTCCTGATTTTATAAATAGAAAGTTTTATTAGGTCATTTTCCCAGATATAGTTACCTTCATATGAACGTAAGAGGATTCTTGATTTCATAAATATAAATTTTTACAGGGCTTTTTTTTTCCACCATCTTTTTATTTCGAAATAATAATAATAATAATAATAATACAAGTGCATACCTTAATTTAATGGCTGACTAAATAAAGTTGCGAATCGATCTCCATTTGCGGCTTTGCCGGACTTCCTTCCAAAGCTAACGGTGATCTTTCTAAGTTTGGAATCGTTTAATCTTCAAATTATTCATTGTTTTTCCATCAGTAACTTTTTTCATTGTTTGTTACGGGTTGATGTGTACATGCATACAACTGATCACCGTTATTTTTTTTATTCCATACTACAATTGATGTGGACGTATAAGGATTCTCTATTTCATAAATTGAAAATTTTATGGGCTTTTTACGTAGGGAGTTTCATCAATAATAATAATAATAATAATAATAATAATAATAATAATAATAATAAAAGTTACATCGTCAAATTAAGGGCTGAATAAAATTGCAAATGTAATAAAGCCCGTACAGGAATGAACGATCTGTTGGATTGCCACGTGTAGACTTCCTCCCCAGGCAACAATAGTGATCTTCCTAAAATAAACCAAATTATTATTATTATTATTATTATTTGACAGACTCTGATTTGGAATATTTTCATTTTCGTATATAGGTTTGAGTACTTACTCAAAAAAAAAAAAAATGCAAGTTTGCATTTTTAAAATGAATCGTTTCATTAAATGTCCAGACTTGCAGTGTGCAAACTTCGCTACGGGCTACACATTTCTAAAATACTTTCATATTTTTGTAAATTGCTAATTTGTTAATTGCACATTAGACCTTGTGGTTTATATATTAGTCCATATTACAAGGTTTTTTGCAAATATGCAAACTAACTTAGAGGGATTTATTTAAGAAATATAAAATCCGAACATGGAAAATGTAAATATGAAAATTCGTAAGGTCTATTTTCCTTCCGAATATAATTATGAATAATTTTTGCATTCGACGAATCATTGTGGGATCTGTACTGACTTGCTTTTTCCTTTTTCTTTTTTTCTTTTAAAGCTCGAAGGATAATGAAGAAATGGAATGAAAATATAATAGTATTTATTAGGAATGGGAAAATGTGCATTTGAAATGTAAAAATTGGATAATTTGTAAATATACCTATACAGTTTGGTCATAATTGAAGATGTACTTGTATATTTTCAAAAATTACAAATAACTCTACATAGTTAGAGTTTTGCAAATGTGCCGACATTGTCACAAATTCATCATAGAATCATCATCACACATGTATATTTGCAAATATATAAATTGTATGAGGGTTATTTACAATTTTTGAAATTAGATAGGTATGTTTATAGTACAATCAAACTATGATGGTACATTCACAAATCATCATTTTTATAGTTTTTGGAAAAATATATATTCTAGAAATGATAATTGTTAGAATTATTTAAGTAATTTAAGTTAGGGCACTCTAAAAAATTACTTAAAAAACTCAAAAATTTATTTTTGAAATTTAAAAATACACACATTTATTCCAAAATTGTAAAAAAAATAATTTACAAATATACCTCCATAGTTTAATCCCATTGCAAATATACATACTTAGGGTGCGTTTGTTTCGCATAAAAAAATGTCAACTAAAACTTTTTAGTCTAGAACTTTTCACTCTTCATAATTACTCTATTTTTTAATTATTTTTTCACATTCTTCTAAACAAACTACCCTACTTTTCAATCATTTCTATACAACTACCCATACAACTAACATATCTATTTTAACTTTATTCTCTTTACTCCTCATCATTACTCCTATTATATTACATCATTTTCTATTGATTTGACAATTTCTACTCCAAAAACTTTTCATCAAAAGTTTTACCTCCAACCAAACACACCCTTAATTTTAACATTGCAAATATTGCCGTAATTTTTATATATTTGCAAATACATCAATGTTGTTGTGATATTGTGATGTAGCTCAGTAGTTACAATTGCATGAATGTATTTGCGAATATATATAAATTATGTAAGAATTACTTGTAATTTTTGAAAGTAAACGGATGGTTATGGTGTATATCTTCAAAATTTTAAGCTTCCAAGGATCCTCGTAACACTCTCATAAAAATTGATTCTTTAACTTTACAATTGTGTATATTTGTCCCAATTTTAAATGCCGATTGATCATTTGCCGCCGGACGCATGGTTGTCCCTATGCGTCTAGCCGCAAAAGATAACAACCCATTTTAAATATTTGTAAAATTTGTTGTAAACATGTGACAAATTAAGCATAATCCGTGTTTTGATGATTAACAATTTAATTTGAGAATTATCTAAGTACTAATGCGATTATTCAGTGATGTCAAGGTTCAAATATTCAAAGATCAAAAGTTTGGCAGACCAATGCACATGCCAAGTCGACTCAGTCATTGAATTATGTGAAGTCGATATTGAAATCGACGCTGAAGTCTGAACTGGCAGACCAATGCACATGCCAAGTCGCAACTGACGCTTGCAATTAAGGTGAAGTCGCAACACCAAGTTGACTCCACTTGTGACTTGGGAGAATCTCAGAGACAAGGTTGGACTTGACAAAGTCAAGTCACATTTCAAGTCAACCTCATCATGTGAATTAGATTAAGTCGCACCTGCAGTCGCCTCAAACTCTAAACTTGAGTATAAATAAAGATCAAGATGTTCATGAACTCCTCGTTTAGAAAGAAGAAGTCCAAATCAAGAGATAAAGACAAGCTTGAGCCACGATCACTTCAAGTCTATTATAAAATGATCAAGGAACTTTGAATAACCTCAAATATCATGATATATGGGAAGAACTAAAGTCCAAATGAAGATTCATATGCATGAAATGTGAAAATCAAGGGAAGACAAATAAACAAACAGATCACATTGAGTCAAGAGCTCTAAGAAAATCAGATAACTGGTGAAGTCACGTCCAAAGTTAACTCCACCTGTGACTTGAGTTAAGTCTGAAGATCAAATTGACTCAAGTTTGAAACTTGACTAAAGAAGCAAAGGACTGGAGTTGCATCCGAAGTCGACTCCAACCTGCGACTTGAACGGAATTGTATCCCAGGTCAACTCCAAGTATGATTTGAATCGTAATGGTCGAAAAAATTTGAACGTTAGCGCATTAAATACATGCCGCTTATCTCTAAACGCTCAAATTTACTCTTCCCTATTTAAGATACTTAAAATGAACAAGGGAAAGGAGAGACATAGCATGGATTGAGTCCAACCTCCTTATTCTCTAGCATTTATGTAATATAAAAGAAAGTCTTGAAGAAGAACTCTGTGTCAAGTTGCTAAGTGTTGAACAACCTCATCATCAACTTCCTCTACAAGTTCTTCTTTGTGCAAGAATTAGTCTACACACCTATAAAGTATAGTTTCCTTCTTTATTTATCAATCAATTGTGTTCAACTTGGTTTAGTATTGGAAACTAAGACAAAGTGAAGGCAAAGTGACGTGTGATTGGAGTGTAACTCGTCACCTACTTGTGCTGAGTTTGCATAAGGCTCTCTGGAGCTAAAATATAGAAGAGAGCAAAGGCTTTGCTGTATTGCTATTCTGATCAGTGGAACCCAAGACATGAAGTTGTATTCTTGGAGAAGTGAAGTAGGGAGAGTTTCCAAAACCATTATAACTTCTTGTGTTCTATTGTTTATTCTCATATATTCCACATCTTTCATTCAAATGGATTAAAACTTTTAAGGGGTTAAGCTTTCAAGTTATGAAAGAATTTTTAAAAAACCCAATTCACCAATTTCCACTTGGGCTTTGCTATAAACTCGAGATTAATAAAATTAACTTTGTAAGTTTGAAATTTTTGTAAATATAACATTTCATAAAAATAATTATTATTTTATGTCTTGATGAAATTTCCCCTGCGTTAGTTTTAATAGTGATTTTTGAATAATTGACTTTTTAATTTTTGTAATTGTAAAAATAACCCTTTGAGAATTTTGCGAGTCTAATGTTTCACAAAAAAATTCGTGTTTATAATTTTTGTGTGAAGAGATCACTCTAGTTTTTAAAAACCATTAAAGTTAAAGGCTAATTTTATAAATAGTTAAATAAAAAAATATTTTTATGAATATTCCTTATGTTGAACAAATTATCTTGATATCTTTTATATTTTGCAAACTTTTGCAATAAATAATATGATATTAATTTCTTATATGATAAGAATACAAAAATACCTTGAAATATAAAAATATTTCTAATTATTACTTGTGTTAAATAATTTAGATTGCTATATGTTAGATTTGTAAATTCTAATTGATAAATAATTTTTTCTACTAATTTTTGCCAAAATAGTAAAAAATACAAAATTTAAAAATTAATTCTTACATTTTTCAAAATGTTATCCCATACTTTTTAAATTTTTTCTCATTAGCAAACATATCTTTAAATGATTATTTTATTTATTTAATAGGAAGACTATATAAATCTTTAATTTTTAGATGTTTTCAAAGTGCAATTTTATTATTTTTTGTAATTTTCAATTATAATGTAATAATATTAATCATAAAACTATTTATAAACAAAAGTTCATAAAATCTAAAAGGCAACAAACTAAGTTATTTGTTACTAGAGAAAATTAAATATTTTTATATGTTTTAATACATTTCTCTAAATTTCTTCTATAATATAAAATTAATTTTCTATATTACTAATTATGAGATTTTATAAAATCTGATACCATCAAATTCTATTTGTAAAAGAATTTTATTTAAATATTTATGAAATTAGACTTTGACTTTAAGGATTTTTCTAAAAAAGTGTGGCAATTTTTTAGATAAAAAAGCGTAAGCATTAATTTTTTAATGAAAGTTAAATTTACAAAATTCTTAAACTTGAAAATAGTTTTTGCAATTGCCAAAGTTGCAGGCTCAATTTGCAAACTCTTCAAAAAGGGCTTGGCTTTCGGCCCGGCCGCAGGTAATCGGTAACCATTTTAGAATTATTCATTGTGGCAATTTCCAAAATATGTTTATTTTAAATTATTTTCTTGTATTTTTAATTATAATATTAAAAGTTTCGAAAATCTGAAAAAACAAAATAAATAAATTTAATATGAGTAATCTTTCTAACAGTAAAATTTGAATTTTAAAATATTTTAAATTTCTGTTATGATACCAAAAACATTCTTCACAATAAATAGAATAGTTTTCATTAGTAATTCAAATAATATATAATTTAAAAATTAATTTGATCATATCGTAGTGTCAAATCTAAGAAAAATATTAAAGATAATTTTTTTAAAAAAATATCTATTCAATTTTTAATTTTGAAAATTTTCCATAATAGTTGATATAAAAAATTAAGTTTCTAATATTATAATAGAAAACATAGGAAAATAAATTAAAATATGAAATAATTTTCTTTTAAAAAGTATTTCTCAATATTTCATATTTAAATATATTTTTATAATTTATTGCAATATCAGAAAATGATTTTGAAATTATACTTTGTTGTGGAAATTTCAAAAATCTTACACAGAAGAAATTCTTTTATTTAATTTTATCAAAATTTTAAAACGCTAAAATACAAAATACATAAAAACATTAAAAATATGTAAAAAACATTATTTTTTCAAAATAGCTTCATAATAAAAATAGGGGTATTTGTAAAAATATCCTTCTAATTTTGCTTAATAGGATTTTTATTTTATGATTTGAATACGAAGATAACGTTGTAAGTTTTTTCGAAGTGCGCAAAAGCAATTTTCGTCCTTTCAAGAATATTTACGGTTGTTCTGCAATTGCATTTGTGCCCAGCGTCGCTTTTGCGAACTCGATAACTCCAAGGGCTAATTTTGCAAATATTCATACACAAGGTAAAGTATTCAATTAGACAAACTTAAAAGATTATTTTTACAAATACCCCACTCAAACATCAAAACGTTTTCTTCAGAGCACAACTGGCCCGTGTGGGATATACATAGACCGAGCTCAGAGGCTGGGCCAAACTCGATATGAGGTTCGTGAGTCAGATGGTTGAAACTTGGAACTATCCTCGAGCTGAGTCAGACTCACTAAGTTATGACTTTTGAGAGCATTTGTAGACCCATCCACTAGAATAACAATCATGGAGGGTTGAGACTTGAGAGAGTGGCTATGTTCAAAGAATCAAAGTACGCGTTCAGCCAACTAATATATCATTATCTTGTGCTAACCCAACAAAATCAATATTTTCAGGAACATTGCCAACTCCGATTATAACAGTCATGCACCCTTACCCAACAGCCCATCCGATTATAAATCCTTTTTGGGTGCTTCCATGTCCTTGCGGAGCACGATCTGGAAATCTACTGTTTCCATCATCATATCCATTGGTGACACAGGATGTTCTTTCACCACCAATCTTATCTTTGTTCTTTATTAGATTGAACCGGAATCATCCAGAAGAAGAGTTATTTCTCTTCCCGTGCCCTTTGTATTAGCAATATCAATTGATTATGGCCGGCCACTTCAAGCTCACCGTTCTAATTTGATAATGATTACCATCAAGAAATGTAAATTTGTCAGTGAGTTTGATTGTGACCCTAATTATGCTAATTTTAATTGGGTCAACCCTACGGATTCTAAATCCAGACTACTGAAAATATTCTTCTCACTGCTCTGCCTCAAGTCTCAACTCTATGTTGATCAAAAAAAAAAAAGAAAAAAAAATCTCAACTATACAGGCAGGCATCATTGACATATCCTTTCTTCGGCTGATGAGGATGTTGTTACAATTGGACAAAAGGGATTTTAGCCAATAGTTTCAGCTGTTCACATCAAATGGTGTTTACGTCTTGGTTGCTGTAGCAGATTTGACTTGCATAGAATTAAACTCCACAGAATATTCAAGAGTTAATCTTGGGCGATCCCATGCGGGCTACTGCTAAATTTGTTTGGTATTTTTTATTTTTGGAAATCAGTGAAAAAAAAGCAATGTATGCATGCTCAAATTTTAAAAAATTAAAAATCGTCAAACAAATTTTAAAAATGATCACAATATTTTACATGATGAAAAATCTAAGTGTGGCCTACACATGTATAAAAAATCAAAAAAGAAAAAAAATATCGAGGGGAACACATTGCATGAGATGGTCATAAAAAATGACCCGTATGCCACAAAGTACTAAAAAATATGCATACATATGCACGGTTCCAAGTCACCATCCTAATGTGCCACATGTTTGCAGCAATAAACAGCGCACCACATGTCACATAAAAAGGGGGCAAAAAAAAAAAAAAAAAATTAAGAGCCCATGTACATAAATTTAAACATCACAAATTCAATGTTCAGTGCACCATCTGTTATACGAAAGCAGAACGAAAGGAAGCCTTCCATTAATCAGTGATGAATGTGCCGTCCAGAAGAATCGATTAACGACGATCTCTTTCACTTATGTATCATGATCACTCTCCTCGCTCCAGAGTCTTGGTCTTCAGTTAGCTGTAAACGATTAGATCAACTAAACTAGATGGTCTGAAAATCTGGGTGAAGGATCGGACAAACGTGACGCAGCAATGATCCTTTCTCCTACACCAATAACAAGACGGGAAGAGCAAGTGCTTTATTAACTAGTAGAATAAAAAGAATAATGTCTGCTGACTGCTGGGATAGGCCATATGCTACTGGAGTGGGAATGTCTAATGCCTTTTTTGGTGCATGGTCCTTCTGACGGTGGCTATCACAAAATGGTACCCAACTGCCAACTTACCTTCCATGAAGTGTAGGCATGAATACAAAAAGAATAAAAAATTCATTAGAGCACATGAACCAAAGACAGGAGTTTCTGTTACTGAAAAATTCTCAGATCCCAAGTACAAGCATGAATTGGGTAAATGTCCCAATTAGAATGATGTTGAAATAGGAGCCTTAGTCAAATCTAAATTTGTTAAACGATGGACACCAAAGTAACTTCTTGAAAGAGATATAAGGAAAAAAAGGCTGAGTAAAATTTGGATAGGGAAGTGTCAGCAACCTGATCCAGAACACTTTGCCGACACTGACAATTCCCAGCAGATAAGCTACCAGTTCAACCAAACTGAGGTCCCCATCACCCCAGCATTTTTAACAAAGCCCTTTGCACCGGCAGTTTTCAGCCGGGCTATCTATGTCGTTGAAATCTAGCCATTTAGGAATTATTGGGAGTTGGGACATTTCTTATCCGAGATGAAATCCATTCAGATCAAACCTCTATATCACCACCGGAGTATTGCTCAACCCTACCATGATCCCATATCTCATGGTAGAGTATTAAGCTGCAATGCAACGCCTCTCAGTACACAAACTGCAATTCCAACCAACGATGACTGGAAAGTTGAAGCTACTCTGACAGTTTTGCTGGTAGTTCACCAATATTACGGACAGGTTTTCATCTTCCCCTGCCATTTACGCCATGTTATCTAGAGTCTAGACCAGAGGTGGTGAGTTGATAGCATATCCCCAGCATGTTTTGTTATTCAATGGTTCTGAATTTTCACTTTCCACAGCAGGGAAAGAACGAAGGCAAAGAATCCTGTCAAACAACTTGAGTACATGACATTGGAAAAAGAAATGAAGAATAACGCCTTGGCGAATTGAAAAATATTCGGTCCCCCCACCTGCACTACATGACACATACACAAGTGGACCCCTCCATACTCAGATTCAAATCTCTTGTTTCCTACTGTCCCCACAGCCACCCTATAAAACCCCTGCTCCCACTCCTACCAGGCCACCATCTCCATTGACCAAATCAATTCCAAACAGGGATCCCCATGGCACCCAAATCACCTACAACACAGGAAGTTCCCATGAGCAAGAAGATGAGCTTCGCCTCTCTCTTCAAACAGAGAGAAGCCGCATCTTCGTGGGCGTGGCCTTCATGCAAGCAGCCAAGAACAGAGTCCTTCAGGTGGTGGAACAACGACGCCTACAATCCGGACCAGCCGGCCGATTCTGATCATCCGGTCCACTGCTCAGATTCACGGTTCACGGACTCATCCGAGGCTGGAAGCTTCTCAAAAACAACAACAACAACAACATCATCATTATCACAAGAGTCGGGTGAAGAGTCGCTGGAGAACGTAGTTCTTCGTGGGGTGTGTTCGGACCGCTTCTTCTTCGAGCCCGGCGACACGAAGTCGATGGTGGAGGCGGCGAAGGTTGCTGCTGCTGCTGCTGCAGAAGAAGAAGAAAAAGAAGAGGAAGAAAAATCGCCTTTTGAGGAGAGCATGGCGGTTGCAGTGGAATCCGACGACCCCTACGTCGACTTCCGGGCATCGATGGAGGAGATGGTGGAGGTTTATGGGCTCAAGGACTGGGAGTGGTTGATGGAGCTTTTGCGGTGGTATTTGAATATGAATGGGAAGAAGGCCCACGAATATATCGTTGGAGCGTTTGTGGATTTGCTTGTGGGGATTTTGTCTTCCTCGCTGGAATGTGACGAGGACTATGCTTCCATTATCTTTGGAGATTTGATTCAGAAAAGAAAAGCTGTGATTGTATGAGTTTTTATGTACATATTGAGAATGAATTCAGACAACGAATATGCATTTCTCGTCATAAAAAGGCGTTTGATTGATTTACGCCACATCCATTGTGCAGCAAAAATGAAAATAAACAAATCAATCAATCAAACTAAATCACTGTTATAAGTTTTAAAATCACTCAAAATTTAATATGTTATTATCTACATTTTACTCATTTTAGAAACGTAAGTTCTAAAATCCCTCCAAATTTAATACGTATGCGGCCAATACTATAATATACAAAATCCTTCCAAAATGTGGAATGGCGTGGTAGCACTATTTTTTGGGGAATTATCTTCGGTAAAATAATAATTATATATATATTTTTAACTTTTAGCCCAATATTTTAAGTCTTTTTCCTATCAACTACCTACTATCAAACATATTTATTCTAACTTTACCTCTTATTTTTATCCATGGTAAGATTCTTAAAATATTCTTTTTTTACTACCATAATTTTTTACTATTCATAATTTTTTCCCATTCACCGTTACCAAGCGTCACCTTCATTGTTGTTACCACTCTATCAAAATGAAAGTGTTGCCACCATTTCTGCATTTTTTGATGACGATAAGTTAAAATCGAATCCTTATTATACTTAGGATGATTTGTTTGATTAGAAAAGTTAAGTTTTGCGCAATTAAAATAATATTAGTCTGAGTGGTGGGCTCCATTTTATAACAGCAAAAAAGTTGTAAAATCAATAAAATAAAATTATTTTGGAGTCGTTAATTTAATCTCTGTACCATCTAAATATTTTTCTATATAAATAGATGATTCTATAATGGTCGTTGATCTTACTTTTTAAAATTTTTATATTTAGTTGATATTTTTGAAAATTAATTTTCAGGGCATAGATAAATACATGGAAAAGCTGATTTTCAAAACATAAAAATACCAGATAAATTTAAAAATTACAAAATCTCTTAGAGAGCAAGATCTAAATGATAGTCACGCATTTATTAAAAAAAAAAAAAATTCTTTCAGTGGCTCATATTGCATGGCCACATAGGATACCGACCTTTAATAAAATATTGTAACATTATATTGCAAAACCGACCCTTTATATTAACTGTGGAAACACCTAAATGATTTCATATATTACATATGGTTAAAAATTATTTAAGAAGAATTTTAAAAAAAATTCTTTAAGAAGGCAGGTCTTACTCGAAGCTCTTTGACCAAAATAATTTTCTCATATCATGATAAAATAAATAATTTTAGTGTGTGTTTGGAAAGTTATAAAACTTTTAGATGAAAATATTTTGGTATAAAAGTTTTTGAATTGAAAAAAATAATATGATATGATAAAGAGAATGATGATAGATAAAGATAATAAAATTGAAATAGATAAATTAATTATGTGAATAGCTGTGTAGAATTGATTAAAAATAAATAGTTGTATAAGAATATGTAAAGAAATGATTAAAATATATGATAATTATGGAGAATAAAAAGTTTTCGATTAACTTTTTCCCGGTTGTCAAACACATCCTTAACTAAAATAAGTGAATCAAAGTTTATTTTAATATTTAAAGTAGGTTAAAACGAGACATAAACGTGGAAGACTCCACTATGGCTTCAACTATTGACTAGGATATGCCGTTTTAAAATCACTTAAAATTTGTTTGTTTGAAAAATTACTTAAATTTTAATATTATACAAGGATAACATTTTGAAAGAAAATGATTTTAGGATTGTAAATTTATTTGTAAATACATACACTTAGTTTGATTATAATTGCAAATATACTCATATAGTTTTGAAAATCATAAATAGCATATACATAATTTTATTATAATTGCAAATATACTCACTATGTTATGATGTCATTGCAAGTACCATCATAGTACAATATATTTGTAAAGATATACAAACTACGTGAGTATATATGCAAAAATTAAATGTATTACTTAATTTTTAAAATTGCAAATATACTCATGTAATTTACATATCTTTGCAAATATAGCTACGCTGTGATGATATAGTAATAACACTATAATAACGTAAGTATATTTACAATTATAGTTAAACTATGTAAAAATTATTTACAATTTCTGAAACTATATCAGTGTATTTTCAATTATAGTTAAACTAAGTAAGTAAATAGGCAAATCACCGTAAAAATTTTAATGCAGTTTAATATTTATGCAGAAGTTTCTGCTATGATTATATATATATGAAACCTTATCCATCACACATATGCATATTATTTTTTATTTGGCCTCACATGTCCATTAATGTACATATATATTCTCGGAAGTGTTCAATGAAGGTACTTTGCGGTTTGGATGGACAGAGAGAACCGTAGGGGCTAGGATTGACCCGGTAGAGCCATCGGTTTAACCGGTTTGGAAAATCTAAGACCTTGGCACCTTGCTCTCTTCGCTTCCCCGCCCGCGCCCCTTCTCGTCCCCACCTGGCGTCGCGGGGTCTCTGCTACGCCCACCTTTCTCTTCTAACGAGAAGTGTCTTCCTCTCTCTCTATCTTCCCTGGTTAATTCGACCTAACAAGAAGCAAGTCGAAATGTAAAACGCATTTGTTACGAATCATTTTTCGTACTCAGGCAGAATCCCCAATTGTTCATGCTAGTTTTATTATTTTCAATCTAACACTTTTGGACATTTACTGCAGGCTGCAATTTGGGCCAAGTTGGCTCGCAAAATCTCATTTCCAAGGTGTTAGCAATTTTTTTTTACAGCCCAAGCGCCAGGAAAATATTAAATATACGAGAGTGCGTATGCATGTGATTGATAAAAGAATACATTAAAAAGGATAATTTACAAATATGCTTCTATAGTTTGATGCTAATTGCATATATATATATATTGTTTCACAAATTGTATATTATCTCAATAAAAATCCACAAAAATTGCTCACCTACACCTATTAAGTGTTAACGGCTAATAAATAAAAAAATATAATTTACTGATATACTCATATAGTTTGATGCTAATTACTGGTATATCATTATTGTTTCATGAATTGCACACTACCCCCGCAACATTTTTTTACAAAAATTACTTACGTACTATAACACATTTTTATCGCCAAACTTATATTAAAATTTTGAATAATGACAAAAAACGATCGTAGTGAAAGCTATTTTAGAATATCATAGTTTATAAAACACCCATATGTATAAGTAGAAGAAGTTTATAAAATACTAACATGTTATCTCCTTTTACTTATACAACTGAGTCATTTTTGTCATTATTTAAAATTTTAATGCACATTTGACGACAAAAATGTGTCATGGGTATGTAAACAATTTTAATGAAACTTTGTAAGGGTAATACGCAATTTATGAAAAAATGAGAGTATATTAGCAATTAGCATAAAACTTAGAGGTGTATTAGCAATTAGTGTCAAATTACGAGGGTATATTATCAAATTATATTTTTTATTTAACAATCGTTAAATTTCAGCCTTGAACAGGGTACGTAAGTAATTTTTGTGAAACTTGTGAGTAGTATGTAATTTGTGAAACAATGAAACATATTTGCAATTAATATCAAACTATAGAGGCATATTTGCAAATTACCCTTACAAATATACATATATATAACTCATATGTTGAATTTTTTTGTCAAGGGAACTGATTTAGAAGCAGAATTGAACCGAGTTGACGTATGATAAGATAATAAATAAGGTATACCTAGAGCAGACTAAGAATCAACCACTTCAACCCAAGTTAAATCACGATTAATATCAACCTTTGAGCGTTGAAAGCGCAAACCAGGCCTCGATTGCGCTGGGCACTTGCCGCTGGGACGACGCATGACTGCCTCGGAACAACCCTCGTTTCATGCACCCAAGGGAGATGCCACCCGGGCTTGCCGTTTTGCCTACTCGGTGTCATTCCCTCCCTTGCGTGCATCGGTGCATGCTACCTCCAACAGTCGAATCCCCTCTACTACCGCGTGAGCACATTTTGCAGAAGCACCTCCTCAAGCTTCTTCGCCTTCTCCTCTGCCACCACCGCTCAGGCTTGGACTGCAGTGACGTCACCGAACGCCTTCTCCTGCGCTTGGAGCTGGTCCTAGAGCTCCCTCCACTCTGCCTCGGCCACCTGCAACTTAGGCGGATGTGGGAATTCTCCTCCCTAGCCCTGGCCTGGCGGCCGCGGCCGCGGACTTCTTAGCTGCCTTTTACATGATGGGGTTTGAAGATCGTCCAACATCAACAGATGCCTTGTGCTATCATCATTTTTGTCTTGCAGGCTTCGTCTGCTGTTTCCCCTTGTTGAAATGCTGATAGAACTGAATATATTCTGTTTAATTCTCCGAACAGTGCAAGCACCTGTATACTCTTCAATCCAACAAACTTATTTGTAGATACTGACTGGTTTGCACGTTTCCCGTCTTTTGTGTGTGCGGCGGCACAGAAGATCCAAGACAAATTTCGAAGACGGTGAAAGCATCAGGCCCTGAAATTGTACATGATCCGTCTCCCACTTTCGCTCGTAAGTCCACTTCTGGTGCTTCTGCTCGTGAATGGCTCGAATTCATGGTACGTGTCTCTCTCATACTTCCTTCAAATGTGGGTATGTGTGTCTGTGTGCATGCATGCATTTGCATTTGTGTGCAGGGGAATGTGGGCATAGATGTACGGGCAGTTGGGTTGGGGTGTTTAATTCAACAAGGCTTTGATCAAAACTATGACATCTTAGGAATCTGTTTCCATTACATTTTCCGACCACAATAGTGCATTCATTACAGATATGGGAATGTAAATCCGGTTTTAGCAACTGGGTCCTAAAAGTAAACTGGGTGGATTACTGGCTTCTGTTTAGTAACTTGTACTTGGAGTCATGTCTAGATGTTGTGATTATGCCTTCCAGGAAACTACGGAAGCCTTATGTTCACGCATGTTCCAGTTTCCCACCATTAAATTTTGTTCTAGAACTATCCTTCGATTTCAAAGGGTTAGTTTTAGGTCGCCTGGCTCTGTACAGTCACTTGCATAGTTGCATAATTCAAACTGGTGGAGTTTTAGGTGCTATGTAGTCCATGCAAGTTTGCTGTGCCTTGCATTTACGGCTTTTTTTTTTTTTTTTTTTTTTTGATAATCTGCATTTACATCTTTAGTTCAATACATAAAGGGTTCCACTTCCAGCGAACCAGTTCACAAAAAATATTTTCTGAACTAGTCCAAACGTTGCCCACCCTGATGATGATGTGAACTCCATTCCATCTGTTGCCTTTAAAATCATTTGTTTAGCTTGAAAGTTGAATTTCATCCAAACCAAAGATGCGTAATAAATGTGTAAAATTAACGTAATAAGATTATTTGATTTATGTATCAATTTCAGAGATTTTAATTCAATTCTAACTGTCCAAAGATTCTTCCTTTGTGGATGATTGATTCTACAAATTATTATAAAATTTTAATGCATTTGCGGGTTGCGGAAGTATTTTTCATAAGTTACACATTTGTATATTCTCAAGCAAGTATGGCCCACTCAATACTTGGATTGAAATGATTTCTGTTACTATGATAAAAAAAATGATTTTAAATGATGTAAATGGTTGAATTTTTTAGTTTATTATCAAAGTGGGCCAATCTAAGAGGTTCCCACAAATTTGTTCCTTTGAAGTGTGACCCTTAAAAATTTGAAAGTCAAAGCATACATGATTACTCAGAAAGCAAGTTTTGACAAAATTTATTGTTATTAGGCAGAACAGTAACCAAAACAGCAAGTTGGGCTGTGGGTGCAAGATTAGCGAAGTATAGAAAGGAGGCATTGTTGATCTTAAAATATGAAGCTTAAAATATCAAGCTGATTAAACTGACATCTACAAAAGACATTGCAGAATACCCTCATGTTAATCTTTGGATTGCTGAATGGGAGGGGATCAGTGCTGAGATTCAGTTTCTGCTTGACTAAGGGGGTTTAGTGTCCCATCGTAATAACCATTCCTTCGGTGTCTAACGTGGGTAGCATTTGGGTGAAGATTCTTCAAACTGATCATTGATCAAACATAATGATCTCACTATGGTCAGCATAGCTCCTTTGTCCTGCACAATGTTCAATAACCGTGAAGACCCACCAGGACCTTGTCACAAAATGCACACTCATGAGTGAAACATATATTTTAGTTGTTAGGCAAAGTAGATTTTCCACCTCCCGTTCAGTGAATTGCCCAGGAGCCTCCATTTACTATTTTATGCCTTCACTTTTCCAGTAATTGAAGCACACCCCAAGATAGTACACTTTTCGTTTCAACAGAATTACTAAGATGCTACCCTGTCATAGATGCTAAATATTTTGTAGTTATTGGTGAACATTCAGCATTTCAGGCAACAATACAACTAAACATCTTGATCTTACATCATTAGATCTATGAATAATGTATTTCTTTTTAAAATAAACTTCATTGTTTTTATCTCTTGTTGGCAGTCATCAAGCATCAAGGATACCAGTAATTGAACCAATGCACACAGGTCCAGTGGATAAGATCGATTCCAATGTGGACCTGCACACAAGGAAATGTTGAAGGATATTCGGCCCTTTGGTAAAAAGAAAAACAAAAAACATTGAGATTTTATTCTGTTTGTGCAGGCTTTGAATTCTATGTATATATTTTTCTTATTCAATGTTCACAAAATTTCTTTACACCTCTCGTCATCTTAGCACTTGTAAATTGACCTTTCTTTATCCATCTCTCATCGTCAATTCTGTGTCAAAAATATTTGTATCCAGTGATATCCTTGATGGCCAATCAGAATCAATAGTTTGATCTCACCGCTTGGATGGCCAAGTGGCTGATGCGAGTGTGCATAAGGGTATCCCTCCCCTGGAGTTGTTTTCCATTATTTGCCTGGTCATCCAAGGAGATGACATGCTAAAAAAAGAAAAAATCAATAGTTTGACAAAATGATGATTCTTGGTATGTTTTCCTGTGAAGAGCCAGTGAGGAACCTAACTGGTTAGTAACAGGTCTCAAAATTGGCTGCCTAGTTCTACAAGCAGTGAAGAATGTTGCAGTTTTTTTCTTAAAATATTATCTTAAATGTTTTTAAAAAATCAGAAAGTTTAAGTATAAAGCCAGGATCTATGGGATGTTATTTGCTGTCTGGTTCAGATATTTCTATCGAAACAATTAACCGGTTGTGAACCGGTAGTGAGGTTAATCTTTTTTAAACCACAGCAGCAAGACCTATGGTTGTTAGATATGTTCAACACCTTTAGGTTTGCTGTCTGAAAATCAGCCTACCTATGAATTGATTAAGGACATTCCGATAGAAATAGTAGGAATAACTATTCGCGCTTTGTCTGTTATGCGTAGTACACTTGAGGTACAAATGAAACTGGATGTCTCTCTCTTCATCGATTATAGATTTTGGGAACCACAGATTGTGATCTACAACTAAAGTTTCTTCCATTAAATTAGAATCAAGGTAACTTTGATAATCCTTCTAGTTCTACAGAATTACCAGATTAGAACCATCTTCTGTATGACCTTTTCCAAAAGAATTTCTTAATTTTCAAATGTTATGAATCAACAAATGGTGCCCCCTGTATTTACATGCTAGGGACACAAATGTGATGGATCAGCAAATGATGCCCTCTGTATTTAGATATTAGGGACAAAATACCAAATCTTTTTGTTATCACTAATAGTTTGTGCTCTAGTTTTTCAAATACATTAGGAGTTTATCAGCCAAATATCTAGTAATGAAACTCATATATTTCATCCAAATGTCTAGATATTTGGTTCGACCAGATACAGCATTGATAATCCATTTTGATGTTTGCCTGCTGATCTTTCTCTTTTACTTGAGTCTCTCTGTAGGTGCTTCACATAGGAGCTGTAAAGAACAGAAGGAATTGGAGAACTGTAGAGTTGTTGATATAGGTGGAAAGGTAGCGCCCCCATAGTTTTTTTTTTTTTTTTTTTTTTCACTAGTAGAAACTTTCAAAGTCTGGACACAAAGCGGGTGCCTGTTTAGACCATTGACATTTGTGTCTGTTGCCAAACTTGCCAGAGGTAGAATCTTGTTGGCTTTTAATAAGGGTGATGTTTAGCACTAGCTCCAATAAGTGGCGCCATACCATAGGTTGGTGTTGGCAAAAGTTGCGTCTTATGGAACAACTGTTACAGATGGGATGAGGGGTGAAAGAGTTCTGTATGAGTAGAGGATTTCTAAGAGGAGTCGGTTTAAGCCAGTTGTAAGATAGGAAATCCAGTTTGTATCAGGACTGCTATAAAGGAGGAGCAATGTCTGAGTATTAGAGCGTCAATTGTTTGTTTGTATCACGTCCTATAGCAATCAATATAGGATTTGATTCCTGCCTTAGCAGGAGCTAGCCAATAAACCAAGCGAATTTGGCCAGAATGACACCAGATGTTAGAGATTGCCTCCCTTCTTGGCAAGTTCACATCAACAACATAACCGTAATTTCCATTTCCATATAATCTCCTTTGTGGCAGCGAGTGATTCCGGAACTAAGACTTGCTTGAGATCTTTTTAAAAATTTCTGACTTGCCTTTGCCAGATGATGGAAAACATTACCTGCACTCTTCTTGGTTGTGGTCAACTAAACTGAGCCTATGTGTTTTAAGTTTTAACCTTTAATATAAAGGCCTATGATGTTTCAACTCTAATACCATTTAGCTATTCTAGTTCCTTTTCGCCATTCAACTTTTCTTGACAGGCTCTGAAGAAACAACTTTTGCTGCTGAGGGTAGCAAAACCAATGATGAAAAAGCAGAAGGAAAGAGAACTGAGAGCATTGCAACAAGTGATAGCTTTTTGGTTCAATTTTTATCCGACTAATTGCACTCGTATATAATCGGATGTATAGCTTTTTGGTTCAATTTTTATCCGACTAATTGCAACAAGTGATAGCTTTTTGGCACCATATGATAATTTATGTATGGATTTTAATGTTTGCTCTCAGCTGCAAATCCTGACAAAAATCCTCCCAACTTCCAGAGGATGAAGCTTGGATGGTTGGAGAAGCATGGAAACGAAAACAATAAAATAGAGAAACGCAAGGCCTAGGACCGTGTTCTGAAGGCTAGAGAGGGCCATTTCAAGAAGGTTGTGCTGAACATAGGGCGTCATCTAAGAGCACCCACTTCATCATCAAAAGAAAGGCAAAGGCAAGAAGGGGTAGAGGCACCTGTAATCGATTTTGCAAGTAATGGCAATGTAGGATGGTTCGATTTTGTCGGTGCTCTCATAGAAGGTGATAACTTCGGCAATGGTTTTGGATGTCTGAGGTGAACTAGGAACCCAAGAAAGCCCGTAACTTCTGTAATTAGACGTATGTAAAAACCAGCACGGGATTGGTCCTGGCTAGGAAAGAAGTTCACGGGAGAAGCCTGGGCAGAGATTGATATTTCTAGTACAAAAAGAAAAAAAGGAGATATGTATGTATGAAAAAAGGAAATGTTTGAAAAAAGTGAGAGATAGTATGAGCGATAAGTGGGTTAACAAATGGCCTTGAGTAGCAAATTTCAGGCCGTTAATCTCGTAATCTCCTTTCTTGTTCTAACCAAACGATCTAAATCATTTATTTTCGGAGGGGTGATCTTTTGAGGCCGGCTGCAGTTAGGCCCCAGTTGCGTTCAGCCGTTTAACATAATTTTTTTTTTTTTTTAGTTTTTTTTTATAGACATGTTAATCTAATATGGAAATAAAAGTTTTCCCGTTTTTGATATGTTTATATATTTTTATTTTAAAACACGGGTACTGATGTCATTTTCATAAGTGGAAAATGGCCACAATATCTTGTGTTTAAAAATAAATAAATAAATATATATAAACATATTTTAAAATGAAAAAAACTTAATTTGTAATTTTTTATTAGAATTTTTATACAACTTGACAACTGATATTACAATAAAGTACATTTATAATCCTTAAGGAAGGGAAAATTTGTATGAAACTCAATTGGGGGGAAATGTAAAACCTTTACAACTTGGGGGGACTGTTTATAACAAACATCCCTCACTAGTAGCGCTGTTCAAATCCGTCCTTAGTGGTGACAAGCAACTTGATTTCTAAATTAAATATACCTAAATTAACATATTTATAAAAATAAAATAAAATAAAAAAGAGACCTGATCATTCCGGACTGGTCTAAAACGAACCTACTTTTTATTTTTTTCTAAATTCTTTTTAGACAATTGTTATTTTAGTTATATTTAATGTATAAATTAATTTTTACTAATTTTGAAAATGTGTATATCTTTATTTTAATTTTTAAAGATAGACGCATTCTAGTCATTTTAAATTGTTGAAATATAACTTAAATACCCCTATGTTAAAAAATTCAAAATAATTACATATTTTCAAAATTGTTGAAAATTAGTTTATAGATTAAACATAACTAGATTAGTCATTTTGGAAAAAAAAAACTTAAAAAAATAAAAAATATGCTTTTGGACGGATCTAAGATGATTATTTTGCAATAAAAAATGACTCGAGGCCGTTATGATCAGCCGTTTTATTTTCTAGGGTATTTTTATTGCATTCCCTCTCTTTTTTTTCCCTGAATATTCAATCCGCCCGTAACATTCATCAACGGTCACAGTCGAGATCGTAACCAAGCATTGATTGGGGTCGATGGCAACTTTGTGCTGAGGTAGACAGAGACTAGAGAGGATGGGGGTATTAATGCAGATGTGGCGATGGCGGATTTTAATCCTATGCGCGCTTGGGCCATTGCTGCATTTAGCTTCGGTGCATCTGAGTATAAATACTCATCTTTTAAAATTTTTTTACACAAATATTAATCTAAGTATATTTAACATATATATTAATTTTAACCTTTTTATATTTATTTTTATTTTTAAAAATAGTGGCAACTAATTTTTAAAAATAAAAAATATCTTAAAATTTCAAAAATAATAAAAAATGATATAGATGTTAAATAGACTTACATTAAGAATTTTACGAAAAAGTTTTCAAAAATTTTTTTTAAAAAAAGATTAGATGCACGTGAGTGCACCAAAGCTAACTATACACTCAGATGCATAAGATCAAAATATGGAAATGACTGCCTCATTAACTTTTGTACCTTGCTCCAAGACTTTGTCTAGCAAGGCTAGCTCCCACTGCTTTTTTAGCCCCAATCCTGAGTGGCCCGCCTATCTAACAATATGCCAACCTGGTGAATCTGTAACTTATCTGGGCTTATTCTCACGCCTCAATGCTACCACAAAGCAGACATTTCACGGCTGCTGGTCCACCACAAGTCATTCGCCCATACTTAAAAACGAACAGTTTAATCCGTCAGGGCATAGCTCGATAGTATCTTGTAGTGGATTGCATGTGTGTAGTCCCGGCTTTGATTCTGGAAATGGCGTATAACTCCATCTAATGCGATATAATAGGGGGAAAAAAAAAACACTTTCCCTTATGATGGTCTTCCTTGGGGTTATGATGGAGTGAAAAACTTTCCATGATCCTATTTTTTATTTGTTATTATCTCAATTTTCAACCCTTATCTTCAATCTTTTAATCTAAAAAGTCATTTATCTTTATCCATTTTTTTTATTTTTCTAGTATTGTTCCATCATTTTTTTTTCCTTTACTCCCAATGAAACATCTAAGGTTGGTCATCTAAGGTTGGTGATAGGCATGGGAGGACAATTTGAAGATCTATCATGTGAAAAAAAAAACATCCTTATGTAAAGAGTGCCGGAGCAGACCATGGTCGCATTAATGCCTGCAGTTATACCCCAACATGAAAATCCCATCAATTGAAAACTTGAAATGTAAAGCAGGTTATGCTTTCCAGGTGGGCACATAAAAAACTAAAAAATCAAACGTATGGCTCCAAATCTGATCTGTTGCACACGCGCACCCTGCCTAATGACAGTTACAGATCAACCTGATCTTTTTCGATACCCTGAAAGAAAAGTATGTTTTCTATGTGGGCTAGCCTTGGTCTACAAAGGCATTTTCAAGACAATGTGATATGAAATCGGCTAGCGAGACCATGTTCTCCGCAGCTGCAGCAATGGAGAAAGGGTGCCTCCTCCCACTAGCAAATGTCTAAAGAGCTTTTCAAATGGCCATTTCTTATCTTTGAGATGGTCCAAACTCCAAAAGGACCCTCCTGTTTTGGGATTTCATTTAAATAAGTGCTCTATACTGCAATCTCAGAAGACATCCAATGCTTGCATGGGACCATCTCCACACACATGCTTAGTTGTCGAAAACGGGCATCAAGTGTTTCCTTGAAAGGATTAGGTAGCATGGAAGCAAAGAAATAGGCCTGCTTGTGAAAATCAGCTGAATAGGAGATGTGGGGTTGTTTGATTTATTAGTTGTGGATCAGTTGTCAGGAAAGACACTTTTGTAGGTCAGCGATGTTTATTTTGAGCAGTAACTAACACTACCACGTGCGTTTCTCACCAATTATTATTAGATGGCACATCGTGGCAATTAAGCTTATAAAAATTTGGGGTGTTTTTGGAAAGTGATAAAATTTTTAGTTCTTAGATGACAATTTTTTTATATAAAAGTTCTTAAATTAATAGAAAATAATATAATACGGTAGGAGTAATAATGAGAAGTAAAGAAAATAAAATCAAAATAGACATGTTAGTTACATTAGTTGTATAGATAATTGTATAGAAATGATTAAAATGTAGGATAATTTGTATAGGAAGTTGTAAATAAATAATTAAAAAATAGAATAATTATATAGAATGAAAAGTTTTAAATTGAAAAGTTTTATATGAAAATTCTACTTATTGCCAAACACCCCTTAAAAATGTATACTATTGCCAGAAATTTTCATCATTATTATGTGCTACCTAAGTTGGTAAAAAATATAGATAACAAATTAAACTAGGAATAGAAAAGAGATGTGTTGACTATTAAATAATTTGTTGTGACAATCAGGCATAAATAGACTAATTTAGGAGAACTTGCCAATAACAATTGATGTTCTTGGAATGGCATGTTACAGGTAAAAAAAAAAAAGACAACGTCCCTCAGGACATGTTCATGTGATCGAACCCCATAGGGTGTTTTGATTATTATTAAAGAGCTTGTTATCTTCCTGATTAATTAGGAGATTTTGTTGTCTCCTAAATAGATGAGTGAGAACTCGTTGTTTCCTATAGGTTTGATTGTAACATGAAAAATGAGATGTAATACTATATACAATCAATAAAAAAAAAAATCATAACCTTCTATGACCACCGAAAAATGATTACTTATAGGAGTTTTGCGGGTGCGTGTAAGGATTAAAGGCTTGAATAAGAAGTGTATGAGATAAGATTTTTCATTCTCAAGTCAATTTTTAAAATTTTTAATATAATTTTTTATATTGTCAATAATATATTTCCATTTCGATACTCATTTTATCTCTCATCCCATTTAAGCTCCTTAGTCCATGTAGTAGTTTAAGATGAGAGGATAGAAAAGGCATTGCCTAAGTGCTAAATTATTGTTAGTGACTAGATTTGACTAACATCTTGATAAAAGTGCACTTGAAAGCCCCCACCAAACGGCTGTTTCATTTCGCAACCCCTCAATTAAGTAAGGTTGATTGAATCTTGCCTTGCTAGCTAAGCAGGTATGACGGCTTGTCTCTCGCGAATCGACATTGTGCCACAGGATCTTAAAGACCAGATACTTTCCTAATACGGACATTTGGTCATGTCGCGTGAGGCCGACTGATTCTTTCACCTGGAG
>JAXCLR010000073.1:22338560-22357686 GCA_035584095.1 Annona squamosa | reverse complement strand
TCGATCATGCAACTAATTCCTGGCATATGGATCGGGTGGTGGCTGCTATGGGTGAGGCGAGGCGGCACGATGTTGCTTCGATCCCGATCCCCTTGGATCCAGTTGCGGACAGGGTGTACTGGAGACATGAGCCGAGTGGTAACTACATTGTCAAATTGGCATATAGGCTCTTGTGCGCTGGGCGTGATTCCCTAGACTCCGGGGTACCTTTTATGGCGATATGGCGGCTGCATCTCCCACCAAAAGTGGTCATTTTCGGCTGGAGACTTTTTAGGGATGTGCTTCCCACGTTGCATAACTTAAACCACAGGGTGTGGGTGTGGAACCAGTGTGCCTACTGTGCAATTCGAATATTGAAGATGCGAATCATCTGTTCCTGGGATGTGTCTCGACGCTGGGGGTCTGTAAAGCGACTGCTAGGCTGGACTCCTCTGTGGCGTCTATTATGGAGGCTTTTGACTTGCTTGTTGGGGGAACCGTCTCGACGATCTTGCTATGTTCATCCTTTGCTGTTGGCGGGTATGGCATCTGCGGAACAAACTCAAAGTGGAGGGATCCCGCCCTAACTTTAGGGATACTTTGGCCTGGTGTGTGGAATATCGTTATCATAATGAGATGGCTAAGGTGCTTGTTCCGTCTGGCTTATTGGATAGACCATTGGTGCCTCGCTGGGTTAGGTCACCACCGGGATTTGTCAAGATCAACATTGATGCGCGTTGCAGGAGGGAGTCGGACGTGTTTGGTTGTGGTGCTGTCATCAGAGACTCGGGGGGTTTGTTTATTGTTGCATGCGGGTGGAAGCGCAGGGTGTGCGGGGATCCTCTTTCGATGGAGGCTACTGCTTTCCTTTTGGGACTTAAGTGGGCTCTTCAAACGAACTTCAGACATGTCTTGTTCGAGACTGACTCCCTCACACTTTGCAACTATTTGGCTAATTCGCACCACATCTCATCCCCCGTAGGCTATACTATTGATGAGGCTAGGTCGATTTTACTCGAAAATGCCTCTTTTTCGGTACACCATGTTTTGCGGCAAGGTAATGCTGTTGCGCACTCTTTAGCCGAGTTGGTGTCTGGTTTGGTGTTTGACCAATGAATTGCATGGATTACTTCATCCATAACCCCTTCCACATTGAGAGGGGTTAGGGATCGAGTATACCCATTTTTATCAAAAAAAAAAAAAAAGTAAGGTTGATCAACCGTTCAATCATTGATTTAATGATATTTTCGGTACAACCAACTTTGCTTTAAACATATAATAGTTAAGCTCAAATATTTTTCTAATCGCAGTATATTTCATTTGATAACGTGAGTGGTGTTATGGAGTGCTGAAGTTGAAGCAGCTCAGCGGGCTAATGAAATTAAGCATATGTAATTAATTAAATCCCATGGCCGTCGCATTCAACCAATCTAAATGGTGGTTGACTGTTACTTTAATTGTCTTTTGTCATGTATTACCTGGAGCCTAGAATTACTTAGCCAGCCCTGGGACATATATGCGTTGACCACAATAAAACAACCCCGAAAAACTGCACATTTATATGTAACTCCAACAATCCTGAGTCGTTCACGTACGATGGAATTTATTATTTCAATTACTTCTACTTTTTTCGTGAAATATCTATTTTAATTTCTTTTTCATGAAATTTCTATTTGTTTTTGCGCTTTATTAATTCTACTTTTTTCATAAATTATCTATTTTAATTTCTTTTTCACGAAATTTCTGTGTTTTTCTTACTCGAATTCCGTTCTTCACCCTACATATATATCAATTACATTAGAATTTTGACATCTGGGCATTTTCGATAGTGTAGCAGAAAGAGGATTATTAGAAAACAGACAGATTAAAAGGAATCATTCCTTTCGAATTTCTAAGAAACGGATCAGGTTAATGGCCAAACGTATCAATGTTCACCTAAGCTACAGAATCAAGTCAATTAACACTTTTGACCCTTTGAAATATTTATTATTAAGTAATTTTGTGACCCACGAAGTTTCCTATCAACCTTAGACAAATTTTCTTATATGCAGTCACCATTTTGCATTTACGTTAATTCAGTTGCATTTGGTATTGAATGCTGCTAGGTTCTATATTAAATGCAATCGAAGTTTTTTTTATTAATTGAAATCAAAATTTAACAACTGCATTAAGTGCTATTTTGCTACATTTGATGTAAAAATGGCTATATGTAGATGACTCCACACTCAAAAGTAACCGAGTGGTATTTGCACGTCTGAAATGATCGGAACTCTTGCAACAAGAAAATGAAAAACATAATAAAAAGATCAATACACCTATGGGATTGTTTGGTAAGAGAGGTGAGAAAGGAAACAAGCTTCTCATTTCCCCCTGTGCATTTTTTGGTAAGTGACTAATATTTTAACTATCTAATTGCCATATTTTTTTCATTTTTAATCGTATATTTCAATTATTTTATCAAATAGTTACCCAATTCATTCTTATTTTACTCTTGTCATATTACATTATTCTTATACTTTTTAAAAGCTTAGCTTCTTATCTCTTTACTACCAACATGATCAAACCATACCTGTATGTACTTGTCTATTTGTATTGCTAAAAAGGAGCCCACTTATATATACAATGATATATTTCAAGCTAAATTATAATTTTTCTTTTATTTTCCTTTAAAAACATGTTTTTCTAAATGTATTTAATTCACATAGGAAGTTTTGCAATTTCACAATACTTTCATTTTCATTTTTTATTTTTTAAAAAAATCAATTTTATGGGCGCTTAAGTCATTTTTCACCCCTTAAAACTTGATTGTTAAAAATTAAAAATAAATATATAAAAGTATTTTAAAATAGAACAAGTTGGTATATACTATATAGATTAATACACTCTGAAAAATATATTTATAAAGAAAAATAAAAAATATAAATAATTATAAAAATAAATTAATGTTATATTCTAACCTAAAAATATCATAACGTATATAATCGGGCTCGGCTTTAAAAGATTAGTTATACCGAACTAGCCTGTAGCCCTCTACTTCTTTTAATTTAGTTACAAATAGATAAAGATGGATAATAAAAAGTGCTTCAAAAGCAACATTCTGATTCATAGTAATTTAAGGAAGTAAGAGAATCAAAACCCACATCGTAGTTGAAAATATATAGCTGTTCATTCATTCAACTAGGGCTCATTAACATTCATATTAATGAAAAATCACATTATTTTCATGTATGTCAATGATTTTAAACATATTTCGTCTATGTAAATATTTTTTCAAATTAATTTCATTCACCCCAACCTTATCTTATTTTGAACCTAAGTTAGTAATGGACAGACAAAAATATCCCCAAAATGCTAAGAACGACAATGCTTATATCCCTACTGCATTTTTGTCCTTTCACGGATCATTTAATTTGAGAAGTTAACCTTATTATCATGAATAAAATTAATTGAGACAAATATTACCAAGGATGAAAATAATTTAACTTTTCATTGTCGCAAAGGTTAATGCCCTTTTAATTGGTTATATATAGATACGCCAATGTTAAAATATGTTGTCTTAATTTTAATTTTAGAAATAGTAGATAATTGTTAGTAAAATTGTAAGAATGTTTTAGAATTTAATTGTAATACCAGTTAAGATTGTAATGTACGAATACTCATGAAAAAATTTTAAACTTTTCAAGGAGTACCGAATGAATCAAGATGCAAATATATAAAATGCGAGGCCCACATTTTCGCTCTCCCAAAATTACAGTCAATGGTGCCATGAATAGATCATTGAATGGATATTAAAAACACGGCAGAATCGGAAATGATGCCCTGGACTTTTTGAGCAGCATGCACCGTGTGTTGCTTTTGTTTTTGTTTTTTTGGATAATGCGTGCGCCGTGTGTTAAGCTTAAGCACAGATGCAGCATGCATTGAAGGCGCTAGCTAGCAAGCATTGATTCTGCATTTGCGTTGTGTGAATGACGCTAGCTCTACCTCACCCTCTCAAACCATGAATGCTTTGCATTTGCTGCTGCTCGACAACTCACCAGCCTCCCGAAACCCCAACGCCTTTAAATGCTGCACTGCACTGGGATTCGCTTACCCTGTCTTTATTTATAACCAGTGCTACCTTTCTCATGGTATTCAAATAGCTAAATATCCAAATGCATATGAAAGGTTGCCATTAGTTTACTTTGTTTTTTTTTTTTTTGGTTTGTTTTGTCCTGATTGCATTTGTCTTCGGGAGGCAAAAGGAGGAGGAGAAGAGTAACGTAATGACGAATGGTTGGTATAAAGATAGATTCTCTGATCTCATTTCTCTAGAAAAAGTCTAAAATATAATATTGAAAAAGGCAACGCAAGCTCTGTCAAAGTGAAACGGATGATACGCCAAAAGGCGGTTAAAAATCATTACAATTTTCAGTCGTGGCAGTCAAATCAACCAGCTGCTCGTTTGTAGCTCCCACCACCGTGTCTCGTCTTCTTGCAAATTGACAAATTCACCGTGGGATGAACTGCTAAACCACGTGTTAAAACCACCGCTCTTTATTCCGTTCCATTTAAAAGATGATTTTGTTCTTTTAAAAAATTTTAATTGAGATAATTTGCTCTTTATTCCGTTCCATTTAAAAGATGATTTTGTTCTTTTAAAATTTTTTAATTGAGATAATTTAATCTTAACATGATTCAATTGACAGTAGTAAATTATTAATCAAGATATTAAATAACCTAAAAGTCGTATTGAGGTTGATTTATTTTAATTAAAAAAATTTTAAAAAATAAAATAATCTTTTCAATGAGATAAATACAGGTGGTTTTAACGATGTAGGTACAAAAGAAATTTAGGATGAAATGTTTTTTGTATAAAAGAAATTTATGAAATATTATAAGTACAGGAGGAATTATGTTCAATTGTTATGGGTATAAGATGAAATTTTTTTTTTTACATTTTTAATAAACAGTAATCTATTTTTTTAATTTTTATATAACTTTTTCCAATTTTTATGTAATCTTTTTCATTACCAATAAATAGTAATACTTTTGGGGCTGCTTAGTAATTTGAGCAGGGATTAAAAAATATGTATTTAGGTTGTATTTCCATATACGTAAAACAGTTTACTTTTAAAAATCAAAAAATATACATACACATCTAGAATTATAATTTGGTACATGAATTGAATAAACTCTGGCATGTGGTTTTAGGAATTTTTTTTTAAAAAAAAAACGTGTACACGTGCTCGGACTTACATGAGTTCTCGTGAGCGCCTGCAAAGTTGAAAGTTTTGTGGCATGAATCTAAAGATATCAAAAGCTCGGAGGTCGCATGCAAAAGCCCCAAAAATTTCCATTTTTTTTAAAAAAAAATTTCAAGCGCACGTGTGAGATATGTATTCAAGAGAACAAAGCTTTTCAGTATCAGTAGGTATTTGAATTCCGGCTTTTGAATTAGCGACGGTGGATACCTTTATTAATTAAATAAATTCACCACCTGCTGAAGACACATCACATTACCTGAATAAACCTGCAATCTTAAATAAAATGCTAGCATGGCGCTGATAAACCTGAATAAAGACTCAAAAGAGGGAGCAATAAAAAGACTCCAACATAGGCTATTTCGTTGACTATTACAACTAATTTAGATGGCTGCTGTCTCTTCTCCATTTGATTGACTTGTAATTATTGGTGTAGCATAATTTATTGACCTGATGAGTTTAATCAGATAAAAGTTACTATACTCTACACTGTCTCCCACCTTCACTTTCCAACTATATAAATTTAAGCAACTTAATATCTTTATTAATATTAATTTTCCCACGATGGATTAGACCGCCTTTGGAGTATGTAAAGATCAATGTCGATGCTCGATGCAAGTTGGAGCTCGGAGTAGTTGCCTGTGCTGCAGTTATTAGAGACTCACAGGGTTCCTTCATTGCGGCAAGGGGATGGAAAAGGAATGGTGTAATGGAACCGCTGCTCATGGAAGCCACTGCGTTATCTCTGGGGATTAAATTGGCGATCCAAAATGACATAAACAATGCTTTGTTCGAAATTGACTCCCTTACTCTTTGTCACTTTCTGGCAAATGCGACCCCCATTTCTTCCCCGGTGGACCTTATCATTGAGGATATAAGGTCAATTCTTAAAGTTAGGTCTCACTTTTCATTACACCATGTATTAAGGCAAGGGAATGATGTTACGCACACTTTAGCTGATATTGTATCAGGTTCTTCTTTGGCCCACCAGGTTTGGTGGGGCAACCCCCCCAAGCCATTCTTGGGAAAATTTGTAATGATAATTTTTTGACAATGAATTGCTCGGATTTCTAGACCCTTAACCCCTTTCTTTTTAATTGGGGTCAAGAGTAGGGTACATCCTTTCTTATCAAAAAATATATATATATATTATTTAGATAAGATACTAAAAATATACGAACGGATACTATCTATTGAGGCGTTCGCATATGTTCATGATAATTTTTAGAAACTATAAATATTAATCAAACAACATGTCATAAGAACCGGTTGGATTGAACATGGGCAACGTGGACAATAGATGCTACACGAAAATATTTATTTATATTATAGTACAGTGTTATCCAAGACGACCAAGCTCGATCTTACAACTGAATTATCTGAGTACAAATTTTGTTCAACTTTGCACCAGCAACGTAAGGGGGTATTTCAAATGATAAAAAAATTCTTGAATCAAATTAGAATATAACAATTTATATCGGGAATGAAGAAAATCGTATTGAAATTTTTTAAAAAATGATTTCTTAAAATTTGAAAAATTATCTTAAAAATTATCATATAAGTTCAATTCAAAAATTCTGCATGGTTTGGAACAGGTCCTGAACCAAACAATGAGACGATTTATTCCATTTCCTGACATTGATTGGCCGCTCCATCTGCAGGTAATGCCCAAGGAAAGATTGTGCCCACAAGCAACTATAATTGTCCTGTGATCCACTTTTGGTAATCGGATCCAGCGGGCCCTCCAATTTTAATTAAGTCTCTGCTTGACCCGGCATTAAATTTTGGCCGCCCTGCGTATCAAAGAGAGAATCGTACAAAGTCAGAGCATCATCTCTCGCGCCTTCGCATTGCATTTGTAGCAGAGATTCAAACTCCGATGCATTCAAAAGACCACCTCCATCCTATCAGGGCAACCAAAAAAAAAAAAAAAAAAAAGACCACCCCCCCCAGTCCAACGTTGGAAATTAATGCCTTTCTCCCCTCCACCCCGTTGCACCGTGACTAAAACACAACCCCCACAGATTTTTCATTACACAGAAATGTCACAATTACAGCAATAATAATGATAATATTTGTTATTATTATTCAAATCCCATGGTAGCTTTAGTTCCCTCCACACGTGTCACATGTGCCTCGCACGTGGGAACCTCCGCCGGTGTTCCTTGGAGCCGCTGAGTCCTCCGCCGCCGCCGCCCTGCATTTTCCCAGGCGGCGCCGAGTAGACGCCGTTCCAGATCTCGGTGAAGGCCTGGACGATGATCTCGTGGTGGTAGGGCGAATTCAGGGAGAGGAAGCAGTCAAGGAGCTGGCGGAGGTCGTCTCGGCCGTAAATCTCCTTCTCCAGGATCATCTGCAGCATCGAGCGGCGGAAGTCGAGGTAGGGGTCGTCGGAGTCCTTCACGACGGCGATGCTCTCGCCAACTCTGCCGGAAGCTTTCACGGGATTTGGGTTCTTGGGGCAGCTGTCCTTGTAGTAGTAGCTACTGCTGCCGTCGTCGTCGTCGTAATTGAAGCTGGTTTCGTTGGTGGAGAGCCGAGCTTCCTCCCAGGAGGTGGTGGAATCGGAGTAGGTGCGGTGCTTGGAAGGTTTGCTTTTCGGCTTGGGATTGAAAATGCTGGAAAGCCTCGTTCGCCGACAACCGCAGCCTATGTTCACCACAACAGGAGGTCTGAGGATCTTTCTCCTAGTTGAAGAAGACATTGTCTTCGATGGATGGAACACGAGGAGCAGTATGTGAGATGGGTTTATGAGAGAAGTGGTGTGGTGTTGTTGGGGTGGTTTTTCTTGAGAAGGAGAGGTTAGGCAGAAGTCGGTTTTGGGGAGGGTCGTTTTCCAATGCTTCCTTCGTATGAAAGTGTGCTTAAATGGATAGGTGGGCGTGAGAGATTGCGGTATTTAATGGTGTGCATGTGAACTTACCAACATACAGATATGTGTTTGTTTATCTAACTGCTCTCCGAGAGTCCATGTGATGAGACGGGGACATCTGGACTGGAGACTGGACAGACCCTTTGAAACCACGCTAATAACAAAAAATACGCCAGGCAAGGTAAGTAGCACTTGAGGAAGAGTGACATCCCAACGTCAAATCTGGATCCTTTCAGCCGAATTTTCAACATGATCGGCTGAGTTAACGGTCATGACCAATCTGTAAACTTACGCATCCAAATCCGTTTATAAATGTATTTAAATTGAGATTTTTAAATAAATAGATTATGATCTGCTAACCTATTTAACCATTTAATTAAATAAATGGATTAGGGTTGAGATTTTATAACTCGTTAACCCGTTTAGTAATCCATTTAACCCATATAACCTGTTCAACCCGTTTAATTCGTTTAACCTGTTTAACTTGCTTAACTCATTAAAGTTCTATATATATATATACATGTAAACTCTTTGGTTATTTTCAATCTTTAAGTCTTTCTTAAGTCACCTAATTTTCATTTTTACACTGTTGTCTTAATTTTATTTTTTCTACACCGAAAACACTCTCGTTTTTTTCTGCAAGATAGTCATTTACTAAAGTTTAAACTTTCAAATTATTTGCTATATAATTCCTTGACAATCTACCAACTTATTTATTAAATAGGTTGTAAGTGAGTTACAGTTGAAGTTTTTTAAATAAGTTAATAAATGGATTAAGGCTGAGATATTTTAAATAGGTTAAAGATTAAAATTAAACTTTAACCCATCTAACATGATTCGTTAACACCCCCTGCCCATCCGTGGGATTCTAAACTGAGGGCCATCATAAAACTTGCATGAACGACAGATCTTTTTCGTTTCCGCTCTGTCCAGTGGATTCATTCCAAGTCAAAGCAGAACAAAGCACGTGAGAAGCCGGGGCGGCAGCTACGACAATGGAGACATCCCGCTGTCTGTCCCGTGAGGAAATCTGGTCCGCACGATTACAGGTAAGACCCATTTCCTTGTAGTTTATGTCTGCAACAGCAGTCGGGTACGTAGGCCCTATCGGATTGCATGTAGATCAGTGAATTATGAAAATATAGTGCGATTAAATGCTATGGAATTGGCTTGTTTCCTGAATTTCTGCAGAACCGGTGAAAATTGTAATCCTTTTTGGTTGGATTGAAAAGATAAAATAATGGCGGGGATGGTTGGTAATGCTGACTTTGCCACTTTGGTGGAATTGCGCGTAAAGAAAATATTTCGAAACATATGTGATTAATATGAAATTATAGAAGTAAAATTAGAATAAATAAAATAGAAAGAAAAGTAATTAAAATTTAAAGATAAAATTTGAAAAAATAAAATTATTAAGTTCTTATATGATATGTGGGAAAAATGAAGAGCATGAAAAGTTACCCGCCCATCCCAAGTTGCCAAACAACCCCCGGGATTGCATCGTGCCGCTGGAAAGGGAACCCCCGTTTGCTTTTGGGGATAAGCTGCTGCGCAGGCAGCAAAGAGGAGGGAGACTGGGAGAGGGGCGGCCCTCGTCATCATGTGTGGACGAGTATGATGATACTGCATATAGGGACTCAGTAGCCTGCCTTGCTACGTACGCCTACACAATGCCAATGCCATTAAAGAGAATGCGCCCCACCAGCATTCAAATCACCCTCACGGCAGCCTTGTGTGCAGCATTTGTACATGTTAGCTTGTCTTTTTCCTTCTGTTATGTCCAGGAGTGATAAAATTTTTAGGGAAAAAGAAAGTTTTAGGTGTCAAAAAATTTAAAATAGAAAAAATATAATATAATAGGGAAAATGATAATAAATAAATAAATAAATAAAATATATAAATTAGTTGTTCGGTTAATCATATAGAAATAATTGAAAAGTAATCTAGTTATATAGTAAAATACGAAAAAAATTAAAAATAAAATAATTATAAAAAATAAAAAAAATTTATTTGAAAAGTTTTAGACGACTTCACACACTCAACATGTAGGGGTGGGAATTGGGGCGAGTTCACCAACTCACCCTGCCTCAACCCTATTTTATGGGAGGGCAAGGAAGGTCGAATTTTTAATATTTTAAAAAAATGGCGGGTCTGGCCAGACCTACCGGACCCCGGTCCTGCTTATACCGGCTGACCCGCTGACCCCGCACTAACTCTCATATATAATGACTCTAATTCTAAACCCTAAACCTAAGTACCCTGCAACCCTTGGCCGCCCACGCCTGAACGGCAGAGTCCCGCACGGCCACACCCATCTGCAAACGCCGGCAGCCCCTTTATCATCTTCCCAAATCCCGTCATCTGCAAACGCGGACTTCACACACCCAGCATGTTTGGTATTGTATAATTTTTTTTTCAACAAGTTCTTGGTTAAAACTTTTTAAAATGAGAAAAGAGGTGCTATAATTAGGATAATAATGAAGAATAAAAAAATAAACTTAGTAAGGTACTTAATATAGTTAGTTGTGGAGTAATGATTGAAAAATAAGATGGATATTCAGAAAAATGTAAAGGAATAATTAAAAGTTCTGATAATTTTGAAGAGCGGAAAATTTTAAATCAACAAGTTTTCGGACTTCCAAACACCCTCTACATCTCTTTAATTACAACTTACATCATCACAATTACATATTTTTCAATCCTCGCTGAACGGATATAGTTCTAACAATGTAATGGCAGGGAACTCACTGACCAGTCTATCCCGTGCTGGCGGTAGCCTGTCTTGTTGTTGCGTCCAAAGAGAGATTTTGGTAGTGTCCCAATGGGCCATTAATTGGTTAAATATTTAATACTCCACCCATCTCGAGCAATGTGCACATTCGTCGAAAGCGCATAAATAAACGGGGTTACCTCATTTTTTGTTAATCTTAGAATAATTTTTAAATTATTTCTTGAAACATTTATAATAAGAGGTATATGATGCAGTCATCTTCGGAGAAATCACATTGGGCTGACCTTGAGCGATTAAAAAAAAGCGACATGTCATAAAAATTAGTTGCGATGATTAAGAGGACAGCATCACTGAGTGTCAGTGCCGGTCTCGTTCACTCGGATGGGAAGGTGGTCACATGCAATCAGGTGGACCACATCATCCCTGAAAAGAGAAGATCCAACAGCCCACCAGAAAAGAGCCCATCAACATTCTAAATTAATACAACAACAATTTATTTTACCTTGTTGGTGGTCCGACCTTACGAAGATCACAAGTGCATTATATTATCACTACGGTATTCTATTATTCTTTGATCGCACAAACGAGAAGTGCATAACAACAAGGCATCCTAACGTTGGAAAATGACAGAGTGATCAGCAACTGATTCACCACCTCCTCAATAAGCCCATCTCTGCAGCGATTGCACCTTGGCAAGATGGCCTTCATATTAGTAATTGGTGGTTGAGCAGAAAGGTCGAACAAATTATTCATGGATTCACTACCAATCTTGAGCCTGCTAGTCTTTGGCGCCCGAAAAACCACATCTTAGGCTGTGGCATCTGCCGCTATATTGCCTGATTAGAGTTACAAAAAAACAATGCAACATCCTAAACAAACATACAGTCATGTATTCATGCATGAGTATCTGAGCCTTTCCTCGGATTAGGTTTGCCGCACCATCAACATGGCCTGAGGTGAAAGTTTAGGCTTCCAGCCTCACCCAGTTGACCCCATATGTAGATAAAAATTGGGTGGTGAATGGGTTGATCAGCAGCTGGCTTTCAAATGAAGGATGGTTGTCTGCGCAGCTAATTTCTTTCAACTATTGGTCAACTCATAAGAAGTTCATATGGTCAACTGCCCAGATATTGTGAACATTTACCATGTTCAGCTTTTTTTCCACGAATATGGTGCTAGAAACCAGACTAACCATCACGTTTCATCCAGGTGCATCAGGAGATTAGAGCTAACCTATCAAGAAGGAATCTGACGCTTGATCAAGCTCACTACAAAGTGGGCCACCCATATTGAGCCAGCCTCAGTGCAACTGAAGTTATGTGACAGTCCCTCCCTCTCTATTAATAATCCAAGACTTGGGACCTGGTTATGTATCTACAACAAGAAGCCAATTCACCCTGCTCAGATAATAAAGAAAGAACAAATGAAACAATCGGATTGATTGATTCAATTCTTTAACAACCCCATATCACTATTGTCCAAGACTTTTCTCAACTGAGATAGGTTACATGCCATCCTTTTTACCATTGGACCTGTCCATACTATCATGGAAAAAAAAACAAAACTTGCCAAAAACCACTGGCCTTATTTCAGCAGACCAAGTGAAACCAAGGCATGGCCCAGAGGTATCACATTATGTGTGCATGTGCTAGATCCCAGAATCGAGTCCGTAAAGGAGTGCTGTCTTCTTGTAATGTGAATTTATAAAAACTGAAACTAATATCCAGAAAGAAGTGACAATCCTAAAGCAAAAGAGAGCATATAAACTTCCAAAATTAAAATACTGAAATGATATTCATTAACAAATCTTTAGATTTTATAACTCAAAAGGATTTTTCTAATTCAAAATATGAACAAGTATCACAAAGATTCCTGCAAGGTGTAGAATTACAAATCCTCATCTTGACAGAAGTGGAACAAGTAGAAACACAAGATCAAATCTAGACTACAACATATGGCAGTATAATATCTTAGTAGTTTAGTCCAATTATAGAAATCAATCAAATTTAGTTTACCTCTTCAAACATTGACAATGGCCCCCAGTGGTCATTACTCCCAAACAAAAAAGCAATTTGATCTTGCTTCTCTCTTATGAACTCCCATTCTGGCTCCTTTGAAAGCTGCCATTGATTTAAGGGACCAAAAAAGTGGGTTGAGAAGCAGAACTTCATAGCATGAATGAAACTGTCTAATCTGAAAACCGCACAAAAAATTATGCATCTACTAGCAGAAGTATGCATACTGCTAAAGCTATTTTCGCAAAACCAGGACTGGTCGCATTATAGCTATGTTTCTCAGGTGGTATGCGCCAAAAAACCATCTGAGAGAGAGAGAGAGAGAGAGAGAGAGAGAGAGGCTATGTATCTCTGTTAGTAGACAACATGTGCACTAGGATGTGCAAAATCAGGGTTTTAGGTGCATGACTCTTTGCATATCTCAGCCTTCCAGCAGGTAGATTGCTTTGTTTGTAGGATAGTAAAGCCAATCATCATACTATAACCAAAATTATGTATTTTTCTCCCCACAACCAAAAAGGCAACTACATAGTTACATTCATGACAAGAAATGTTACTACCTGAGTGAATTCTGTCTTTGCCATGTAGAGGATATTCCGCATTGCATGATACTGTAGGTGTACAAAGCAAGTGTCAATAAAATTAGAGAAAACTACTACAGTTATCTAAACATGTTGACTAGAGTGCAGGGCTTTCTAGTAGTCCTCAATACAATATGTTCACCACATACAATGACAAGTCGTGCTTTAAAGGAACATAGATTCAATTTCTAAATAGCAGATAAACATCAGGAAAGCACACAATCAAGTTGTAGAGTGCAATCCTTGCAAGCCCATTTTATGCTGAGTCAAATGATTAACACGGTATTATGTGAAACTAAATTCACCTCTAGAATATGTATCTAAATTTCTAAATAGTACATATGTTTGACTCATCAAGGAAAAGAGATTTCTTTAATTTAAAAAATCTGAAAAAAAGTCAATCACCCAAAAACTGTGAGACCATTTTCATCAGCACTGAGCTTGTCTCACACAAATCTCCAAAAATGTAGCCGATTGCGTGTCATCATACTTTATTTTTTCAGAAGTTTACTACTCCAGGTCACATAAGCCACTGGCAGAGTTTTCTTTCAGCTATGGCATTTCTCCCCGTGTTCAAATTTTAACAGCCCTTTCCCTTTGGACATGGTCTAAGATGTGTGATGGTCTAGGCTTGACCATCCCCACATCACTGGACAAGAACTTGTTTGTAAGTCTCAAAAAGAGTCCAGATAATGATTCAGTCAGTTACAAAAGTTAAAAATAGATACAACGATCATCATCATCAATAGTAACAACAAAACAACAAAGTTAGACAATGAACCAGATTGGGAACAAGTGGAATTCCCACAGTGCCAAATCTTGCAAATACACATCAGTTTCAGTTTTCAAATTCAAGTAGAAAGGAAGCAAGGGCAGGAACCATTTAGATTCCCAACTGGTTTTGTCCTCATCCGGGACATGCGCATTGACCGTTGAACAGTTCAAATTCTTTGAAACAATTGATCAATTTTGCATACAAAAGGATTACAAAGGTGACTGGAATAGCCTGTTTCTCAAAGCATGTTGCGGCACATCCAGGAGAGGGCCATGTGATGAAGAGCCTAAATCTTTCATCCATGGGAAAGTAAATATTGAGATCTGACCATTGCTAGTAGATCTTTGAGTTGCTATCAGAGAATGCAGGTCCAATACCTTGACTTCAGGAATTACACCTCTGAGAAAAGAAATGGCTTGGAAAAATGGATATTCATTTGAGAGTGAGGAATTTACATGAGGAATGCATTCTTCATTCAGTACAGGAGAAAAGAAGTAACCTTCAACAAGTGAGTGCGCGTGGCCTCAACAGCTGTAGCAGTCCATGAAGTTCCACCCACAAGTATTCTCACCAAAAACTCAGCAGCCGAATGTGGAAGAAGACCAATTACAGCTAAGACAGAACTAACAGTTACACAGAGAAGTTGAGACCTGAAAAGATTATAAAAGAAAAAAAAAAAAAAGATAAAACATTCTGGAAATAAAATCAAAAAGAAAGAAATGTAAATATAACTAATATATATCAGTATGATTACCAATATGGAAGATCTCTTACAGGATCCTCAACATGATATATTGACTGCCTTAGCATCCAAAAGATTAAGCAAGTATTCAAATCTGCAATACAGTTTCAGTGTTTGCTTGTAGCAGATACTTTGTTGTTATAGATAGTCTGACATTTAATACCTGAACTGGGCAGGCCACGACAGTTCAACTTTGTTACCCCAAGTTGGAAGTAAGATAAGATCAACAGAACACTTCCAATCATGCTTATTTATTAGATATTGCATGATCCATATTGGGAAGAGGGAAAAACAAAACTAATAATGCCTTTAAACCAAATCTCCATGGTCATCCATGAAAGTTGTCCATCCAGGACTTCTCTCATGTTCAGACCAAACGGCCATCAGGACTGGTAACCTGCCTATATGCAGATAAATAAGCAAGCCAAATAAGCTATAAGCACATATCTGACAACCTACTTACAGGCTACGCTATCAGACGCAGACTGGTAATTGAACAAGACAAATAGTTGATTCAATTCAAGCCAGTTAAACTATTAAATCAAACTGCTTCGAACTGTGACAACACCATAACATAGTTGTAATATCATAAGATAATATTTCTAAAATTATAATTTCATTAGTTAAGTAAACTTAAATAATAATAATAATAATAATAATAATAAATAAGACTATACTTTTATGTAACCAGGTTACATAGAAGCAGTTCTATGTAACTCCTTCAATTTTTAAAATGCTGATGCTTAAGTGGAAATTCAATCCATTCATTGTTTTTAACATTATTGTTTAGCTAGGAGACCAAGTTTCATCCAAATCAAATATGCGCATGGGCCACATTTGCTGAAAATATATATTCACATGTAAATTATGAAAAAGTTTAGATCTATTTACATATCCATTAGAATATAATAATACTTTATAAAATCGTTTATCCAGATAATAATGATATTTTATATGGTTTAGATATTGAAAATATAACTTCAAAATTAGTACTTGTCAAAAAACTATTTTATTATGTTGATTTTACACATTTGTAGACGAGGCTCATGCATGATAATACTAAACAAATGAAAGGATTTTCATGATAATATAAATGATACTAAATACAACAGATAGAGTGGATTGTCCATCAAGCATTAAGATATTAAGAATGAAAAAAGTCACACAGAAGCAAAACCCTAATAAATATATTACGCATTTTAACCATATATAATTAAACTTCTTTGTATTTATTTTATTTTTTAATTCTAAAATCAAACCAATCTAACTAGTTCACTAGTTTGGCCAATTTTGTATCATTAGATCAAATGAGCCCAAATAATGTACTTGAACTCTTCAATACCAAGAAGTAACAATAACCTGCCCACAATTTACTCAAAGCCTTGCTTACATGCCTACCTAAAGGGGAACATTTTCTGTCAAAACCCAGACTTCCCCTTCATGCGTGTGAGGAGTCACCTATCTCACATCCCAGACTTCCCCTTTGGTTGTGCGAGAAGTCACTATCTCACATCTCAGACTTCCCCTTCAGGTGTGTGAGGAAACTTGAAGGGCCTAAAGACATTTTCAAATGACAAAACAACCTTCATTTTGCAAGGCAAATATATACAAAGAAATATTCAAGTGCAACTTCGCTACACCACAATTACGGTGCAGTCATCTTAAAATGGACCACATATGATCATAAAATTATAATCCACTCCGCCCATTGTATTTAGAATTATGTATTCTATTACCATACAATTTTCATCCCAATTGAATATGTATATAGACTCTATCTTAAAATGGTATAAATTCAACTTAATAAAATAGTTTAATATAAATAACAACTTTAAAATTATTTTTTCAACATGTAAATCATTTGCTATAAAATTTATATATGAATAAATGATTGTATAAAGTATTAATACATTTAAGTACATGTGAGGCCTATTTTAGGCCAAATGCATCGTTAATTATGGTGCAGCTTCATTGTGTTTGTGTGTGTGTGTGTATATATATATATACATATATATGAGAAATATTTAGATGCACTGCAATTGCACCGTAATAGCAATACAGTTGTGCCAAAATGGGCCCCACATAATCATAAAATTATAATATACTCTACCCATTATATTTAGAATCATATATTATATTACCATATCAATTTTCATCCCAATCGGATGTGCATAGACCCCATCTGAAAATTGTATAAATTCAACGTAATAAAATAGTTTGTTGTAAATAACAACTTTAAAGTAGTTTTTTCAACATGTAAATCATTTGCTATGAAATTTATATATAGATAAATGACTGTATAAAGTTCCATTGCATTCTAATATGTATGAAGCCCATTTTTGGGCAAATGTACTGTTGTTCCAGTGCAGTTGCGCTGCATCAGAACAACTCTCTCTCTCTCTCTCTATATATATATATATATTGTCTTATAGAGCTCATAATAAAAGCTAAGCTCTTCATTTGATTCATTAACATATTACATCATTTATTAATAAAATATGATCTAAAAGGCCAAGGCTGAAAAAGATGTCTATGGAAGCAACAACAAATGCTGAAGAAACAATTGCATGTCAAGCATATGATCTTTAACAGGTAGTTGCTTATGAAGATTCATGTGGACTAATTAGTTTGGAAAGAACTAAAGCAACACCATCTGGCTAAAACAAATCTAGAAGAAAACATAGATATTATTGTTACTCATCAATTTATGAAAAATAAAAAAAAAGGCTTACGCAGTAAGCTTCACAAGCATGTTTTGTGTTATGGATGCTTTATTCATTGCCAAGAAAGGGTAAAGCCCTATAACACATTTCACCTGCAGAACCAATTTTGTGAGACCAAAGCTATGTCAAGTTATCAGAGTTTCTACCCACAAAGATGGATAATTAAATACCTTTTGTGGCAATCTTTTAAAAATTTCAAGAGACATATATGAACCAATGGAGTGCCCAACCTTCAAGAGGAAAATACAAGTCAGCTGCCGAGTTTTGTATAAATATAAAATGTAGATTGTTTTATAATCTAGAATTATACAGGCTTGTCCACTTCACTAATGGAAGTTCTAAAGAAATCATAACAAGCTACTTTACTTGTTTCTACTGTAAACGTTTGAGGGAAGGGAAGGACTCTTTCAAGTGCTCAATGATGGTTTTTAGACTTTACCGACATTCTATGAAATGAACGCAAGCTGATGACTCAACCAGCAAGAAAACACTTTCTACAATAAAATTTACCCATTTGACATGTAATTGCCCTTATGAAAACTACTCAACAAATGACCAGTATCAAGCATCAAAAAGTAGGGAAAAAAAATATTATAATCCTTTTACTACCTCCATGGAGTTATTGCATAGAGCTTAGATGAGGATCTAAATTTTTGTTTCAGGATGCCATTCGGCCATGTGAGAATTTAGAATGGCTAACTATTAAAGATGTCACAAAAATGGAATGGAATCATTAAATTACCAATAAAAAACTAAAATAAAAATGAACTTACATCAATGCACTACAAAAATTTTCCACAGGTACAACGTAAAGCATATTTTCTCAAATTATGTATAAAAGCACTTGAACTGAATTTTTTTTTTTTAAAAAAAAAAAGTAATCATGGCATTTGAATTCAGCAAAAGAAAAATTTGAGTTAAATATAGGTACTACCAGTATTAAAGGAATTTCCTTGTCATGAAGCTCCTGATTGATAAAATCCACCTGCAACCCAGCAAAAAAAAGCAGAAATGAGAGAGACAAAGAAAATTAAAGAAGAAAAGGATTATAAGACCAGAATGAAGCATAACTACATTACAAGATAAACCATCATCTTCATCCAAGCCTTCGTCCCAACTAATTGGTTGACTCCCAAGCAAAACTGCTATAGATTTCTACCAAACTAAGACCACCATAAGGTAATAAGAGGCTGACCCCAACTCCCTAGACCCAATCAAATGAATTTAGTAAAAGAGATTTCAGTATGTCATGGTACAATCAGTTACAAAAACTTTGGCATGCAGGATATCACCATTGACAACCAATATCCTCTTGGATTCCAACCAAAGGAACTTTATCCAACTCGAAGTAATGGAAAGAACCAATCTGACTAAGACTATTCAAAGTAGAAAGTGTAGATCATTATAAAGCACACTCTAAGATTCATGTAGCTAAAAGAGACAACCACAGTAGTACCTTGTGATT
>JAXCLR010000073.1:22313027-22327948 GCA_035584095.1 Annona squamosa | reverse complement strand
AGAATGTCTCAGATCTTCAAGTATAATATGTGTTGAGATACATGTAATTAGATACCAATCAAAAAAAAAAAAAAAAACTAAATTTGAACGATTCAAATCCAATTGCCCGTGCATGCGTTGCTTTCTATCTGAATTCTACACTTGCCCGGACGCCTGGATATCATCTACCCAATTGCTAGGCATTTTCCAGACTAATATCTCCAAAATTGTAATATTAAGGCTTCAATTAGCTGCGTGCGTGATTGAAAAGTGATAATCGCGGTTATATTTTTTTCATTTTTAAGATGTTACTCAGCTCTTAAAAGAGCGGTTAAGTTTAGACTTACACCTAAGTTTTTCATATAATATCATAAATGAGGCTATTTCGTTGATGAAATCAAAAACCAATTATTCGCATTATTTATTATAACTTGTGCAACATGATTTACTTTATCATGGAATTAAAAATTATCTCCATCAAAGTTTGTGGGTATGCCACATTAATTTGCTTAATGTGTGTAAAAATCTCAATACTAGAATGTAATGATATCTTATCAAACCATTTATCCATTTTGGAGATAGAAATGATGTCAATTTAATATTGAAAGTATATAAATTAATCATGTTATTATGTTCATTTTATACATATTTCAAACGGGGTTGTAGTGGGACCAATTGGGAGCCACGTCGTCATCCATGTGAACAGGGACATGGAGAATTATAAATGTTGTAGAATCAGTCCTTACATCATGTAGACTTGAGAAAAGGAGACAAATAACTGTTGTCACGAAGTGGTTGGCTGGTAAATACTCCAGCGATAACACGGTCAAAATCTTGCGTATGAAGAAGGAGTCAATCTTCTCGGCCCAGTCTAAAATTTTATTTCTTTATATTTTAAAAAAAATTAATAAGACGGTTAGTCTAGTCATCTATTTCTATAAATTAAGCTTTTATCAATTTTAAAAAAATTTATATATTTATTTTATATTTTTAAACATATGGTTATTGTGATCATTTTCAAATGGGTAAAAATGACCATAATAATCCTATATTTAAAAATATAAAATTTATTTCAAAAAATATATATATAATAGATATATACATATATTCAAAACTGATAAATTTAGATTTATCGATAATATACACCAAGATTAACCATCTTATTAAAAAATTTAAAAAAATAAAAAATAGATGTTATAATCCCTCTTAGATGATCAAACGGGGTAAAGAACATGCAAATGAGATATTGGATCTTCTTACATGTATTTAGTTTTTTTTTTTTTTGATTTCTTACTGTCGATATAGGTCATGTATATATTTACTCGATCCTACTTGTATAGAAGTGAACCTATGTAACCCTTTCAAAATCTAAAAGTTTAATCTTTAATAGAAAATTAAATTTATTCATTGTATTTAACATCATTTGTTTATCTAGAAGACCAAGTTTCATCCCAATCAAATATGTCTATAGGCCACATTTGTTCAAAAGTATATATTCACGTGTAAATTATAGAAAACACTTAGATCTACTTACACATGTATTATAATGTAATAGTACTTTATAGCACCATTTATTCACATAAAATTATATTTTGAATGTTTAGATGTCTAAAATACTACTTTAAAATTGATATTTTACCATTTTTCATAATTTACATATAAATATACTTGACTGAAATGAAACTTAATCTACTAGATAAACAAATAATGTTAAATACAATGAATTAATTAGATTTTTTTATCAAAAATCAAAATCTTAAATTTTAAAAGGGTTACATGGGTCCGCTTCCGTGTAACATGGTTGATTAGAAGCAGAGCTCATATTTAATTTGGATAAAATTATTTACTTTCTCATAAACAAATATTTCTAAATATAAAGTAATAAAATTTTTGGTAAAAAAAAAGTATTTACGTACAATTTTTAAAATGATGTAATATGATAAAAGTAACAATGAAGAATAAAATAGATATGTTACTTTTATATATATAGTTGTGTAGAAATAATTGAAAAGTAGAATAACTATATAAAAAATAATTAAAAATAAAGTAGTTATAGATAATAAAAAGTACTAGATTGAAAAGTTTTGATTTGAAAACGGGATAATTCATCTTATGCCTATAATAATTGCAAATAATTCCTAATATAACTACAATATTTCATAAATTTTCTCTTATAACTATAGCATTTTACCATAAATTCATCTCATAACCGTACTATTAAAACCACAGTTTCCTATCTCATTGAAAAAATAATTTTATCTTTTTAAATTTTTCTAATTAAAATAAATTAACCTTAATATGACTTTAAAGTTATTTAATTATTTTTATTAATGATTTATTATCATCATAAGGTTAAATTATCTCAATTAGAAAATTTTAAATAAGAGAAATTATCTTTTCAATGGGGTAGATAGCGATGGCTTTAATATTATGGATATAGGAGAAATTTAGGATAAATGTTATAAATATAAGAAAATTTTATAAAATATTATAGAAATTATGTTTCATAACCATGGATACAAGAGAAGTTATCGTTTTCAAAAATTATGGTTATAAACAAGGACACCCGCCGCAATGCAGAATGACTTCTACGTCATTATCGAGATCGGCCAACTAGACTGGTTGACCCTTGAAATTTACTTCTCCGCCAGCTCTACTTCAACGCGCTATCGGAATTCGGAACCCAGAAGAGGCAGAAACGGAGTCCCCCCAACACAGCTTAAGAATGAGATGATTTGATTGGATCAAGTTGGTCCACAGATAAATGGCTAGGATTATTCTTTTCTTTCGACCTACTCAAGTCATGTATAAACCCCCAAAATTGCTTCTCGTCATCAATATTCATATCTTTGTTTACTTGAGGGTTGAGGCCAAGTAAAATAAAATGAGACGGGTATGGAATCTTTCATGGCCTACATCAGCCGGCATCGATCATCTACTCTTACCTAATGCCCACCTATGGCATCACCGAGAGTAGGGACTACTTATTTCACGCCACTATTAAAGTTCCTTCCACTGCCGTGGAACAAATCAAGTTTGAGATGTTTACAACGATTAGGGTGTGTTCCAAATTATACAATGTTCTTGAATTGAATCCGTATTTAGAATAAGAATGTAATGATGTATATTGATAAGGAATAAAGTTGTATTAAAAATTGAAAAAAGGTATCTTGGGAATTAAAAAGTTGGATTGGAAATAGTAATAAAAATTCAATTCAAGAATCTAGTATCATTTAAAACACGTCTTTAATTTGTAAAAGTTCTCCACTTTGGCTTTTGTATGTCTTCAAAAATGAAATGAATAGATAAATTAATTAATAACAAACAAAAAATCTATATATGCTTTCAATTGATTATGAGAACTTTATCTTTTTAAAACACAAATCCAAAACGCATGTAAAGGGTAAAACAGCATTATCTATTAGGAGTGAATATTGTTTTGAAGACGGAATGCAGCTTCGAGCCCAGTTGTAAAATTTAATTTATGAAAACTTTATCTTATACTTAGGGTTAACTTGACACGTTATCTTTATAACAGTCTTACACTTTTTCCATCATTACTTGTATATTTTAATCATTATTTCTTATTTATCCTAAGTTTTTTTATTTCGTAGCTTGCGGCATCCCTTATAAAGAAGGTAAAAAAAAAATAGTTTGTATTAATTTGATATGGGTGAGAATGATTAAAAGACCAGAGATGAATGAAAAGCGTCGATGATAAAAAAGATAAAATAATATTTAAATATAATAATTGAGAAAAAGAAAAATAAGAATCTAAAAGAAAACAAAAATAATATATGAAAAAATTAAAAAGAAAAAAAGAATATAAAATTAAGTTTGTTTTATTAAATATCACTTCAAGAGTGTGGTAGGAATGTCTTTTGTACCGTTGGGATAAAATAGAGATAACATTTCTTATGTTGTAAAATTGCATCATAATTAGCAACGCATTTGGTTCAAAATGGGTTTCACTTGTACTTAAATGTACTGATACTTTATACAATTATTTATCCAAAAATAAATTTTATAGTAAATGATTTACATGTTGAAAAAACAACTTAAAAATTATTATTTACACCAAACTATTTTATAACGTTGAATGTATATTAGTTTTAGAGAAGGTCTATGCACATATCCAATTGGGATAAAAATTAGTATAGTAATAAAATATATAAATAAAATATATAATTCTAAATGCAATTGGTAGAGTATATTATAATTTTATGATAATATGTGGCCCATTTTGAAGTAACCGCGTCATAAGTGTGGTGTCATAAAGCTGCACTTGAATATTTTTCAAATATATATATATCAATTATAAACTCTAGTACCATCAAAGGGATAATTTAGATTAACTTTCTCATTCTAAATTATACCATTTCCCATTCATGGATATTATACGACAATAGCCATCTAATCCGAATCTAGCTATAATTTGTGATAGAGTAATTTTTTTACCCAACTGGAAACAGATAATTAGTATTATAAATGCAAAGTAAATAGATGGATACTTTGAATTTAAAAAATCATTAATCAGGCATGTGCTAGATAATAATAATTAAAGAAAATAATACTTGTAGAAATAAATAGAGATAATGAAATGTCCCATAACTATAAATTGGAGAGAGAGTGAAAATGATATAAATGGTGTATTTGGCAATGGGTATAAAATGTAAAGTTAAAATTTTTTAATTTAAAACTTTTCATTCTTCATAACTACCATATTTTTTAATTATTTTTTCACATTTTCCTATACAATTATCCTACTTTTCAATTATTTTTACACAACTACTTATCCAACTAACTTATCTATTTTAACTTTATTTTTTTTATTCTCAATCATTATTTTTATTGTATTACATCATTTAACAACTTTTTCTCCTTATATCCAAAAACGCCCGGAGTGAAAATAAAGAAAATAGTGGTAAGGAAAGACGCGTGAAAATAACTTTAAATATAGGTAGAATTTGATGCTTTCGGCGTCATCGTTTATATGAATAAACAGAAATCCTCTCGAACGACTTGCAGGACTAACTTGTACGGAGTATGAGGCGTCCTGAGTCTCCTAACTTGAGTCCTCGTAGTAACGAGTTACCTTGGAAGTCCCAGAGCCTCCCGTCGATTCGAGATCGTTGAAGCAGAAAATGACCAGCCTACCGTTTTTCGATTGCTTTTAACCGCCAAACGGTATTTCTGTTCCAGAACCCCCAACAAGAAGCTAAAAACGCGAACCCGTGTTTTGATAGACCCATACAATCACAGTACGTGTAAAATTATCATCCGATTTCAGAGAGGAAGCGTCCGTCGCAAGAAACCGCTCCAGTCTCTAATTCTCTCTCCTGTTCGCTCATCTCTTCTTCCCAACGCCATTCCTTATAAATCTCTCCCCAGCACTCCTTCCTCCTTTCGTCTCGAAGTCTTCGAAAATTCTCCCGTCTCCCTCCTCCACAAGTAGAGATCCTCTGCAAAAGGACGCTCTTTCTCACTCCTCCGATCTTCGCGTCCCGAGGTTTGTCTTTTTCTCTTTGCGCTTGATTGGAATAGCGGATGTCGGATTATCTCATGACGGAAGGTTGCAGGATTTGTCAATCATCTCGGCGAGAAGGTCGGAAGCAAAGGAGGTGAAAATGTTGGGGGATTTCTTGACCAGAGTTCTTGTGTATGTATTCTGCTGTTTCCTTCGCTTTGAATTCTTCTTCCACAATCCCTGCTCAACTTCCACCTATGCTCTGTCTAGATGTTTCATATTTTCTCATGATTTGGATAGCATTCGATGATTGTCAATGCCTTTATGCATCTTGACGATATTGATTTTGTTCGCCGGATTATGCTCTGGAACCTTTGTTCTTGTTTTTGCTGACTTACTGATTGAGTAAAAGACCATATAGGTGTGCAGCCGCATTGATCATTTGGCGGGTGTGCTCCGAATCTCGTAGATTTCAAAATTTTGACTTGATATCTTGATCGAGTCACTTTCATTAATTTGCAATACTAATGAAATTCTGTCTTTTTTTTTTCTTTCGTTTGTTTCTCTTTTCTCTTGGTCTTCTCGTTATTTTTGATTGGTTTCTAAACCATGCAAAATGCGCACATTCTTGCTTTCTAGAGGGTTAATTCGGCTGTGAATTATCCTATTTAATTGTTCATTCTCTCCCTTTTTAAATGAACGTGAAGTGCATTTAGAAAGAATACATTTTCTTTGTTATATTCGAAACTTCTGCATGCCCTTCTCCGAATTTCTCATCCACCTTTAAATGGACAAGATTGTTACGGAGAACCTCCACTCGTTATGTGTTGCGCGCTTTTTTAGTTGCAATCGGTCGTCGCCATCCTATTCTATGCCTGATTCTTTCTTGGGCTTTCTGAATGCTTTGTCAACGCTTTCTATAAGCGTCTGATAATGGGTATGTTGTAACAAACCTGGTTGGGTAGGAATGCGTTAATTGTTTCTCTAAACACGTGATTATTGCCCAATTGTTTTGTGGCATCAGTCACAACAACATATGAACATTTTTAACTGCTATGGAAGTTTTCTGCTCTTCTTCACCGCATAATTCCACTTGAATGAATTAGATTATGGTTACAGAACCCTTCTTGGATACGTATATCCGGCGTTTGAATGCTTCAAATCCGTGGAAAAGAACAGAGCTGACATTGACGAATTGCGTTTTTGGTGTCAATACTGGTATGTTCTGCTTAAGTTGGAGTTGGCATCTTTTTTTTTTTTTCTTTTCTCTGTATATCTTTTGAATTGTGTTCTATTCCAAGAATTTTTGATAAATTTACATAAAAAAATAATTTGTGATAAAAAAAAAAAAAAAACTAATCTAGGTACTACGATCCTTAATCCTCGTACTCGACACATGCGAGCTGAAAGCTTCTAGATGAAGAAACTAATGGGAACCGAATTTGGAAAAGGGGAACCACTGTTCCAAGCCTCTCTGCAGCCGCCATCTCATCCCCGAACAGCAATAGATGGGGTGTATTCGGGCGGAACAAGACAGTGTTGACAATGTGGCGGTGCGACAGTTGTCTCTATTAGTTAGTAGGCCACATTGGTCAATACGCTAAATAATTTTTTTTCTTACACATGATGAAAAGCATGCTTACAGTTCTAAACCAATAACGGCTAGCACCCCCTATGGTGGCACCTCCCAGCTTCGAACGGTAGATCCACAGTTCTAACTAACTTGCAACCTAATGGGCCGTCTGTAGATACTATTGTGAAAATTTCCGTCCAAGCAGGTTGTGTTGAGGGCATGAGCCCACAATGTCAAGGCAAATCAACTCATTTTTAGTTGCCTACAAAATAATGGCTCATTGCCTTTTCTAAAACTTTTATTGCGAAGACTGTTGCGTGTCGATCCACAGAATGTTTTCTACACAGTGGAGAATCATTTGCTTGGCAGGACATAACCTGACTGGATACAAATACATCGGCATTTTCCTTAACCTCTACGATGAAATTTATATTGAAAATCGAACCATCCAATTTTTTACTCTTGTCACGCTTTTGTATCATTCATGAATTCCTAAGCAATGGAGACTGCCTGAGTGCTTCTTTTTGCTGCGTAATTCATCTCGATTGCTTCTACGAGTAATCAACTGCGAGGATTCTTCATAATCAATGATTGATTCTTGCCAAATGAACAGTATTCACTTGCCATCTTTTCTCAAAACCAAATATAAGCTTTCCATCAAAATATATACAAGCTTGTGTTAAAAGATATGTAGAACACTGTATTAGAAGAAATTAACTTCAGGAGTTATTGCAGGATCATCGTGGCTGCGCTGACAGTGTTTGAGAGGATGGGGGAAGTTTTCATTTCATGGTAATTTCCGTTGGTTGTCTTTTATAATCATGTTCATTTAATAATATGTTCAATTTCAAAAAAAAAAATTAATTTGTTAAGAGCCTCTAGAAAGTAGAAACTGAGACCAAACCTTCTCAATAATTGTTCATGATAGCAAGCCCAACAATTGCATCAAGTGAAAAGGGACTTGTCAACTGAATCAAATGAAAGATCTGAGTGGTTTCTCATCTGAAAATCACCCATTCAACAAGCCCAGAAACTGATGGTACAAATGCTTTTTTACTCTCTGAAGCATTATTGGATATAGGACTCCCACAAATAATAGTTATTTGGAAGAAACATTATACATGAAGGATTTTTATTTTTTTTTATGGACATGCATAAAGGATTTTGTGTGTGTGTGTGTGATAGAAATACATAAAGGATTGTAATACTTTACTATTTGATAGAAAGTTACGACGCTTGACAACTCTTCCTGGGCAGAATATTTGTCGCCCATAGTAACTAGACCAATGGAAGCAACCAAAAGTATTACCGGTTATCCAAACCAGAAATCGAATTAACTAACATCTCTTTCAAAAGTTTCTAATGCCTGCTAATTGCAACCCTTATATTGGTAGTAAGCATTGTTAATTGAGACGAACTATGGTATACTGGACAGTTGTTTATGCGTGGTATTTTAGTGGCACGGTCCACTGTTGATTTATAACGTTGCTGTAGCACTTGATGCTTATGCTTCTGATCTTCAAGTCGAGCTACCCTCTCCTTCAATTGTTCCATTGCAATGCCTCTTACCATGTTTTATGCAGTTTCCAATCTCGCAGAAAAGAAATAATATGAAATGAACGATAAATAGCTAGTTCCCCACAAGAGAGCTTGTCAAACCTTGCCAGATACCAACATAACCTGTGTAGAGACTGTAATACTATATTAAGGATCACATAAATCTCAGACTTATTAGACGACTAGTAACATGCCTCCTTGTTCTTGTGAAGGTTGCCCATGTATGGTGAGGCCAAATTAGCATTCTTCGTCTACTTGTGGTACCCCAAAACAAGGGTAGGTCCAAACAAGTATCTATTCCTCTCCATGGTACATTTCCGTTAATGCGGGTTTTAGAATCATAATCTCGTGACCCGGCTGGATGTAGGGGACCAGTTACGTCTATGACACCTTCCTGTGCCCTTATATCTCAAAGCACGAAACAGAGATCGACCAGAAGTTGCAGGAGCTGAAGACCAGAGCATGGGACCTAGTGCTCGTGTACTGGAAGAACTTTGCTAGCCAGGGCCAGAGCAAATTTTTCGAAATTCTCCAATACTTGGCCAAGCAATCAGCATTACGGTCTGTAGCTACTCAGGTAATGACATGAAATATTTTCTTAATTATTTAGCCGAGCAGCACCCAGATGAGATCCTACCCTTTGCACCATTTTGATTTTTTTTTTTCCAATCATTTATCAACTTGGCCTGGCAGGTTGCTGAGCCTCAACCTGATCCGAAAACATTCAACCATAGGCAGCAAGAACCTAAACCCCAGCAATCAACGGTGCGAAGGAATCCGTCTGGGCCAGCAGTAGTGATCAAGCGCAATGTGTCTGAGTCGCCTAAATCAGCTGAACAGGTAGTTCGGAAGGCCGTGGCAGAGGAGAAGATAGGCACCGTGATTGTGGGCACCGTCGCGGAAGCGCCAGTTACCCCATCAGCTCCAAAGGACCAAACTCAAGACACGGCAATGGAAGACACGATTCGGGCAGCACGAGTACGCTTAAAGCGAGCCACCAACAACTGATGGACACAACCCACATTGCCACATTTTTCTTCTGCACCTTCTAGTTTTAAATGGGTCGTTGAAGTCTTCTTGGAAGAAGCATTCATTACTCGAACCCAATTTGATATCAAATTGGGGCATGTAAATACCAATTCCATTCTCCGATTTTCATCCGGAATTCTTTTCAATCAATCAATTAATCCTTCTTATCTCAACACATTTTTGGCTTCTCATTGTGACCGCACTGGCCTTCCCCCTTTCATTTCCTCAAGAAAGAAATATCCCTGCAAGATGAACTGGTGTTGCTTTATATAATCATATATTATGCCTTTGCCTTGCTTTTCAATCGAACCCATTATAATCATATAATTGGCCCTGCTTTGCAAGGGAAAAACTATAGTCCAAGGCAGATCTCACTCAATCGCGATTGGGCAAACGGCTTAATTCATTCTCTAACCAATTAATTAGAGCCATTAACAATTTTTTATCACATAACTCGGAGTTTTGCCTTCTGAATATATACGATTTCTACTCTGCTATATAGGAAGAAGACGATAAAGAAATTTATTAATTTTAGAAAAAATAATGAAGAAGGTGAGATGAGAGACATGCAAACAAAATTAAAAATAATTATGATTCATGTAAGTTTAAGACGCCCCCTAATTACAGGATGAATCAACGGCACCAACACCCTTGAATTTGCTGCTGGTGTTGTTCCTACTTCTGCTCCTGTTAACATCTGTCAGCACGCACGAGAAAGAGAGAGTCACAACAACACCGCCGGTTTCTGCCCCATGCGAAACGCTCCGAGGAGACGATCGAAGACGCTGGCGATTCTGGAGAAGACATGGCGTTGGAAGAATCCGATGCAGGCGGAGACTGGCTCGCGGAAGTAACTCCCCGTGGAGAGGCCGGCCCACAGGCGGTGGAAGAAGTGGGAGTCGGAAGAGGTCGGGGACGCCATGGGCTGCAGGTACGCCCAGGCCGCATGCTTCACCAGGCGGTTGCGAATGGAGATGTCGCTGCAGTTGTAGGCGGCGACGGCTTTCGTAGCGGGGGCGGAAAGAACGTCCTTGAGGCTGGTATAAGCTTGGGGGCGAAGGGTGAGGGAGACGACCTCGAAGTCCGCCGCCTGCAGGAACCGCTTCTCTCCGGTGGGGAAGCTGGAGGACTTGGGGCGAGGATCCGGCTCCGGGATTTCGAGCTGGGAGGGGACCACCGAAGCGATGGTGTTACTTCGCCTCAGGGAACCCATGGGCAGGCTGAGGGGGGAAGAAAGATCAGTATCGGAAGAAGAGGAGGAAGTGAAGGACTGGAGGTGTGGGGGCTTAGATATTGCCATGCTGCTTCTGCGTATTGATTCGTAAGAAAGAGCGAGCGGGATGCGGATTACGGAGCTAGAGAGAGAATCCCGGTGAAAATCGACTTTCGGAGGAGGAAGAGTCCTCGTTCTGCGGTCTTTCACAATTATTAGGATTATTTGCGTTTCACATCCCCCTCCAGCAGAGTCCAGCTCCTAACAATCATCTTTCCGAAGAAATTTTTCAGAAACGCACCCCTCTGCAGCTCTGTCAGCCACGTGACAATAACGCCCCGCAGCCTTCGTGATGCGGCATAGGATCTGACACAGGCAGTGCTTGTTTGGCATTCCCCCTCTGAGACTGTACCAACTGCACGCAGCGCCGCGTCGGACTGAATGCAGTTAATCCGCGCCCTGCATTGACTCTTACGTAACGGTTGAGATTAATTCCAGTATTTCCGGACACAGAATATCCGCGCCGTTCACCGACGTATTTGCCCACGAATTTGCGGGTTAGTCTGGGAAGAGGTTAAAAAAATTCTCGAAAAATGAGAATAATAAAAATTTTAAAATTTGTGAAAATGATGGAATACTGTAAGTGTAATGATTACGAGAGAACAAAATAAAAAGATTTGGTGGGTTTCGTTGAGTTAAAAACTGTTGCCCACAACTTTTTAGTTAACAATTTTTCATTCTTTATAATTAACGATTTTTTTCATATTTTTTACACAAATTACTCTACTTTTCAATCATTTCTATACAACTATATATACAACTAACATATTTATTTTAATTTTATTCTCTTTACATATCATCCTTATCCTTATCATATCACATTATTTTTTATCAATTTAATAATTTTTATCTCATAAATTTTTCAACAAAAAGTTATATCTCAACCAAACACACCCTGTAATGTAAAAAAATAAAATAAAATAATGCATAAAGGTAGTACTTTAAAAAGAAATATAATAATTAGTTAAAATATTAAATTATATTAAAATATGTATAATAATATTTTAACTTTTAAGTAAAAAAGTTTTTTTAAAAAAAAATCTATCATCATACGCACCCTGAATCTGTTCTCGTTTGAAAAAAATGTTCCACCCAACCCAATCCTAGCAAAATCAAAAATTTAAGATATTAAGCTTATCTTCGTCAACGAAATTGTTCCCTCACATTCTTTTTTTTTTTTTAGTAATCAGATCAATCCCTCACGTTCTTTTTTTTTTCTCTTTTGAAAACTTCCATACTCATTTTCCATCGCCAAGATAGAGCAATTTTCGTATATGATAATATGATATGGCCATATGGGTGCCCGGAGTTAGCTAAATTTGCGCTTCTGAATAGATTTTCTATTTCATAAAAATATAAGTTATTTGCTCTCATATTTTATTTTATTTTTGCAAAAATTGCATTTATACATATCATTTCAAATTTATCGTAATTAATATGCATATGGATATATAACAGTTTCACTTTTATGAAACCTTTTTTCAGTGTAAACCTCCGGTTCCACTTCTATGAAACCTTTTTTTGCATAAACTCCTTTCTTAAAATTTTAATGGTTGATGAAAATTTCACTTCATCCATTGTATATATCATCATTTATATTGTTATGGAAACTCTCTAATTTGTTTAATTTCACTATATATTTGTCTCATCTATAAATGTGTAAAATTAATATAATAAAATAGTTTAATACTAAAATATTAATTTTAAAATATTTTTTCAATATCTAAACAATCTAAAATATCATTACTATGTGAATAAATAATTCTATAAAGTACTATTACATTCTAATATACGTATGAATGGATCTAAACGTTTGTTATAATTTACATATGAAGATATATATTTTTGATAGTTTATTCACATGCTTGATTTAGATAAAACTTGGTCTCCTAATAAAACAAGTGACATTAAATATAATGAATGGATTAGATTTTTCATTAAAAATTAAAATCTTAAAAATTGAGAAATTCCATGAATCCACTTTTATATACATCAATCTTAAAAATCAAATAAGGGGAGCCCGATATATAAAATATTTGTAGTTACACCTGTAATAAACATCAATCTCGTAGTTTTTATAAACATTATCAACTTTTTCATGAATTGAAATTACTCGTTGTGTTTATTAATGTAAATTTATTAATACTATAAAGATCACCTTAGTTGAACATCTTGGTAGGTTGTAATCAATTTTAAATAATTTTATGAATTTATATTTATTAGTGTCCTATCCTGAGAATTCAATCATAGTGGTTTATAGTAATTAAATTCATATTAATTAACATAACAAATGGTTTAGATTTATAAAAAGTTAACAATATTTATAAAAAAAATAAAAAGTTGAAACTTACCATATATATAACTTAAAATATTTTAAATATTTATAGTTATAGTTGTAATAAGGTACAAACTATAATCATAAATACAATTAATGGCAAAGTCCGTAGGTGTGAGACAAATGCCTCTAAATACACTGAAGGGTTGCATCTCCATCCAGCCCATTTTATTGAATCACTGCACTTGAATGAATTACGGTAAGTATTTAGAATGGGACTATGATGTTATACTACCAGTTGTAGGTTTTATTCAATCTAGCTACAATCGGTTAATTTTTATATTTTTAAGAATACATTTTGAAATTTAAAACCATTAAGGACATCAATAGTATGTAGTTATGTATATATTTATCTTAAAATCATACATTTTGAAAACTTTTATATTTATTTGATTATTTTTAATTGAAAATTACATATTACCTCTCAAATGTATGAAATATTTAAAATATATAAGCTTCCAGCAATCAAAGTGATTTTCGTGTCTTAAATAAGTATATGCTAATTTATATTTTAAGTAGTTTAGATTTTTAAAAAATAACGTTAAAATATAAAAAATGACAGTTGTTTCCCTCGTTACATAATAAATTTTTCATACTTATAGTTTATACCGGAATATCTTTTAATGGGACTTGATTCTAATTATTATCAATATTTTAGCCTTTTTATTTATTTTTATACTTTTTTTCAAATATACCCATTATATTTGATCTTAATCCAAAATATGTCTACAACTTTTCTAAAATTCTAAATATATTCACTATGTTCACATTTAATCCAAAAAATACTCCTTCCATTAAAAGTTGTTAGTAAAATTTTTATAAATATAAAAAATACTCTTATTATAAAATAATAAATGATGAAATGAAATTAAGGCTTTATAAGTTAAAACTTATGTGCAATTAGGGCACTAGTGAATTATGACATTTCATTTGTTCAATATCATCCTAAATTTGAAAAATATATTAGTAATTTCATATATTCACTAATGGAGTGAACTCATGAAATAAGTGTTTTTCGGATTAAATGAAAAGAAATAACTATATTTGATTTTCATAAGAAAAATAACTATATTTGATCTTTTGAAAATATTATGGGTGTATTTGAAATTAGGGCTAAACATAATGAATATATTTGGAAAAAAATATTTTTTTATATAATTCTCTACAATACTATTGACTCCTTCCTTTTTCCTCATTTGTTTGGATTTTTACTCCTTTTTCTGACTTTGTAACTCATTCATAAATTTCGCTAATTTAGAAGTACCTATCCGTCAAATGCATCACGTCTTTAATACGAGAGTGACTAGTAAGTATCACGTTTTTTGAAAGTAAAAGTTATCAAACGAGATGATATGATAGAGGTAATAATGAATAGTAAAGAGGATAAAGTTAAAATAGATAGGTTAGTTGTGTGAATAATTGTATAAAAACAATTGAAAAATAGGATAATTATATAGAAAAATATGAAAAAATAATTAAAAAATATGATGATTGTAGATAGCAAAAAGTTTTAGGTTGAAAAGTTTTAACTTGACATTTTATATTAAATGTCAAACAGACCCTAAGTATTACCTCACTTCTTTTAATTTCTTTTTGAATTTTAAGCTGATTTAGGGTGCGTTTGTTTAGCATAAAAAAATGTCAACTAAAACTTTTCAATCTAAAACTTTTCACTCTCTATAATTACTCTATTTTTTAATTATTTTTT
>JAXCLR010000073.1:22285827-22306563 GCA_035584095.1 Annona squamosa | reverse complement strand
TTATTTTAAATTTATTTTATTTAGTCCTTATCTTTACGTGTTTTATTTTCCCTGCCCCACTGCTTTCAACCAAGAATTTTAACGCAGCTCAAGCAAAGACATTTTTGATCCTACTTTCGAGAACTGGCCGTGGCGGCAGTGCTTTGTCCTATTCGATGGGCGTGGGCCAATAAAAACCAGAGGCGCATGCCAGTTGCCAGGCGCCTAAAAAGGCCAAAAATGCTATGTGGGGCCCACCGCAGTGACCATATTTTCGGTGTGGTTTCGCTCCTGCGGCAGCTGCAATCCCTACGCAGTGGCTCAGCGGTGATTCAGGTAGATTTATATGTACGAGTTGCATGGGATTCTTGATACGCAGTCTCCCAGAAATTTGTGGTGGGAGGACATTCAGTTACTGAACCGTGCGATCCGCTACCCCTAACGAATCTTGAACTCTTCGTAATGTTGCTTGATGGAAACAAATTATATATGAATAATCGCTTCATACTTATCGTAAGTATGGAGGTTTTATCCTCATCAAATACACACACACGGAGATTTTATATTTTTCCTTGAAAAATTAATTTAAAATTTTTTACAAAAAGTTAATCTATGTATTATATTTAACACATTTTCTTTTGTTTTACTTCTAAAAATAATTTACATTGGAAGCTTATATATTATAAAAAATAACGATTTTAGAATTAATACATAGCTATTAAAATTTGTTGAAATATACATTACATAGTATAAAAAGTGCTGTAATATATAATGTTTAAAAAACCAAAAATGAGCATAGATCCTCCATCAATGCTGGTATCAATGAGGGGCGCAAATTCACCAGGAAGGAACATAAATAGTATTCGAGGGAAAGCAAATTCACATGAAGGAGATGTAATATTATTTGAGGGAGGCAATTCTGTAGAAGTGAATTATATTTTTAAAAAATTTAAAAATAATTAACTTAATTTTTTTTAACAAATAAAATTCGTTGTTTTGGAGAGTCTATTTCAGTGAACTGGCATTCACGGAGGGTGGCGGTGCAGAAAGCACACTGCTGGGCAATTAATCGACCCGAATCCGTAATCTGCCAGCATCCGGCGTCGTTTCATGGGCCTCGTTGGTTCTATCTAACACAAGTACGCTTTTCCATCAATCCTGACCGTTCATCTGATGATGCAAAAATATGGTCACGATCAAAGGTCCACATCTTGCACGTGCTAAGTCGATGCACACTCAAGTGACTGAATAGCAATCGCGCCAGCACATCAACTATCCTCATTTGCCAGAGCAGAGCAGGGAAGAAGTCTGCACCACTCTACACGGTCTCTCTCGCTCTCGCCCCCACAAATAACAATTTCGGTGGCCGCGGGAGGAGAGGAGGAAGGCCGTCACATCAGCGGTGGAGCAGAGCAACAGAAGCGTGTGGGGCCCTGTCCCCACCACGGCGGCTCCTGGATGACGTGGAACAAGTGGCATTGGTGGCGCTGACGTGACCACGACGCTCATAAGTCACAAATAACATAATAATGAAAATGGAGACAAAGCTTGTACGCTTGGTGAGACGGGAATGAATCAGTAGAAGACGATGTTCCGGAAATTTCCGATCATGCGAGCCAAGACCAGGAATCCGACAAACGTGGCAATTTCGCACGCTCTGCATCTCCTGTTGCTGTGTGCCGCTGAGATTATTGTGGGCTCCCCACTTTATCATCATGTGACCGGCTGTCTATTTTGGCCCCCATCTTTAATGATAATGTTAAATTTAATTTGATTCTGCTCTCATGTAATCAAGTTTTTAGAAGTTATTTCATGTAATTTTATTTATTTTTTCATCCCGGCAATTAATAAAAAATACGTCTCATTTATCTGTTGAGATAATAAACTAATTTTCATCAGAATCATAAAGATGTTCATGGCTATATTGGCTTCAAAAACATATGTTGATGTGTAAATAAATTCTAAAAATGTTTAAGTTCATATATATATATATTAGAATCTAATAATATTTTATCAAATTCTACATGATATTGATATTTTAGAAAAAATAAATATTGAAATATTGTTTTAAAAGTGATTTTTAGCATTAAACTATATTTTATTACGTTGATTTTGTATTTTTTAGATGGTGGTTATGCACAATGATACTAAATAAATAATAAATTTTTCATAACAAAATAAAGAGCAAGTTTCACATATACTCATGATTTTACTCCTAACTTTACCTATACCTATAAATTTTTAAAATTTTCAAATCTATTTGCTTATTTTTCCTAAAATTCTACTTGTGTAAAATGTATGGAAATATTTAGAATTTTCGAAAATTTGTAGATATAAGTAAAATTAAGGGTAAATTTTGTGAATATATGCAGTATTTATTCTAACATAAATATATGGAAATATGGATTTCTCATCGATCGTCATTAAGATGGAAAGCGAAAGTAAGTTACCAAAAAAAAAAAAAAAAAACTTATTCGGGGCCACGCGGGACCCTTTACATATATATCCTTGCAAATTTGTTCCTTTTTTCGCATCATCTACGCATTCGGAGAAGCAAAAATAAAATTCCAACATAAGGCATATTCGTCAATGTAGATTGAAGTTTTTCAAAGACAAAGAGATAAGGCCAAGGTAGCGTTGTTTATGTAGAACTCCAACCTTATCAAGATAATACGTAGCCTCCTTTACTGGGATATACTTCCTTACTTCTCTAACTTTGATTTTGTGGGTCCTTTCTCAAAATGAGGTTGTCCTTTCAAATTGAGGATTACAACTCGGGATTGGGTTCTTGACAATCCTAGCTTCCTAACCATATCTCTATTTTCAAAATCCAAGATTAACCATATTTCCGAGTCCTTGGTCATAACCTTAATTTTGATTAAGACTGTCATTCTCGTTGAAATTCAAGTGACCTTCAACTTCCCCTTCAATTATTAGTTAACGATTTCTTTTAAAGAAATAAGTAAAATATTGAATATTAAAATATAGTAACTTAAGTGAGTAAAAATGGAACTCGAAAATGGGTATTGTGAGTATAATCCATGTAATCGAGATGCGTGATGATGTGCACCTACACCTGCATAGAGGACAAGTTTTTAGCACAAATCTGATATCTAACTTGTTGAGTTTTTTAACTCCCATTTCAATTTGTTAAGAGCTGAGGGTGAATCGAAAAGTCGCTTTTGGATTTCCAAACCTTAGCCGCTTTTTGCTCTTTTGCTTCTTTCTCATCGCTCTGAGGAGTTCTACGGGCTTCTCATACTTTAGTAGTTGGGCTCGACGAAGCTCTGGGCCCAAATATTGAAGACTAACGGCTCATGGGTTTTGGCTGGATCGTTATTTATTTCTCTTCGGTCCAGAGAGAGGCATTTTTCTTTGAAACTGATTTAATATTACTAGTAGGGGTGTCATTTGGGCTGGGTTGAGTAAATCCAAATGAAGAAGTTGCTAATCTAGGTGTGTTTGATTTATAAACCAAGATTTAAGATATTAGTTTCATCCAAATCAAATATATGCATGAGCCACATACTCTCTCCCAAGATTTAAGATATTAGTTTCATCCAAATCAAATATATGCATGAGTCACATACTCTCTCTCTCTCTCTCTCTCTGTATGGGAGTTGTTCCAATGCAACATAACTACACCTGAACAGCAGTACATTTGACTGAAAATGGAACTCACACATATTATAATGTAATGAAACTTTATACAATTATTTATATATATATATATAAATTTTATAGCAAATGGTTTACGTGTTGAAAAAACTACTTTAAAATTGTTATTTACATTGAACTATTTTATTATGTTGAATTTGTACCTTTTTCAGATGGGGCTCATATACATATCTGATTGAAATGAAAATTGGTATGGTAATAGAATATATTATTCTAAATACAATTTGTAGAATAGATTATGATTTGATAATCATGTGAGGCCTATTTCAGCAATGCTGCACCGGAATGCTGCACTTGATTATTTTTGTGTGTGTGTGTATTTGTGAGTAAATTATGAAAAATGTTTAAATCTATTTACGCATGTATTAGAATGTAATAATATTCCATAGAATCAATTATCCATATAATAGTTATATTTTAGATAGTTTAGATGTTAAAAAAATTATTTTAAATTTAGTATTTTAGCATCAAACCATTTTATTACATTAATTTTACACATTTATAAATGAAACCCATATACGATAAAATTTTAAAAAAATAAAAGAGTATCCAAAATACTATAAATGATGCTAAATAAAATAGACGAAATAGATTTTCTATCAACCATCAAGATATTGAAAACGGATGAGGTTATATATTTGTCTAACCCCTCTATTCTTAAAATCTTGATGGTTGATGGAACTCACTTCATCTATTATACTTAGCATTATTTGTAATATCTTGGATTTTTTTAAAAAAATGTGTAAAATCAACAGAATAAAATGATTATTAAATTTAAAGTAGTTTTTTCAATATTTAAATAATCTAAAATAACATTACTGTGTAGATAGATGATGCTATGAAGTATTATTATATTCTAATACATGTTTAAATAAATCTAAAAAATTTCCATAATTTACATGTGAATATATATTTTTCAACAAATATAGCCCATGAGTATACTTAATTGGGATGAAACTTGATCACTTAGACAAACAAATAATGTCAAATACAATGAATGGATTAGATTTTAAATTAATTATCAATATCTTAAAAATTAAGGAGGTCGCATGAAACCGCTTCTAGCCCTATATTTAGATTTTATTTTATTTATATGTAAAAAAGATTGCGGTAAATGTTATAGAAAATCGCTCGCTTATATCTGCATAGTGTTGTAGAAAATCGTAAACAATTATCAACCCATAACCCAACTCAACTCGATTTAAAAATCAGATTGTATTGAATCTCTCTCTCTCGATCCATATTTTCGAAAAGCAACAAAATCAATTTAGAATTGGGCTCGACCCATTTTGGCGGATGTACCTTTTGGGTAATGGGCCAAGAATGATACTGGCACGAAAGGCCAGCAACCGAGACTGTGCGCGTGAAAAAATATCGGACGAACGTATAAGAGCATCGTAGCTGCTTTTGTTTCCACTAAAAACTACCCATCTTTCCTTGTCGTCTCGCTTTTCTCTTCTTTCTCGAGTCCCTGACCTCCGTTCGTGTTGTAGCAGAAAATGGCAGTGGCGATGTCAGCAGTTGGTCTTTCACTCGCTGCCGGTTCCCAAACCCTTTTTTATTTCAATTCAAGAAAACCCAATTGCTCCTTTTACACTTCTTTTCCTTCCTATGCTAGTTCCACTCGCATGAGGAGAAAACTCCGAGCACTGAAAGAAGAAACAGAGGAGTCTGCTGATGCCATCACTGAGAAATTCGGGCTTGAAGCCGGACTCTGGAAGGTTGAATCAGCATAACCCAACCTCCCCCACCTTTTTTAAACGCTTTTACTGCTGGAATTCTTGTTTTAACCCGGTTTTATGAGCAGATATTTAGCTCCAAGGAGGAAGGAAAGAAAGAGAACAAGGAGAAGTCGAAAACGGATCAAGCAAAGGAGTTATTGGCCAAGTATGGAGGGGCTTACCTGGCAACATCCATTTCTCTCTCATTGATCTCTTTTGCGCTCTGTTATCTCCTAGTCAGTGCTGGAATTGATGTCCAAGCTTTGTTGCAAAAGGTATGTTTTGTGGGCATGAGCTTCTCTTCCTCTCTCTTGTTGTTGGGTGTCTGCTTCTTTCGTGGATAGTGGAAGGGGCTTGTATTGGCAATTTGAAGATTCATGGTTGGTTTGTCTGATGTCAGCTGATCATTCCGTTTTGCGTTGTCAGGTGGGGATAACAACAAACGAAGCTGGGGAGAAAGTTGGAACGTTTGCACTTGCATATGCTGCTCACAAGGCCGCATCTCCGATAAGGTTTCCTCCGACTGTAGCCCTCACACCCATCGTGGCTAGCTGGATAGGAAAGAAAGCAAAGGGAGCAAAGAGTGATGACAGCTGATTTCCTTATTAGTTGCGGAGCCAAGAAATCTCATCACATCAGGCCACCATCGATGCGAATGTCAACCTCATGAATCTCAAGTATCATCCCGTATCAGTGCCTGCCTGTTGATGCAAAGAAAAAAGCTTGTCTATATTTTTAACTTTTATTTTTGTTTTTCACGCTTGGACTCTGAGCAAGTTACAAACAATCCAATCCTTGATGATTCTTACTATTGCATTTTTTAACAAGAAAATTAACAGAAGATGTTAGAAGCCTTTTGATGTTCAGGCATTTCAGGATTACCAAGTCCGACAAATTAGGCAACATTTAGCATTGCATTTTTGGTACCACATGAACTGGACAATGTAGCCTGCAGATTCATTTCTGTGAAGCTATGGTCAATTGCAAGCAGAAGACACTGCAGGTAGATTGGCCGTCTTCTGCAGCAAGCCATGGGCATCATTAGGCGACAGCGTACAGCCTGGCTTGTTAACATCCAGGCAGCGAATCTGGTTGACAAAGAACTGAAAATTTTCCTGGCTTAATTCATCTGGCAGAGTATCGATTCTGAACATAGCGCAGCCTAGAGTTTCACATGTGCTTTTCCTGAATCCTGACTAATGGCGGATACCCATTTCCAAAAAAGAACCGGATGAAACGACGGATAGATCACATTATCACCACTCAATTTAAGCTTGTTAACCATGCGTTCGTGCATATGAAAATAAGACTATCTAGCCTAACACTGAATCCACAATACAAGTCGACCTGAACTTCATACTTTTACTCAAATTGGCTAAAGCCTGGTAAATTGTCAAGAGACCATCAGAATTCAGAACATAAGTGAAGAACCACACAAAAGAAACATGATTACAATACATCTTAACTTTATTATATTCCTGAATCATATGATCGAATTACTACTCACAACTTGTGGATTGAATTACTACTCTCAACTGTACATCGGACAAGCTATCATCTAAATTCTTCATTTCCCCATCATGTTACAGACTTCATTGTAACTTAGCTAGGAAAAAGCTCAGTCTGGAACCCAGGGTGAGGATGACTCAGCTTAAGCTCATGAATCCAATTGGCAGCAAATCCCCTTTCATCAACTCGACAAGGAAGAGGGGTGGATGACATGGGTGCCGTTTAAGTGAAGACCTGATTTTGATTTGAGTGGTCCAGCTGCTTTTTCACCTTTGATTGGAATCAGTACCTTGTGGTACTTCAACAATTCCCGCTGGTGGAGTCTGTGCCTGAGGTGTGCCTACGTCACCCATCGTGAAGTCTGAATTTAGTCTATCAACACCATCCCATTCCATCCCAGCTGTGATCATTGTCAGGGCAACTAGTGTATACATTCAAAAAGGAGAGAAGAAAAGAACATTAATTAAAGAAAACAATGGGGGATAAGGTCTGCTAAAAGGATACGTCCTGTCTTCCACATGTCTGTGATGCTAACTCCATCATCTGATAGCAGCCAATAGTCGGAATCAGCCTGCAAAATGTGCAAGTACGACTATCTTATGATACAAAGAAAAAGTCAGGCAATGAAACACGAAAAGACAATATGTTATAATAAAAGAAAATTTTGTGAATAAAATTTGGCAGGAGACCACATGCTGAAGAACCATTTGATAGCAACTAAAAGAATGGAAAACTGTTAAAATAATAGTATTTCCATCAAATCAAAAGAAAATGTCAATGGCAATGCACTAGCACTTGAACTCCATAGTTTTTCCATTTTGCCCTCCATTTTACAGATAGTAACATTCTACTCAGCTCTCAATTTGGTGCTTGTGAAAATTGAATATATCCGGCAATTAATCCAGCTGCTCCGATGGAGGAAACAAATATTGGTTGAACATGATTGTATAGTTACTAAGGGAAATCCCATAACAGCATGGTTATTTAGCCCACTGCCATCAAACTTACATCAACATCTGAAGGCACAATCTTCATGATCCCGCTTACAAAATCCTGTGACGCACTCAGCTCAGATGAGATTCGCAGAGCATCATGTGAATTTAGTTCCATCTCTTTCCTGCTGTTATCATCTTCAGCAATTGTCATTGCTTCAGGTTGAGCAGACCTTGAAGTTGATGCAGCTGAAAGACTCTGAGGTGCCTCAACACCACTCATCTCCTCAAACTTCTCCTCAAATTGACTAATAGAATAGGAAAATGCACGTGAATAACATAAGCATAAAAAATATAGATAGAAACATCAAAGAATATACCAGACTAGGAAGTCAAAGATACATACATCTCGGATCGACAATGTAAACATTAGCAGGATAGAAAGTACAGATAATATCAATAACGACAAATAAATAAATCTAATAGCAAAACCATAGAAGAACATTTCAGGATTATCTCCCAAGCATGCACATGGTCTATTTTGTTGCCCAGGAGGACGTTCCTTCCTTCATTGCACACATCTTGCATACAGGGGAAAAAATATACAACAAAAGATCCAAACTAACTGTAAATGTAAGTCCATCTCAGATGTGGACATTTTCTTTCACACCTTTGATTTTATGTGGTCTGCATAATGGAAACTTAACCATTCCTTCCTACCCTATCCTATATAGGAATGGACAGGGAAGCAACATTACCTGACAAGGTAAACATCGATTGGACCCATGGTGCTTCTAAGGACAATCCTATATCTCCTCTGAGGATATTCAACAGCCTGTATATCAGAGTGAATATTTCTCTATCACATCAGAGGCATATAACTAAAAATAGGTTTCTTTCGGTTTCTCTAGAGTTCTGCCTACCTCATCAGGATCTGGAACTTCCAATGTAGTGCCATGTGGGGCTTTAATTGCTATCAGCGTCTCATTCTGCCAGGCATTGAAAACACTCCCAATTACGAAATGGATTTGTACAAGATGATTGATGAACTTAACTGCAATTGAAACTAGCTTGTTGAGAAGTAGGTCAGTCACAAAGTTTACAAAATTACATGGAAAAAAAACTACCTGAAAGCAGGGTAAGCCCTTGATATCTTCCTCAGTCACATAAAGCCACCTGATCAGACAGGAAAGAAATCAAATGGAATTCCAAGTAAAAATAAATAAATAAATAAAATTTTAAAAAAATCTTTGTTCAATGAATTGATGTCAATGGTTGTGAGAGGATAAGTCATTTACTTTTTATTATTTTCATCCTCGCTAAGGTCCCTTAATCTCTCTTGCATTTCCCTGAAACATATTAGCAGCATCAACACCGTAAATAAATGCCCAGCCACAGATTGTAATATCACAACAAACCACCCAACCTGATTTGTTCATCTAATCTATGTTCTTCAATGGAAAGATTTTCAACCTCAGCCTGCAGAAATTTTAAACTCGTATCAGAAAGAATTCTACCATTCACCAGTCAGAGGCTCAGAGCAAAGCATATTTCTTGTAAATTATGGATCACTTAAAATGACAGGTGCAGTCACTGATGACACTGCTGTCCATTGCAGGCATATTGCCAGTCATGAGTTCAGGCATCATTAAATTGCCTTCCACTTCAGACAGGACCAACTTCTGTCAGTTAGGAAATGCACATTAGCCTTCTTCCAATAAACTTTAGAAATCCAGGTCACTACGAAGGTTAAGTTTCATTCTCATAGTAAATCACCAGTGCATAAGAAAAAATCCCATCATTAAAGTAATTTCATAAAACTAAACTGGGAAAATGAAGATCTGCTGGTTTTTGCCACATCAGCTCAATATCCTACCAACCACACATTGACAAACATAGGCATGTTAAATTAGTACGAGGAAGAGCAAAGGCTATGAAAGACCTGATGTTCATTGAACCTACAACAAACAAAGATACACTTCCAGAAAAGAAAATTACTGGAAATTTCACACTGTTACAATGTGAGTTAAGACAAGTATCTTTTTTACTTATGGTATGCTAAGAATAGTCACTTGGGGCTACACAAGTTATTGCAAGCTTGAGCTCAACCTCACATCCAGGTAGCTCCATTCATAACCTACAGCAAGCCTGTATAGTTAGGCTGGCCAGCATGTCCTGCAAGTCTTCACACTGCCCCCAACATCATATGTGAGTTGGGGGTTCATTTTCAGAATGGATAGAACATTTGAGCTACATGAGGGCAAGGCAAACCATCGCCTATCAGCTTCAGTAGTTGGCATGTCAAGGGCCAACACGGTGCTCTAGTTGTTGCAGAAGTTCCAATAAAGCACATCTCAGGCATCATTGGAGGTGCATCATGTCATTCCAAGATCCATAACAGTGAAATATGTACTTATCTACTAGTTGAAAGTTGAAATGTTAGTTTTCTTTCTTAAGGTGGAAGATACACAAGAAAAGGAAAAGATATCCCAGTTTCTTTAGTGATTAACACTACCATACAACTTCACAGACAAATGCACAAAAACTATATTCAGTTGCTTTCTGGGGTAATGCCATCCACAAATTACATTGGGACAATACTTATGGAGCAAACAGCAAGACTTATACTGAAAAAGATCAAGACTGCAGTGCATAATCACAAATCACAAAGTGCAGAATTCTATTTACACTCAAATTCAGTTAATACAAACCAGTTATTATTTCCAAAACTCATACTCTTGCTCATGCCTTCTTTCTAATATCCCAGATGATATTCTAAAGATCTGGCCTCTTCACATGTATATAAAATGAAAAATAGTGTGAAGTGTAAACTCTTGGAAATTTAATCTTTTACTTATCTGGCCTTGAACCATACATCAGCTTGCCCAGTGTCCATAGTTGCAGAGACCCTTGCAAGTCCAAAATGGATAATTGATAAGACACTCAGAATCTAATCCAAAATGGATGGCAAATTCCAGCTGAGTACCACATAATGGTGAATATAGTCCTAGTTGACGCAGCCAGTGTCTTCCTTTAAGTGGATTTTTATGTAGTATTCCACTTGCAACTAATGACAACCACAACTCCATCTAGCCGTACAGTACAAAAATCTAGTCATACATGAAAAGACAACATTTAACATATTGTCACTTTTTATTGAAGCAACGGTAAAATTAGTTGCTACAACATCTTCCATTCTGAAGATCAATTGGCAGGCATCTTCTTGAAAGCTTGTAGTTCTAATTATTCAGCAATCAGGAGTATATCAAACCAATTCCACATCTTTAGGAGCTAAGGAAAATTTTTAACCATCTTAACTGCTAATGTCACACAAAATCCATGCCACAACATCTTGCTAAAGTCTCAAACTCGATTCGAGCTCCTGGCTCATGCATTATCGGAAAGATTGTTGGCTAAATCATTCTACAACCAGGACATTCCATGTGGACCACACATTATGAATATCTCAAGTGACATATGAAGTGAAAGAGGAAGCAAGACTCCACACACAAGCAATCAGCAGGTGCATCTCAGAAGAGTAATAGTTGCCACTAGACATATAAAATATGTGCATACCCTGAAATACAAAGCAACAAGTTTACTTCTATGAATAGGCAACGAGTTTACTTCTATGTACCTGTAACCTTGCAACATCGTCATCAACCTCCCCTGGCCTTGAGACATCAAGCCCCCTGTGAAAAACTTCCTTAGTGAATTCCCCTTCAAAAATGTTGCAGGAAAAATTTCCAAGAAGAGTGAACAGAATATTTTGGTAACATAAAAGGAGAACTCAAACTTACTTCCAGCGAATTCTGTTCTTAAGTTTTTTCTCAATGAGTCCAATTCCTTCCAAGACATTGGTTATGTCATATATTCGCCTCTTCTGTACCTACAGCATGAGAGACCAATATGCTGATTAGAACAAGACATCTTTTATATGTGACTCAAAAAACTAAACAAGCAATATCTTATACACACACACACACACACAGAGTGACATCCAGATATTACAACAAAGCACATTCACACCCTCCCCCCACCAAAAGGGGAAAATAGTAAACCCCCATAACATGGAGGAGATTGTAAAACCCCTATTACAGGGGGGCTGAAGTGTAAAATACCACACATGATACCTGCTACCAGCAGGAATCAAACACACGACTTGTCATGCATTAGACAGACGTGTAGCGTCGTGGCTAAACAAGCAATATCTTAGCTGAGAAATGAAGTCCACTTCTGGTACTGACTGAACTTTTTAAAATAAAAAAAAAAGAGAGGCATTTAATGAAAAATAAAGGCATGTGTACCTCTAACGTATCAGCAGCTTTATTCAAATCAAGTATCCCATCTTCTGCATGTTTGATTAAATTAATAAACTTTTTGGTTAAGAGCCCTGAAAGAGTTGGAGCATATGTTTGGTCAATATCATGAGTAAAAAGTTGTAAGTGAATTTCCAAACTCAAACAGCATATTCTGATTAAGTAATAGGATCCAATTGAAAAGCCCATTGATACTTGAATTCACAGATGATCAGAGTCATCGAGCTCATAGATCGATCATAAACAGCCAATAAGCAATTTAACGATCAGACATCCTGCCAACATGCCCATCAAGTCATTAATCTTCATCCTCGTGACATGCCGTTTTAGAAGAAACCATCATCCTGAAGGCACCAGACCCTCTCCTATTTAAAGGGCTTTTGCAAAACAAATTTAAACTAGCTATTTTGCATTCCTCAATGAATTTCAAAGGACGTAAATAACTAATCCATGAGGGGCCTTGAAGAAAGTACATAATGAAATGCATCTCATATAAACTGAAGAGATTGCAAGCTACAGTTCAGGTTATTTCTCACACAACTCTTACAACATTCTCAGTCAGACAGATTAAGGAAAAAGTCTCCATATGTCCATGCTATCTTTGTGGGGGGTGGGGGGAATGATAAAAGAGAACCACTAACTCAATTACCTAGTGAGCTATCATAACGGCAAGTACCAACTGGAGTGAGAGGATTATTTGAAGGTGATCCTGGAAGAAAGAGTACACAAAAATAGTCAGTAAAATCTCTTTTCTGCATTCTAATGGGGACGAAAGATGTTGGACTCAGAAGAATTAGACGATGCATCAACTCATAAAGTAAGCTGCCCCAACCCAGGAAAAACATGTTTATTAGTCCAGAAACAATGAAAACACGAAGGGAGTTGCAATGGATTCTCAAGACATAAAGCCTGCCAAAACCTACATTACCCAGGAGTGACTCAGAAATGAATTGTGGTACAAAGCAGGAGTTTCATCCAAGACCTATGCCAGCCACAACAGTTAAAGAAATATAATCATTGCATTAGCAATATCACTGAGGACTTTCAAGAAAGAGCCTCTTTGAAAGAAGATCCTTCAACACTCACACAGGTACTTTTCCACTTCATCAGAATCCCGATTTAAAGGGAACTGGAGTATGCTAGCTCTTTTTCTGACAATCTTTTCAAGAGCGTATGGTCAGAAGAAGATAAAAATGCATAGTGTAAGCAAAGAATGAATGCTAACCAGCATTTGCTGCTGGAGTTTGAGGTCCCGATTTGGTGTACTTTGAGCCCTTTGGCCTGTTGTAAATTCTGCCGCCCTTTCCTGACACAGGTGTGCGGATGGGGCTATTGACAACTTCAGCATATCCAGGACTGGCTGTCCACTCATTAGAACCAATTTCATAATCTTCTGTTTCAGACTTCCGCTTCATCTACATGAATGCATCATCAAATTAGTCAATCCATACTTCTGACAGTTTCCGCTTAGGTTCCTACCCTTGGAAAACTTATTAGAATGAGGTAGCTAGACGTGCAAGAAACTGTTGTTGAAATCAATAAGAAGACAGGATGGGCAAAGAATGCAACTTCAAGTTTCAGTTTTTTGAGAAACAACCATATCAATAAAGAAATCTTTTGATGAAAATATCATCTTCATATGGATCAATTCACACACGCAACAAAAACAACATAGTTGCAATGCAAGACCCACTGAAAGTCAAGTCATTCATCTTTTTCCATGTTTCGGAAGCTTATCTATTTCAAAAATGAAACAAAGACTCTGTCCAGTCTAGATCTTTGCCTTTGCTGCTGGAGATCATTTTAGTTCCTTACTTTACTGTCGAGACAATCATCAGAATTACAGTGGTTTGGTACGACCTAAAATGATATAAGCACGCCATGGCATTTCGCCAGCTGACAACCTAAACATGGCAAGCAAGATTAAATGGACCGCAGAACTAAACCTGATTTTCCGTGGTATCAAGATGAATTGTTTCAAAGAAATTACAATTCCGAATTTTCACATTGCAGAATCATGCAGATGCTTTTACAAACAAAACGTATTTGCATGCAAAAATCAACAAGATACAAATCTAACCACTATCAATGTCACAAAGGAGGAGAATCATATGAATGACAAATAAAAGCTACAGTGCTGAAGTGAGCTGTAAGCATGTAGCAAGAATATATGGGACTAAACGTTGGTTCGTCAGGTCTGAAAGGATGTTGAACATTACCCAAAAAACACGTAATTGAAATATCAGTCATAGACTGACTAGTATTTCCCGGAGAGAAATATCATGTTGAACAGGCGAAAGACCACCATCAAATGGCTAGGGTTCCCCAATAATGGAACATCCACAGGCGTCCCAGGGGAATTTATCAAAGCACATACGGGTGTGGATCTGCACATGGGGCTAAGTGCTAATAGAATTACATTCTATTGGAAACTGCATTTGTACCCTTACCCTACATAGACAGAGGAACAATAACTTGCCAAATAACCATATTTAAGATCTATATAAAAAATGCTAAACAAAAAGAGCTGAATATTCAGATTTTCCAGAAATTAAAAATAAGTGGAGGAAAATAAAATGAGAAAACTCACAGGGGTTCTCACGACAAGCGAATCATTTCCAGCGTCGGTAACACGAGAGTCCCCGCCAGAGGAAAACTGGTGATAATCATCCGGCGAGACAAAAGGCGGCCTTGCCGAAGAGAAAGGAAGGTGACGCTTCAGCGGCGGAAGGACCGGCTGCTGTTGCTGCACCGAGCGGCAGTGGTAGTCAGGAGCTCGGCCCCCGCCCAGGCCACCGCTACCACCAGACATGGAAGATCCACAGTCTAGACTCTTTGTGGGGGAAATCGAGAGAAGTTAGATCAGGATCAGAAAAATCCCCCTTTGGTTTCTGTAACGGATCTGGAGCGGTAGGATAGGAATATTGAGATGGTCTTTCTGGTTATCTGAGGAGATCGGCGAGAAAAGGAAGTGAAATTAGGGCAGAAAGAAGCAAGAAACCTCTAAGAAATCTAAGGGAAAGATGGGGGAAGAGAAGGTGAAAAGGGGGCAGAGAGGAGAGCAGAAAACGAGGGAAGGAGGGAATTTAGTTCGGATAGATATATGGAGGGAAGAAACGAGAGACAATACAGCGATGCGAAAAATATTTTACCAACTCGCACCTCATACTCGCATTAGGCTGGCCATTTTCTCAAACCTAAAGAAAAATCCTGACCGTTAAATATGTTTCTTACCTACTTTATAATTAATCTATTTAAAAATTTATTATTAAAAATCCATTTTTCCAAAATTAATGCAAGATGATACTGAACCCTTAGTCTTATGGCATCGTTTCCGGCTTACTTCTGTGGATGATATTATTTATAAATACGTCGCTAGAGACAGTTTCCTGTCCAACTAAAGGAATGAAGCCTCTCCTAAAGAATTAACGGTTGGATCTTGTGGATGGGCAGCAGATTGGCAGGTGACATGGAGGTAGGTTGTGCGAGTAGCATGAGTGATTTCTCCGGGCTGTGCGTCTACAGAAAAAATAGATACAGTGCACGCTACTAACCCTCTTGCAGTAGTTCAGGAAGACGTAGTCCTGCGCTCGTCACGACTGATCCGAGACCCACTTATTGTCACCGATTCTATCAATTGTGCTCTGACTTCCTTTGTGTGCCGTTCATTTCACTGTTCTATTAACCAGAGAATCCGTCGAATTGATGATGGGCCATCAACCCTTCTCGTTTTCCAGTGTATGAATGTAAGTCGAGCTTCTCGCTTAGCAAGAGGATGATGAGACGTTTCCTTGTTCGTGGGGGTCGAAAGTAGAAACCTGAGCTTCGGCAGTGGGCGAGAGTGAATTTGGAGCAAGCCCGAGTGTTGTGTGTCTAAATTTTGGTATTGTCTCGAGGAGTACTGTTTTCAGTATAATCTCACTTTTGTGCTTATTTTTCCAGTAATGGTTCGAATCGGCGACTGGCGCCATTTGTTGGCGTTATTGCGCGCGATTAATCGTTGAAACCCTAGCGCCACTAAGCACGTTGGGGATTGGGCGGTTTCCGCTCGGCGTGCCAAGCAACGCGATAGCTACTCGCCGCTCGATTGCACGTGAATGGCATAACTGTGCTAGGCGAAGCCCCGCCCCACGCCACACGTGCGCCCACTCCGTAGTTCGGCTGAAAAAAATCCTTACTGCGGTAGAAATACTGTCCCCCCGGTGATAAAATTTTTTAACTGAAAGTTTTTTAAATATGTTTTTTTACAAATATAAGAAAAATAATATAATATAACAGTGGTAATAATAAATTGTAAACAAAATAAAGTTGAAATATATAAGTTAATTATATTAGTAGTTAAATATAAATGATTTAAAAGTATAATTGGTATAAAAAGATGTAAAAACATAATTGAAGAATATAACAATTATAGGGAATAACAAAGTGTTAAATTTAAAAAAATTTTGAGTTAAACAAAAATGCCCTAAGTGAAGTATTCCTGATGGCCTATAAATCCAGTTTTACGTTGTACATTTCAAACAAGCTAACAGTTACACTGTAATGCTTTTTTAGACAATTCATGATTGCATGTAATATTGACCATCAATAGTGATATAGCGGAATCTGTTCAGTTGGTCCCATTTAAGTAGAAATATCTCGTGGCGATAATGAATTCCAGCTTGAGCTAATAAATATAAATTTTGAAAAAATATGTTTCCCATTTATTGATTTTTTTTTTATGTTTAAAATGTTTCTACAACTATCACATAGTTATTATGTTAAGGTGTCACGCATTTTTTCCTTGAAGCATTTAGTTTGTATTTTTTCTCCAACATTCAATCTTCAATGCTTCAAAAGTTATACGTAGAAAATTCACCATGCAAAAAAATTTTATACATGAGAACAAATTGTCAACATTTTTCACATAACAAATCTCAAAGTTTTTTGCGGTGTTAATTATGTTTCTATTTAGAGTTTGGCTCTCGTGAATACATAACTTCATCCCCTATTCATTTCTCCATCATTGGATGGCTTGTGTATAATTTACTTTACTAATTGTGACTACTAATATACATAATATCATAAGAACTTCATCACTTGTTTAGCATTACCATACATAAAATTACTTATGAGTGTATAAAATTAATAAAATAGAATAGCTCCACCATAATTTTAAATTTAAAGTTACATTATCTGCATATAAATTATCGAAAATGTTGTTATTATACGATAAATGATTATATGAAGTATCATTATACCGTAATGAATATATGAACTAATTTAAACAATTTTCAAAGTTATAACAATAATGAGTGTGTTTAAAAAGTTATAAAATTTCTAAATGAACAAATGTTTATGCAATAGTTTTTGAATTATAAAAAAATGATATGATATTATAGAAATAATAATGAAAAATAAATAAAATAAAGTTAAAATAAATAAATTAATCATATGTATAGCTGTGTATAAATAATTGATCGATAAGATTGCTGTATAGAAAAATGTAAAAAAAAAACGATAATTGTTAATGGTGAAAAATTTTAGATTGAAAATTTCAGTGTCAAACAAACATGTCGAGTATATTTTTCATGTAAATATTTAATTTAAATAAAACTTAATTTTATAGCTAAACAGTATGTACTAAATATAATTAATGAATGAGGTATTGTGAAACCGCTACACAGCTATACTCCTTTTTGTACGCCGGGGTTTCTTTTTTATTTCAGACTATGCAGAATAAACTTAGGTTTAGAACGCTGATGGGATGAAAATTTTCGAGGAAGCAAGACCGAAGATCGGCGCCGGTGTGCATACTGCGCACAGCCCGCTACATGTTTGGATTCTCGACAAAAAGTGAGGGGACGAGAAATCTTTGCTCGCCCGCTCATCAAGTTGGCCATCACCGTAAATGGTCCCGACCTGTCACGTGTTCGGCTTGCTTTTTTTTGGCGTGTTTTATTTGTAACAAAAACTTTTCCAACTGTAACTTTTTAATTTAAAATCTGTTTGCTCCCAATAAATATTATATTTTTCAAAATTTTTCATATTTTTTTATACAGATTTTATATTTTCAATCATTTGCTACATAACTACAAATATAGCCAATTATTTTATTTTAACTTTATTATCCATACTCAATATTATTACTCCTGCTATATCATGTTAATTTTCAAGTAGTGGCATGTTTGTTTTTCTTAAAAACATTTTGATCTTGGTACACCAAAAACTTATAAAATTCAAGTTTTTTAATTTAAAATTTTTAACTAATCACAACTATAATTTTTCAATGACTTATTTAATTGTTTCTATACAAATGTCTTATTTTACAATTACTCACGTGTCTAACCTCTATATTTTAAATATACTGTCATTATTATTCATCATTATTCATGTCATATTATATTATTTTTTTATTTCAAAAACTTTTATACTAAAAATTTTTCATTAAAAAATATATAACTTCCCAAATATACTCTAAATTTTTTATTATCTATAATTACATCATTTTTTAATTATTATTTGCATTTTTTACGTAGCAAAGATTTTTTTAATCATTTATACATAACAATCGTACAATAAATCTATTTATTTTAATTTTATTTTTTTACTTCTTATGATTATCCTTATTATATGTATTTCCTTTTATTATACAATTTTTTGTTATCTTCCAAATAAAACTTAATTTAAAATCTTTTTATTTTAAAAATTTTCTCTCTTCCCGAATACACCCTTTATTCCTCTTCCCTTAAAACCGAGGACATCTTCAACGAACTGGGAGAACTGGCGCACCGGATGCATGAATATAAGGGTGTGTTTGGTTAGAGGTAAAACTTTTGATGAAAAGTTTTAGAGGTAGAAGTTGTCAAATTGATAGAAAATGATATGATATAATAGGGGTAATGATGAGGAGTAAAGAGAATAAAGATAAAATAGATAAGTTAGTTGTATGGGTAGTTATGTAGAAATGATTGAAAAATAGAGGAGTTTGTATAGAAAAATGTGGAAAAATAATTAAAAAATATAGTAGTTATAAAGAGTGAAAAGTTTTGAATTGAAAAATTTTAATTGATAAGTTTTGGCCCCAGACAAACATACCCTGAGTGTCAAAAAGTTCGGGACGATGGCAGCATTTTCTGCCATGCGTGTTGTGGGTCGAGCGCGTGGCGGGAGAACGGACAGCTGGGAGCGACAAGCCGACCGCGCCTTGGTTAGAGCTTGGCCGCTCGTGCGAGCGAGGCGTGACTAGGCGAATAGTGTATGCGGTAGACGGTCAATCTCCATCCGCAGCGTCCCAAACCTCGCAATGCAGTTGCTGCCCAGGCTGGCGGATGGAACGCGTCGCTACTGCCTGGTGTTCTTCGCTATCCAAACAACACCAGCTTACTTCCAAAGCAGCATTTGATTCGCGGTGTGGTGGGGCCGTTCCACTCACATACCTGCCACTGCGGATGTTAACAGATAGGGTTGTACGGAGCTTCATCTTACTCCTACTTCATTTAAAATATATTAACCCTAATCTGTTTATTAACTCGTTTAAAAAATATCAACTCTAACCCATTTACAACCCATTTAATAAATGGGTTGGTGGACTGTTAATAGATTGTATAGCAAATAACCTAAAAGCTTAAACTCTAATACATGATAATCTCGCAAGAAGAGACAATAAGGTGTTTTCAGCGTGAGTGAAATGAAACTAGGACAGTAACGGAAAAATGAAATCATGACACCAATGAAAAAATGGAAATTATGTGACTTTAAGAAGATTTATAGAGGGAAAATAACCCAGGGGTTTACGTATATATATAAAATTTTAATGAGTTGAGTGAGTTAAATAATTTGAACGAATTAAACCGGTTAAACAAGATATATGGGTTACTAAACAAATTGACGAGTTATAAAATCTCAACTTTAATTCATTTATTTAATTAAATCTCAACTCAATTCTATTTATAAACGTGTTAGACGAGTAGGTTGACGGGTTAATCATGACCATTAAAACCCCTACTGGCCACCGCTCATTCGTGCGGAAACATCACGCGGTCAAGTGACCCTGACCGTCTGTCTATATATGCCCTTGAATGATGGTAGTTGGTGAATCCAAACTTTAAGGATAAAGTGGAATGCTAATTCGTTGAATGTAATCGTGCGGCAAAGTAGGGTTGGAATTGGGGCACGTCAACTTGTAGCGTGGGCTTTAACCCAGTGTAATTTTAACTGGGTAAACTTAATTTATTATCTCAGTATAAAAATGGGTCAGAATTTTCAACCCAAATTCAAAAATAGGATTTGAACGAGTCAACCATATTTGAACTGAAGAGTCTTGACCCGCCCCACGTATATTAAATTTATTAAAATTTATGAACTTATATTTAAATTTTATTATTATTTTCTTTCAAAATTCTCATATTTTTATAATTAACTATATCAGCAATTGAAAAATCAATTTATTCATAAAAAATTTAAGAACCAATAGAAGCACACATATACAACTCTCACGTATAATTGCATATTAACCTGTTTTAATACATTTATATTATACTTTTCATGTTTTATTTTATTAATGATGTATTTTTAATAATTAATGAAATATATAACATTTAAATTAGTATAGATATA
>JAXCLR010000073.1:22260294-22275749 GCA_035584095.1 Annona squamosa | reverse complement strand
AAAAGTTGTAGAGAATGAAAAGTTTTAGATTGAAAAGTTTTAGGTGAAAAGTTTTTGTTATTGCCAAACACCCCCTAAAAATGATTGAAAAATAATTTAGTTTGTATAGAAAAATATGAATAAATAATTAAAAAATAAAGTAGTTATTAAGAGTAGCAAGTTTTGGCTTGGGTCCTAGTTGACCACACAAATTTTCAAACTAAAATTTGTCATTTTTTACAACTATCTTAATTTAAATTATTTTTCACTTTTTTTGTACAATTATTATACTTTTTAATTATTTTTACTCATCTACCCATACGTATAACCTATTCATTTTAATTTTATTTTCTTTACTTCTCATTAATGTCATCATTACCCTTGTCAGACCAAATCATTTTCTTTCATTTCAAAATATTTTTACATTAAAACTTTTCATCAAAAATTTTATTACTTTCTAAATACACGATTAATATTTTTTTGGTTATTGCTGAACACTCCCTTAATTTTTTAAACTTTTGGAGATAAAAAATTATAATGGTAGGATTAATTGCATTTTGGTCTCTCTACCCCTGCGTAGTTGCTTTATAATCCACGAATTTCACGTATTTGCTTTTTAAGGTTTGTAAATTTGCCCTTTCTTTATTTTAGCCTTTGTTGTTAAAATCTTACCTTTAACTAAATATAAGAGTCAACACATAGCATGAGTCATCTAACATTGCTGTGACATATATATATATATATGAGTCGACTCAAAAACATAAGAACAAGAATTGACTCATATTATTGAGTTGACTCATGAGCATGAGTTGACTGTAGTTAACGACACTTTTAATAATGACAAAGATTAGAATTTAAATAAGACAAAATTATAGCAAATGCATGAAACTTGTGACTTTAAAAGCAAATATGCATAATAATTATGGAGACTAAAATATAAAAAACCCTATAATGTTAAGATGCTTCGGTGTGCAACAATAAATACAAACTCCCCAGATTACTCGAAAATTAGTTGTACGTAAATGACTATCCAAGAATGATAGTTTTTGGCATTTTAATTAAATAAATATTTCGATCTATATAAAACTGTGCGTGTGAAAAAGTCAATAGGGTAATATTTTTTTTGATCGGCAATACGGTGATATTGAGTACACTGTAAAAGTTATTTTATTTTCTGTTGTAGCTTTTGGAAGGTAATTGCTGATTGCAACAACCAAAAGATCCTAAAACATGATAACAACGAATTGAACGGTTTGGATCCTTGTACAGCTCATACACTCGGCAGCCTAGTGGACGCATTACAGAGTGCCACATCAGTCCCGACGGACGCAAGAGGAACTTTCCAGCCGTCGCATTTTTTAAAGGAGCGAAATATCTTGCAGCTTATCTTCACTCTCCCATCCTACTCGTATCTGCTGCTCCGCAAGAGCGCAGGCAAAAGAGAGGTTGATTGGTGAATTTGGGGTTGGTCGCCATGGCCTGTGCTGCTCCCACAGTTTTCTTTTCCTGCTGCAAATCTGCCGCTCCTTGCCCCATCGCTGCTCTCGGCAAGCCCTTCTCCCCCTTATCCTTGCCGTCAAATCGCAAATCTGTCATCGGTGCCGGCCAACTCCTCCAAGCCTCTGGCTCTTCCTTCCATCGCTCTTGCACCAGAGCTTCGAGAAGGAGCTTCGTCGTCAATGCGGTGAGACTCTTCTCTTTCGCTGTAGCTTTGACGTTTTAGTCCATTGGATGATTGAATTGGGGATTTTAATTCAGCTGAATCATTGATGCTGTTGAATTTTCGTTACCAAATGTTTACCCATGTACGCGAAATGCACGCCTTGAGTGTTCCCACCGTAAACTCCAATACGTTGTTACTTGATGAATGAATTCAATAGGCTTCGACTTCTGGAATTGTCATCTATTGAGGAAATATGCACACTATTCTAATATTGAATAAGGGTACAGAATTCAGTAACTGGTTATATTCATATCAATGTCCAGGAATGGTTTTTCTCTCCTTCATTGCCATTTCCTATGTTGGAGATGAACTTGTTATAGGTATTCATTTGTCAAAAGAAGACAAGAATAAATATTCTTAAACAGTTAATTGGTGATTCAAAGTTTCATACTTTTTTTTTTTTTTTGGGGGGGGGGGGGGGGTAGAAATGAACTTTTATAGGTATTCATTTGCTAAAAGAAGAAAAGGATGAATAATTCCTATACTGTTAATCGGTTATTCAAGGTTGCTTACTTTAACTTTCCTTTGGGTACTTCAATCCTGTCTTCTGTGAGATTTCCTTCTTCAGCGTTTGCATCATAATAAAAGCATGTTCTCTTTCTTTCTCATGCCTTTCCTTTTTTGGGTTTTGCAGAGCCAACTTCCGCTAGTTGGAAACAAAGCACCTGATTTTGAGGCTGAAGCTGTTTTTGATCAGGAATTCATCAAGGTAGTACCCAGTTAGATGTGGATAAATACTGCACATTTGATTCTAGCTAGAGAAGAGAAGAATGGCTGCTTTGAACATAACAACTTTTAGGTAAAATTGCCAGTTCAGTATGCATGCCATGTTGTGTAGGGTTACAGTTATCTACGTTCCCAGTGTGCCTATGATGTAGTGCCGGGTGGGTTGTTAGTTAGTGTCTACCATCTTACAAAAATAGAGTGTAGTGTGGATCAACCCGAAGAGGCATGCATAAAAGTATTTGCCCGGAGGAGGAATCCTCGAGTCCCGTCCGTTTTCTGGATTTTGAAAAGTGCTGATTTTCAAGAACGGGAATCTTATGATAGGTTGAGAATCTATTATGAGAACTTCCCACACCTGAAACGTATCTTGATGCCTGAAAGTTGGATAGGCTGGCCCCTACATAAGGATTATATTACCCCCAATTTCTATGAAATACAAGATGCTTGTTCAATGATAATAAACTTATCTTTACTTCTAAAACTCTAAGTATTCAAAGAGTCTTTTCACGTTCTGTTCTAAATGAAACAGAGTAACCGAACTCTAATTCGTATTATGAATGGGCTAATTGCAACTTGGTTCAACCAGCTTCTGATCAAACCTATCCCATTTTCCAAAGGCCAAGGTTGGGTTGCAACTTGGTTCAACCAGATTCTGATCAACCCTACCCCATTTTTCAAAGGCTTAGTTTTTGTTTTTTCTTGTTTTTTTAAAAACAAAACAAAATATATTTCTTTGAATTCAAGTGAGGCAGTTAGAGTTGAATTTGGCCCAATTTTGCATCAGAGTTTAGCTGAGGTCTTGGGCAACCAATCTGAATTTCAACCCAATTGTGTGATAGAAAGGCTTGTTGTCTTTGTCTTTGCACCGCTTGTTTGGGTCTTAAAATCAGTCTCTCCTAAAAATGAGGGTAAGGCTGCATGTAACTTACCTTTAGGGGTGCAACTCGGACTCATAAAATTCGGATTCACCCAAATCTTAAGCCTAACTCTATTTATAAAACATTAACCCTAACTCTATTTGTAAAACTTAAACCTTAACCTTATTTTTAAAAAAGCGGATTCGGGTTGAAATTTATGTTGATGAATTTAGGTTTTACTTAAGAGTAATAAGTTTAGAATTTCCTATGAATGTATAATAATAACAAATCATGTAATTAACATAATAATATATAGTCAAACTATAGACTTTTAAAAAATAAAGCAATATAAAGAATATTTCTAGAAAGCATTTAACATAAAAAAAGACAAAGGAAGAAAATTAATGGATGTAAAGATAAATTATAGAAATAAAAGGTAAATATAGATGAAAAAGAATGTACTTTATTTATAATATAATTACAATATTCCAAGCATGTATTCAAATATAAATATAAATATGCCACCATGGGGCTGGTCACAAAACATATTTTTAAAAGTTTTTTTCATGGACATGTAGATCTAGGTGCATCTAAATCAAGTCTTACCATTTTAAAATAATTTTAAGTATTTTTTTTATTTGAAACACAGTGACATTTTCGTAAATTTCTATTTATAGTTTAAGTACACTTAGCTCTATATGTCCATTAAAAAAATAAAAAAATAAATTTTTTGGGCCGGCCTAAGTAAGGCCCGACTTAGGCTGACCTAAAAGAATCACCCTTCTAACGTAAAATACACAAAATATAAAAAATATTGTTTAAATATTATTTATATAATATATTTTATCGTAAATAACAAATGGAAAATCGTGCTTGGCTCGGGTTCACTTGAACCCTATCATATTTACAAATCGAGTTTGAGTTTAAAGAGGTAAGTTCTAACACTGTTGGAAATTGGGTTTTGTGGGCTAGGTTTGGGCTCAACCTAGCCCAAGTTACACCCCTCCTGACTTTCACATATTAGTGGAAGAATTAAAAGCAGAGATGCTGTCTCTATCTAGTACATGCATGAATTTTTTGATTTGTTGCTTGTAAACTAGAAGAAAAAGTTTTGAAAGTACTCTTTTACTTTTTAAAATATGGTGTGGGCATGCGGCATGCATATGTACATGAGTTTATTCATGTGCTAACATACATACTAATTTCATTTCAGTTAGAATTGATTATGTAATCATGATCTGTGAAGATGATTTAAGCTTGATCAATTTTGTGATTAAAGATTCTGAATTAAAAAAAAGAAATTTTATGATTAAAGATATGTGAAGACAATTCAAATTTGTGAACCTATACCTAAAATGAGTTAGTTAATGGTACGTAGGTTTGGGTTTGCATTTTGGACTTACAATGTGGTTATTAGAGTTGGTCAAAGTTTTTTGGAAATTGTGATGTACCCTAAACTGAGTTGAATTCCAATATCGATATTATAAAGTCAAGTCTAAGAAACAAATCATTTTTGGCCGAGAACAAAGCAGACGGAGAACTTGAAGAAGACAAAATGTTGAGACTAAGACACCATCACAACTGCAACGATAATGTGCTTTTTCTTTAAGAATTACAATACATCAAACTATGTTACCAATTTAAGAATAATAAGAAGATTTAGAAACCTTGGATGAGAAATAAGTTATCTTAATTATTGTGCAGATTATGCACCTTTCCCAAAATATATGCATCTTATTCTTAAAGTTTGTCTAATGGGGTTAACCTTCGATTCTTTTAAACTATAACCTCTATCTCTAGTATGCATTCCTTTGAAAATTCGGCCTTGTTGCAACAAAAGCTATGTACTTTATCTTAAAATTTGTATAGGAGTACCTTCTAGATATACTTTTGCCATGTTTGTTCTGAATCTGTGGCCAATTTTCAAAGAATGTCTTCTGCATGCAGGTTAAACTTTCAGATTATATTGGAAAGAAATATGTTATTCTGTTCTTCTATCCATTGGATTTCACGTTTGTTTGCCCTACTGGTAAGCTTAAAGCCTTTCCTCATACACTAGCTAGTGAACTCTTGATTTGAACTAGTAACAAAATTGGTGTTTAAAGGTATTCAGAACTAGAGTTGATTATGATTACCCTATTATTGCAGAGATCACTGCTTTTAGTGACCGGTATGCTGAATTTGAGAAGTTAAACACTGAAGTGTTGGGCGTTTCTGTTGATAGTGTGGTAAGTTAGATTGAACTATCCCCTCTTTGTATGATACCGTTGCTGGATCCTGATCGGCTCTTTTGTTGGCGCCACTAATCTGATAATATGTGAAAAGTTGAGCCATGTTTTTTATTTTAGGTTTTGATACCCAAGCTGTGGAGCTGAGGGTTCTATGTTGAGCGCAGCCTGTTTGTTTGGCATGGCGTGCAAAGTCAAACTTGAGCCAACCCATTAAATAGCTTTGGCTTGTGCACAGCCTTTAAATATTGGATCGATTCTATTTGTTGGAGCAAGTTTGCTTCTCTAGTCTAAAAGGCTTATTTTGAAGGCAGTGTGCTTGGTGAAGGATACCATATGTTGTCCTTATGCAAAACTGTCTTTACTAATCTAAGTGATTTCATATTGTAGAATTATTCTATCTTCGATTGATTCAGGATTTTTTGGTACGTGGCAAATGCTTTGGTTTTGATTGGCAATTGCATTCTCCTGTGTGACGTTACTTCATAATCAATTTAATCTTCTTTTTGCACAGACTGGACAGGTTAGTTGTATTCTGATGATGTGGTTTTGTTTGCAGTTCTCTCATCTTGCTTGGGTCCAAACAGATAGGAAATCTGGAGGACTTGGTGATCTGAAGTATCCATTGATTTCTGATGTCACCAAATCAATTTCAGAGTTATATGGAGTTCTGATTCCAGACCAGGTTTGCATCATATGCATACCTTTCATTAGAGAAAAGCAGGCTTTACTTTGTCCTGTACATTTTGTAAACATGCAATGAAAATTTCTTGCCTAGTACGTTCTAACCTAGAGGAAATAAAGTTAATAAAAAAGACTTTGTTGCCAATTCGTAGAGGAATTTTTTGCATAATTTAAATATATATTTAGGAATCCCAGATGCCACAATTTGAGAATGAACATAACAGCATTAGCTTTTGATGTTTGAATATTGGGGCTATGTGTTAAGAGTTCTCTTCTTTTGGACAAACTGGTGAATCATCCTATACTTTGTTCACATAAATTTATCTCTGTTACATTAGCTCAGTCTGGTTTATTTGAAGATCAAATGCACTGGTCTAGGCTATCTTCTTTAAATATCAATGGGTGTAATGTTTCAAATTTATCACAGAGTTTTCATTGCAGCAAAGAGGAGGCTGGTATTGATGCCTATTATGATAAAAAAAAATTGCACCTTCAATTTCTGTTATTTCTACTTGTGAGTTGTTAGAGAAGGAGACTAATACTTTTATATTTACATTTATAATTACAAATTGAGATTTTTTAAATAATAAGTCAATAATTAACGTATAATGTTGAAAAAATTATGTGATAAAATGACTAGATTTTATAAACTCTTTCAAGCATCTCTAAACATGAAGAAGTCTGGAAAGCAACATAATCTGCTTTTGCTAGCATCTGCTTGGTTTTTATTCATTTTCTACTCTTTTGTCTAAAAGTTCTATTTTGCCTTATTATCTTTTGGATTTGGGTTATTACTAGAAAGAAGGGTTAGGATTTTTTGTGGAAGTGATACCATCATAATTTTCCAAACCATGTTTACAACAATGATTGAATAGCTACGATCACTCTTGTGTATATTTTTAAAAATTAGTATAATTTTTTGCAAGTTACTCAACAGATTTCTACAAGGATTGATGTTTCCAAGGCCCCATTTGCATCATCGTCATCTTAAGCCATTTCCCATCTAAGTGGGGCCAGCTGCATGGATTCTGTTGCACCAGTATTGATGATCAAAAATTAAGTTTCAGTACTCTTTAATGCTTATATCTTGTTTAATTTCTTTCATTCCTTTTTTTTTTTTGGTGGGGGGGGGAGGGAGGGAATAAACTTAACTCTTCTAACTAGTGCTATTTCAAGTCTCCATTTAACATGATCGAACCATCTTACTGTGCTTGTCCTCATTTTATCACATACACTTTTTAATATCTCGAGTTACTTCATTTCTAATTTTGTCTTTTTTTATTTTGCCATTCATCCACCTTAGCATTTCATTTTGGCTATGCATTGCACATTGTTCTTTAACTGCCAAATTCTGCCTTATAAAGCATAACTGGTCTAATTGCAATCTTATAAGATTTTCCTTTTAATTTAATTGGAACTTGATGGTCATATAAAATTCCTTAAGCACTTTTCCATTTTTTCTATCTTACTTGAATTCTATTTATGATATTTTTTTCAAAAAATGCCCTGTCATATGCTTCACCTCATTTGCATGCACTTTGTTAAATAGTAATTTTGCAATCTAAGTTCATTGTGCTTTGAACATGGATGGTGAAATGTAGTGGCTTGATTCTTGAGAAAGAAGAAAATATTTGGAAGACATCTTTATCTGATTGTTTTCTCAATTTTATTCAAATATTTGTTTCCAAGCAATGAGTTTCGATCTTTAACAGGGTATTGCATTACGTGGTCTGTTCATCATTGACAAAGAAGGTGTGATCCAGCACTCCACTATCAACAATCTTGCCATTGGTCGGAGTGTTGATGAGACGAAGAGGACTCTCCAGGTGAGTATGAAGGAAGGAATGATGACAACAGCTTTAATTTCCTAGCTGCTGACTTTGTTGGATGATGAGAAAATGACGTCTATAGCTTAGCCCTGCAACCGTGAAACCGGGATGACCCATTGTGGAATTGGTATATGCCCAAAGGTCAGATACTGTCAATCTGTCGGGTAATGGCTTGCAGTTGTTTGTTATGGATAGCCTGTGGTTGTACCAGAACAGAGTCAAGTGCAGCAAACTGATGGGAACATCTGTTAAGATGGTGTGTTGTCTATGACAGGGCCAAATTTTTGGGTTGTCTGGATCATTACTGACTGTCCAGATACGGGGTTGATCCAGAAATTGCTGCCTTTTACTGCGAGTTGTGTTTTGTCCTTTTTTTTTTGGGGAATGAAATTTGACATGTGGGCTACTTCCGTGAAACATGCAGGCTCTGCAGTATGTGCAAGAGAATCCAGATGAGGTATGCCCTGCCGGGTGGAAGCCGGGTGAGAAATCTATGAAGCCCGACCCAAAACTGAGCAAGGAGTATTTTGCAGCTATTTGAAAAGCTAGGCGCCTGTTTGGTTTCTACGTTGTTGTTGTCTGATGGAAGAAGGGCTTCTATAGAGTTTTGTTTCCACCCCTGCATGTGGCTGATAATAGTTTTCCTATGAGTTTCAGTAGAGTTTCTTCAGGTGCATATGATGAATTTAGATGCAAATTTTCAAGAATGAATAAACAGGCTTTTCATTTTCCCTGCTTTTGCTACCGGTCATTTAGCTGCATCTGCCCCAAAGAATCTTGATCTTGCTCGATGCTAATGGAGAATGGAGATGTCACTTTACTGGTTCGTCGTCCCTGTGAATTACTGGAGACTCTGGCTGAACTTGTACACGATCGGCTCAGGTCAATCCAAAACTGACCTGGAAAGAATCCAATCTGGCTGTGACGGGCAAATGCGAATGGGAACGACCTCCCAAAAAGTTCTATCTTTGATGCCACTAGGCTGTTGTTAGCATATGTCTGCTTTGAATCTGATTATATAAAGAAAGTGGCTGTCATTCGGAGGTCATGAACTTGGATGTGTCGGCCTGACGTGTTGGGCAATTTAAGACCTTGGCCCTGGCCTTTGTCTTGCAGAGTGCCATAGCGCTTTATCGTCCACACACTGGCATATATAACCAAAATAAGTTAAAAGGTGTAAAACCACTGCGGCAGCTTTTTGCACTCATGGGGTTATGTTGTCTGACAATGGTCCAAATTCTCGGGCTATATGCCGGTTTAATTAATTGTTGGCTTATGATTTCGTGCGCTTCGCCCGCGTAAAGTTTCCCATAGTTCCCAAGAATGTATGCATTTGTTCGGGTGCTCTTTTCCATTTGTCTGCCTTTAATCAATGAACATTGGTAGTCAGGGTAGTGTTAAATGTACGTTATCCCAGCCTGATTTTAGTTATCAGCCGGAAATTAACCAGAGTCATCGAAAGTTATCATTGTTAATTTCTCTCTTCCGTTCACGCCTTTTGTTTTTCTTCGTTTCTATCGATTTCCCTGAGCATGTTTTTAATTATTTGATAAGTTGCCTCTGTTGTAAGGGAAGGAATATGTACATATATAAAAAAATCAATGTTACAGCAGCATTCTATATTGCTAGGTCTTTTGGAGCCACTTTCCATAAAAGAGGCACTTCAGTCTCATCTTAATTTGTTTGATTTCAATGACTGTAGATTTCCCCTCAAATCGCAATGCGGATAAGAGCCAAAAAGAAAAGAAAAGAAAGTTCTTTTTAACAATTTTGCCCAAAAGAAATAAGGGCAATGCATGCAAATTTTTTTTTTTTTGCTAGCAATTATGCCACAAATTTCCTATGCTCATTACGATGTTTAATCTTAGTGGAAATTTCCCAAAATTGAGGGGGAAATAGGTGAATAAAAAGGATGGCAAATAGAACATGTTGGAAGTGCCGACGCTTGAGGTCGTGTAATCATCATCATATTTTCTCATTGCTCTCACCTATGTCTATAACCTTTTAAACTTACGGCATGTGACATGAATTAATCCAGTTGTGTGTGTTGCAATGGCGCTTGTATTTGCATCAAACTTTAATCTGAATTACAATTACAAGACCATGCTTACGACTCTTGATCTTCTACAGAAGATGCGGTCATGGCATTGGCGAGGGTAAAGATAGGTATACGTGCCTTGGACGGAGCCGACCCGCAGAAAGAGAAAGTAAGGTCATCGATCGTTCTTCTGCGTATCGATGCAGCATGCTGATGGTGCCGAAGATGGTGTTAAGCATATCATAAAAGGCATGAAACTTCCTGTAGACTACTTTCGTTGTACCGAGCATGAGAAGCTGAACTTTCGCGATAATATTGTTTCCAATCGGGAAATCCATAACATGCGCATATGTGGTAGCAGCTTCAGCAAAGCAGTTCTTGTACATTCCCGCCTGCCGTGAGATTTAAGTTGCCTCCACTAACAAGAAGAAGGATTAACGGATCTTCTTGACTCTTGATCAGGTAAGTGGAGCGCAGCTGTTAATAGCTCTTGGAGCGCTTGGATTCACGGATGCAATGATACACTTCATATTTCCAAATATACCCATATATTTGACCTGAAATTCCTTTCATACAAACGAATTTTTATCTATTATTCCTCCCGAACCAGTGCCGTTACTAGTAGGGGTGCAACTCGGATCAGGTTATACCGTATTGAAGTGAACCCAAACCCTAAGCCAACCGGGTTGGAGTAAAACTCTAAGAATTTAATCTGGGTTCGGACCGGATTCGTATTGACTTTGGTTTGATTTTGGGTTAGAATTCGAGTTACCAATAAACTGTTTTTTTCCAAATGTAATTGTAATCTAAAAGAAAATGATTGGAATATACATACCTGTGTTTATGAAGTTAAGCCTTACGCTGAATTCTGTAACATCATTTCAAAGAATTCTGCAATATCATACTCAATTTAGCAATATTCTTTGAATGAACTCTGCAAGAAATTTTTCAGCACCCTATAGACACAAATAAATGACAAATTAGTTAGTCATTTCTATTTAATAGCTAATGGAAATGACTCAAGTGCAGCAAATAGAAAATAAACATATCATATCAACTATTGTAGTTGAAACTAACATTATCATACAAATTGATGAAATCGAATTCAAACTGAATATTTATCATACAAATTGCTTAAATCGAAATTGACCACTTGTCATACCAATAAACTTAAAATATGAATCAAATTTATACTACAATCTGAAATTTAAACTAATAGATTTCTCATACTAACATAAAGTATAATATGAAATGAATTTATCATGCCAACTCAAATTTAAACATAATTTACATAATAGTTATTTAAAGCAACTAAATCTAAATACACTAAGTATAATGGTTCAACATTCTAATCTAATTTAAGTGCAATCCAAATTTAAAATAAGAAAATAAACAAATCTCAAGTTTAAATAAGTTTACATCCACTTTTAAAACAAATTTAAAATTCAAATGAGTTCATGTCTTCGAAGTTTAAAAAAAAAACAAAAAAACTATTCGAAGACTTCCAAGTAATTTCTCATTTGATTTCTATCTGCATTTCTAATGTCAAATTCTTCCTCCTCAATTTACATCTTCGAAAATAATATGCATTAACTTAGACAAAAAAATGCATGCAACTGTTAACAATAAGAAGATAATAATCATAAAAAATCATCTTAGAAATTAAGTTGCCTCAAGTATGCTTTGGTAATGGAGGAAGAGGTAATTTGTCTGAACTAGAGTTGGTAATGCCTGAAACATTTAATCTAAATTATTATAAGAACATTAAAAATAACATTAGAATATAAAATATAAGATCTAAAAATATAATTACCAGATATAAGTCTCTCAAATTCAGTAGCTTTCTATTCATTTTTAGTATTCGAGGTATCGCTCTACCCCAATTTTGTGCACATATCAAACACTTAACTGATTTAAGTGTCAATGAGCTTTTATATTGATCAAGAACATGCCCACCTGTGCTAAATGCCGATTCAAAAGCTACTGTTGAAATTGAAATTGCTAAAACATCTCTCGCAAAATAGGATAATGTTCTATACTTTGAACAAATTTTCCATCATCCCAATACATAAAAAAACATGTATAATTTATGAAAAAATTATATAAATTATACCGGGTTCGGACCGGATCGGGTTGTGGTACCGGGTTTCTACAGGCCGGGTTGAAACCGGGTCAATTTTGGAAAAGTCTAAAAAATAAAACATATTTTTGGTTTGGTTCAGACCGGCCCGGTACCAAGTTGCACCCCTAGTTACCAACCATTTGCTATCGTTTGGATTTTTTTATTTTATTTATTATTTACATTAAATAAATACCGAAACTACCCATGCATTTGCATATACATGAACGCTAGTTTGAATTTTACTACCGGAGGATATAAAGAAGAGATTTCTAGAAAAACAGTGATGAACTGCTGCTGAATGATAGCACGAAATACAGAGAGAGAACGGGAGTGTTATAGCTACAACAATCTTATGCTCTGTAATGATCTTTTTGCATTTTTAAAACCCTTTCTGTAATGATATCTTTGAGTTTTTGAAACCCATGTAGGTGGAGGATATATGCAGAGATGGTCAGAAAAAATTTGCATGCTGACGGTACTTGCGGTTTCTGTCACATGTTTTGCTATGAGATAAGTTGTCTATGTCAATTCTTTTTTATTATGGGCATATACGTCATTGCAACTAAGAGTTAATGCCCGTAACTTCTAATTTTAATGGCATAAGTATGACGGAATAATGGATAACATTTGTAGGTATAAAAGGAATACTTAAAAATTTATGAGTATAAGAAGAATTTTAGATAAAATATATGAGTATATTTGAGAATTTCACTAAAATTTATTATAAGCGGCCACTTTCTGGCCGTATTTGGTAACAAATGGAGTTAAGTATTACAAATGAGAAAAAAGAGTAAAGTATTATATCAACTGAGGCCAAAGTTCTATAACCATTTGTCGCTAGTACTAGTGTATCCGACATTATACTTTTGGCTGCATTCGAGGTAAAACAGATAAGTCCTACAAGAAAAGACGTTTTTTAAAATTTTATTAGCTAGAAAAATGAATATATAAAGAAAATTTATCTCGTTATGATGATATTCTTATAGAGAACGAAAATTTCTTGCATATGGTGATACTTTGTAGGCGCAATGAAAATCAAAATTTTTTTGCCTGAACACAAAAATCATGAAATATTGACAATTAAATTTCTTCTTAATGGTAACTTAGTTTTCTATATAAAATATATTATAAATTATTGATAACAAAGTTTTCTTTAACAATCAAATTTTAACCTTTTGCAATTATATTTCCTTTGTCAAAATTAAAATTTTCATAGTTAATTAGTGATTTAAGAAAATACCACCACTTAAAAAGTAACTATATAAGTCGTTAAATGATCATTTGCAGCCAAAAAAAATATAATGCAGCTGAATGTATGTTATATATAACTAAAACATTAGCTACACCATTAATTATTAGGGCTACTTCTATGAAACATTTTTTATTTTTAATTTCTTGATTGTTAACTTCACGCCCGCGGTTGTATTTACCATCATTACTATTATCAAGAAAGCTTTTTATTTGTTTTATATCACTGTATATGTGTCCATCTATAAATGTGTAAAATTAATATAATAAAATAATTTAATACTAAATATTAATTTTAAGTAGTGTTTTTAACATCTAAACCGTTTAAAAAATTATTACTAAGTGGATAAATAATCTTATATTATTATATTCTAATACATATGGAAATAAGTCTAAACGTTTTTCTTGATTTATACATGAATGCGTTTATTTTTGAGCAAATGTGGCTTATATATATGCATTGAATTTCGGTGGAACTTCATTTCATAGCTAGAAAAATAATGTTAAATATGATAAATTAATTAAATTTTGTATCGATCATCGACATTTAAAAAATAGAGAGGGTACATGCATGAAATCACTTTCATGTAAATGCCCCGTTAACTATTTATCTACGTACTATGGTCATGCCAGCTTCCGGACAAGTATAGGTTGGGTTGGGTGCGCCAAGGGGTCCATTTGCCTGCCAAAACAAAGCCACTGGCGTCTGTTATTTGCTCCGCCGTACCTGCTTACTAATTAATTAATATTATTGGTGGACGGGCATATTCATTATTAATTTTTTCCTGCAGGGCATGGAAAAACTATAGTGGACCCATGCTTGTCAAAAATAATAAAAAATGAGTGGGCCCTCCCAGTCATGTATCACTGCCAAGTGCCATTTAATGCAGTAGCATCTCTTGCATGCTTTACGAGGACAAAGGCCCACCATCTTCACCACTTTTGTTTTTGGCCTTTTTAAATGCCTTTATACGCTAATGTGCTGATGCAAGCATGCTTATAGTTTTTTATCATTATCACAAATTTACAATTTATCCAAAAGTACATTTTCTTATTTTTTCTTAACTAAGGGGATGTTTGGGAAAATGAAAGTTGTGTGAAATTTGGTATTTGATTGGAGTAGAAAATAAAATATTTTAAAAATTGTGTGATTTATATGAAATGACAGGGATAAAATTAGAATAAATAGATTTGTTGGAAGATAATTGAAAAAGAAAATGATTAGAATACATGGGCAAAAGTGAAAAAATATAACCTTGAAATTCGTGTGCCAATGTTTTCCCACCCATGTATCACATACCCTTTTACCGAACGTCTCCTAATCTTAACTCCATAGAAGACAAATGCTCCTAATATAAATAGAAAACATATTCCTCTCTTAAATAAATCAGGAGACAGAACCTTTGAACCTAGGTTATTCGAGACACTTCCCTTAAATAAAATAGGAGACAAAAACTCTCTGAGATTCGCGTCCCCAGTTAGCACTTAGCAGGGACATGAGCTCGTGAAAATGCTGCCGCTCTGGGCTCCATTCATGCTTGTAGTTTTTTTTTTTTGATGATCTTTCATGCTTACAGTTATGATGTCTACATTTTGGTTTATTTCGAATTTTCAATTGCATAGTGGCATACTGAATAGATATAAATTAACAGATTGATTATAAATTATAGAAAATTTTTGCATATTCTCACAAATTTTATCTATAATTCTACTTATATCTATGAGTTTTTAAAAATTTCAAATTTACTCACATGTTTTAGCTAAAATTTCATTTATACTTATGTTGTTAGGAATTTGTTAAAGGGGTTATCAGTTCTCTGTGAAATGATGAAAATATTCATTTTTAATTATGATTTTATAGCAAAAAATTTACATTAAAATGTATTTTTAGCACTTTTATGACTACAAAAGCATATATTATTTAAATATAAAATTTTTAGCTTTGACTAGGGGTGTTAATGGTCATGGTCAACCCGTTAACCCGCTCGTTCAACCCGTTAATAAATGGGTTTGGGTTGAGA
>JAXCLR010000073.1:22245673-22260194 GCA_035584095.1 Annona squamosa | reverse complement strand
AAGTTTTTTAAATGGGTTAATAAACGGATTAGGGTTGAGATATATTAAATGGGTTAGGATTAGGATTAGGCTCCAACTCGTTCAACTTGATCCGTTAACACCCCTAGCTTTGAGTAAATCAATCTCAAGTTATATTAGAGCTTGAGCATATTTGTCATTTTACAAGAGTACTAATAACCTCTTTAACGGATGCCTAATTATGTGAATTTAAGTGAAATTTTAATCAAAATATGTAGATATAATTGAAAATTTTGAAAATTCATAGGTATATACTGAATTTGCCCTAAAATTTTATATTTATCTTATTTTTTAATTTGATTATAACTTATCTATAGTTCAATTAGAATAATTATTTCATATTAGGTACTTATCAGAGTTTGAAATTATTTAAACCATACATTTCCTTTTGCTGCTATGATTTATGAGATTAAGTAATATGATTGTATGTATTTCTCTGTACTATTATGATTTATAAGATTAAATAATATAATAGGAAATACTTCTATGGTACTACTTGAGTCTTCAGTGGCGTTGCTTGTCCTGGTTGGATGACTGAATAAAAATCTAATATGAAAATCAAATAGTTGCCATCGTACCCATTTGACGGAAGCCGTAAACGTGTGTAATGGACATGACAACATTATCTGCTTTATATGTTTATTTCAAATCTTTTAATTCAATAAAAAAGCTCTTCATTCATAGAAAAATAATCCTATAAATTATTATAACTTTCAATAAATTTATTACAGTACGTAAGCTTCATATTTTACATGTATAAACATTTTAAAATAGGCATGACCCACCGAAAACTTTGATTGGAATGAATTTTGATACCATGACAAAACAAAGTATCTTGAAAAAAAAAACAAGTAGATTAAAGTTAGAAGCCAAAATATTACTACAACACTAAAAACTTCAGTGGATATCGTTACCATAGACTCATAATATAATTGTTTTTATTTTTATACTAGTGCTAGCTAATATTTCTGTGGAAAAGCCAATATAATGTTTGCAACATTGTAAAGCAAAATTTAAGAAATTTTATAAAATATCATTGTCATCATCATAAGCATTTCTTACATAGGTGGAGTCAGTTGCATAGATGCTGTTGTGTCATTCTTGAAAATTTGAAATTAAATTTTCAGCAATCAATTTTATAAAATATGAAATTCAAACAAACATAATCAGTTTATATGAACTAAAATCATGAATTTTAAATGATTAAAACTTGGATAATTCAAGTTAATTAAATGTAATAAAGCGTACACAAGCATGGGCACATCTTGCATGGTAAAGTAATTGCCTTTTTTGCCGGCGCATCCAGATTTATCTTGATTCGGGAAGTTTTATCTTTCAATTTAGGAGCATTGTCTCTTGTAGAAATATTGTTAGTCATATTGTTAGATATACAGTACCCTTTCTGCAAGAATTTTAAAAATATGTATTACGGATGGTTCGATTTGTAAGATAATGAAATTCAAAAAATGCAGTAAAGTGCACAATTAATAATCTGTACGATGCCGCGGCGCATCAGGCACCATGGTAACTTGCGTGCCCCATGCAAGGGCGAACGCTGTCCGAAGTCCTGCTGCTGCATTCGGGTTAGTTTTAGGTAAAATTTTATACCATCCCTTTGTGTGTGTGGAGGTATTTATAAATTTTTTTTTCAACGATGTGAGGGTTATAAATATACTTAATTGTATTGTGAATGAACTTAATTGTAATATCAGTTTGTCATGCTATATAAATATTAATTAAAAAAACAATCTGTACGACCTAACAAATATTTGGCGCCTGATGACCCACCATTTAGCTGATATTTCAACCTCGCCGTACTCTATAATACAGAAATAATTTTTTGGCCTAGTTTCATTGGATTTTAATATTTGGTTCATCAATAAACAAATAAATGCCCGGAAAGGATTCTGATTCCATTCAACATTTGAGATCTCCACCGGGACATATATGAGCGGCGTGGCAGATGCCATAAGAAAGGAAGAATTGATCAGTAGAGTCAACCAATTGCCATGTTAATGGCTTAAAATTATTTTTTAAATTAAATATTAAATACAAAAAGAAATTCTTTCTTAAAATTTTACAATGATCCATAACGAATATTTTTCTTAACATTCAACACAAAACTATTAAGCTGACAGCAGATAAGTATAAGATAAAAATAATTAGTAAATAAGTTTGTCTCGCTGTCGATTTGGTAAGTATATGAAACGTTACAGCCACAGATCATGAGTTTTTATATTTTAAAAGCCTCATTGTTTACGAGAATAAAAAAATGAATATAGAGTTCTAAATTTGATAGTAAGAGAAGATTGGATAAATAAAATTAATTTAAAGTTACCTAAATTAAATAATATGAGAATTGAATAAACAATTTATAGTTAATAATTTCTTAAGTTGAATAACTACAAGAAAATTAGATAAAAATAAATATTTCTAAATTGAATAATTAAAAACTCAATTTCAAGCTTTCTTAGATAAATATAGACTTTAATAAGAAAAGAGATAAATATAGACATTACGATAAAAAATAAGTTTTATGACTAGCTTTTATTAGTAAGTGGATTTTTGTTGCAAAAATGCTAATGATGTAGTCCAATTTACTACAAAAAATCAATGAAAATGTGTGTATATATATATTGACATCAAAAGTACAAGTAAGTTTAACTATGCATACGTCTGTAAATAGAATTGTCAATACAATACTCATATTGGTTGCAAATTAAACTCTTTGTTGCTGCAAAGCTCTCATGTGGTTAAATTTAACCAAATTTTATAGTATCTACAACCAAATTTTGTATTAGTTGCATGTAATGAGGCTCTTTTTTATTTTTTTATTTTTTACATTACAAGAAGATGACACTGCGGATTCGGTATTAGGATTTCACACTCAAACACCAAAAACGATATCACTAGGCTATACCTTGGTTCAGGCAGCCGATAAAACTTGATTACACTTCAAGTAATGTTGAAATATGGTTTTAAATAAGTGCTTGCATATAATAATTTTTGTTATGGTGATATTAATATTAATTAATGTCTTCAACAACTTTACTTCTTAATAAAATGATATGATAATTATTGAAAAGGAAAACTTTTCGCTACATGACAAGGAACATTTTGTTTCTTATACTTTTGCACTTTTTTGATAATTACTTTTTTTCCTGCTTGTGAAATTTCATATTTGTGTTAATTAAATGTTAATTTTCTTATAGTAATACATTACAATAAATTTTGTTTATATTTTTCGCGATGTTATTAGTTCCTTAGAATACATTTGACAACCAACTTGGAATACTACAACAAATTTCATTGCCAAACAAATTTTATTATATAATGGATAGTCTAATTATGATTTAAAATTTCTTAAATAAAAAATAAGAAATATTAGAATTAAGATTAATTGATATTCTCTAAATTGGATAAAAGGAAGATAAGAAATAAGACGAGAAGGAAAAATACATCTGAAACCATCGCAGCTATACACACGGTCATATACGTATGCAAACAATTATATCAATCTATGCAACAACCCATGTAACAGTTCGTACGTAGTTAAGTAAACAATCAAAATACTACCAGAAAAATTTTCTTATTGCAAAGAACTAATTCATTACCACAGGTTATACAGGGTAAATGTAAAAATGTTACTAAAAAGTAGCATTTTAATAACTATAAATACCAACAGTAAAACTGGATGTGGTAACTACCTTTTCCGTCAGGCAAAACCAACTAACGATATATAATTAAAGATATGATTTTTTTTAATCTTCATTATGCATATTCGAAACAATTTACTCCTTATTTGGGCGCCTTAACCTTAAATGTGTCATCGTCTTATGGATATAGCTACACTAGTGCTTTTGAGTTTAGATGTTCAGACGTCTGGCAAAGAAAACTTGAGATTGGCCAGAAAACTGGTAATTGGCCAGAAGGAATTGTAAATATTTTAGACATGAAAATTAATTATCATTGAATTAAAAGTTAAATAACAGCTTCCATTTTCATCATCAAAAGAAGATAAGCGTGATGATTCACAGAACATAAACAGAGATCCCCAAACAAAAGCGTGTGGCTGGCTGCTGACCGTGTATAGCATTTCCTAGCTACTTCCTTCCTTGCTGTATGTGCTGCGCCGTTGGAGACGGTCCATCCATCAATCGCTGACGACGGTGTAATATTTATATACGTATAATATATGTTAGACCAAAATGCTGCTGTATCCAACTGTCTTTCCGTCTGTAATCACGTGGCAACTCCTGCTTCGCTAGCATAGCTCAGCTGCTCAGGTTCCCATATCAACTTGGCCGTGATCTCATCTTGCTCCGGAACATATTCCTGGAACACACCCAAAAAGAAAATTAGAAAAACAATAATTGAAAAATATAGATTTGGCTCGGCGTCTGACCACATACATATGTTATGAATAGCAGGCATGCAGTGCATTATAGATTATAAATATGCACCTCTAGCTGTCTCACTAATTCCTTGGCTGTTGGGGCGGATATGATGATACGACGTGCAGCTGGCGCAATGAAACCTTCGTCAACGGCCTGATCGATGAATGATAGCAAGGAATTATAATATCCATCCACGTTCAAGAGACCCACCTGCCAAAATTATTGAAATGAAATGTCACACCGCAGTGATGTACGTACATATCAAAGGGATTTTGGGTTGACATCAAGGTCATTTATTGGATTAATTCAACTGCATTTATGCAAATGGTCACGACATATGAGCTGAGGTCACTTTGGATAATGCATGTATCAGCAGCTTTGACAAAACAGCACTACAAAATGATGAAAACTGAACATCAAACCATCGATGGTGATGACCCAAGTCAAAAGAGCATATGTCATTTGACTGGAAAATGAGGTTTGCGCCCCCCCACGGCCCGTTGAAAAACAATCAAGGAATTTTGGTTAGAAGAATTCTACCCGATTTTTACTGATTCGGATGCACCGCCCGACCTAATGATTAAGGGAACTTATGGTCAATGAAAGGTTCGTATCTATTTGAAACCAAGCGGGTAGATCTTATATGCCTGGATTTTTTCCATGGTCAAAGGAAACAAAAAGCATTCAACAAGCTGCTAGCTTTTTCTAAAGGGATTACATCAGGCAAAGGAAACCCGTTTTGGAAGCAATCAGTAGTTTCTTAGAGCTTTTGATTTCCATTTGACTGGAGACGTCTGTGGGATGGCTACAGCGGAACAACCTTTAATTTTCATGCATGGATAATCATTCCATTGGTTGGCCTCAAAAGGCACATGGCCGCATGCATGAGGTGCTTTCCTGACCCACATGCCAAGAATTATTGCTTTCTTTTGAAGTTGTCTAGGATCCCAGACCTAACCCAATTCAAACGCAATCCTTTCGCTTCCCTTCGTGGCAGCACGTTTGCTTAGGATTAATCAAGTGAAATGGGCCTCAAGCAAGGATGCGACCATCCTAATAAAAAGTTGGTCGATGACTCATTGCTCTACCACATGCACGTGTTCAGAAGATGTGTCACATGAATGAGGCACGCAATATATGTGCCGTTTCGCATGGTCTGGTGCTAGTTAAATTTTTTAAATAATTAGGAGGGGATTAAAAATGAGGATTTCTCACCGGTTTATGATGGATTCCCAGCTGAGCCCAAGTAATTACTTCCAGCAGCTCTTCGAGGGTGCCGTATCCACCTGATATATATTATTTTACATTCCCAAGAGAAACTGGAGTTAATGAGCAAAGCGGCGATATGGGAGTTGCAGGCATTAGTGAAGGGATAAGTCGACGTGCAGACAACAAGGCAGCTGCGCTGCTGTGCATGCAACCTGTTCGATCAAGATTGATAAAAACTGGTTGCCCAAAGTCATGGCCAGCCCAGGCTGGAATTCATTTGCATGGAGCAAAATATCATTTGCCTTGTTTGAAAAAAATGCACCAGCAAGATGCATGTAATAACTCCATCTATGTGAGAGTTGTGGCCATAGAAGAGTGTGGACATTGTATATATGAAGGTGGGTGTTGGGCATCATCAGTACCGGGCAAAGCAATAAAAGCGTCGGCTTGGCGAGCCATTTCAGCCTTTCTTTGGTGCATGTCAGACACAGCTCTCACTTCCCCAACAGTCTCCCCAGTTATCTGCAAAAGATGCATGTCGTTAAAGGCCAACCAAATATATTTGGAAGAGGAATACTTCTAGATATGATTTAATTAAGATCATGTAGTTATGAGCAACACAGTTAGCTCTGATCTGAGTCACAACTCGTTCGAGTTGGGGAAAAGCTGCAGAAACATCTGATTTGAACCGAGTTGACTCACTGAGAACGACAGCTCCACCCCAAACATCTTGGATTGACAACCCCATACCAGAAAAAAATTGTGGGTCTGAGCTGGATACTGGGGAGTACTGAAAGGGACACTAATCACACTATTTGTCACATGAGTCGACATTCCCGTACAACGAACAGGTTTGCTAATTCCATATGTAACTATAAGAGGTAAAATAAATAAATAAATACAAAATAACCTTCGTGACAAGCTTTTCAAGGAGACTATATTTTTTGTTGAAAAAATGCTAATTATCGGGGCCTAATAATTGAAATTGCTAGAATTTAATTTTTACAGACAATAATAGCAATTGACTCGACAAGCTTAGTACCCATCACCAGGCGGGCTACTTTGTTGTGTTTTTCAATTCATGCGTTTTAGGCCATTGAATCCGTTGCGGTGGGAGACGAATTAAGCTTGGTTTGGCCAGGGCACTGGTTCAGGAGTGCTCTGCATAGGAGTTCCCATCGTTTCCTTAACTGCATAGCATGCGGAAGTAAAATCCTCCCGTTCGCTTTGCTGCAGGATTCTCAAGGCAGAATATCTAGGGTTTATGAATGGTTAACCTCAAAAACGAATTTGTTGCATAATTGCACAGGGGGCCCCACATATGGATGTACCAAGCATTAAACAGGTCGAATTAGCAAACCGCCCTCCAACATAACGACAAAAGACATGAAAGCCCAGCTACCAAGCACTAGAAAGAAACCTATCCCTCTCTCTTCTTCGACTAAAAACAACATTTGTCTGCTGTCGTGTCATCAAATGTCCAGTGGACTTTTCCGTGTTGCCCAGTCATGTTTTTTCGTCGTCTTTTTTGGTTGAAAAGAGTGCATCTAATGATATGTGCTAAAATCCATCTGAAAAGAAAAAAATTGTGCTAAAAGAGAAAAAAATGCAAGCAGTTGTTTCGAATCTCGAAAACTCACCTCTCTTTGCATTAACGTCTTGGGAATAACCCTGCAGTTCCAAAAAAATAAGAAATGTTAGCGAGTATCTCCTATCTTCATAGCCTTTAATTAGCTCATATGTTGTATTTCATTGTGCAAGTCTCCATGCGCATGAATCAAGATGTTCATCATGAATAGTTAGAGCTAAGAAATTTCAATTGCGTTCCTTAACTCATTAAGGGTCTGGTTAGATGTGACTCTGATATAAAAATATAATAAATAATCAGATCAATAATTTTTTTGAAAAAAATAAAATAAATGATTAAAAATATAAAAAATAAGAATACTAAATCAATTAAAAAATATTAAAACACAAAAATTAATCTCAAAAGATGTGCAAATAATGACCGTTACACTTACCTAGCTAACATGAAATATAACTCGTTTTACCCTAAAAAAAAAGTCATATGCATGGAATATGCTAGGAATGAGGCCCATATCAATGATAAAAATAAAATTCAACTAATCACATGATTTAGTTGAATTTCTTTTACCATGATACTAAAAATCAACGCAATTGGAAACTTGGGTAGGCTAAATTTGCATTAAAATGCATGTATCATGCGTAGATTATACCACTCAAAAAAAAATCTTGTGTAAATTATAAAAAAATTTAGAATTTGTAAGTGTACCATATATAATATATATTATTTATCCACAAAGAAATGATAATTTAAATGATTTAGATATTGAATTAACAACTTTAAAATTGATATATAAATTAAAAAATTATATTATGTTGATTCTATGCCTTTTTATAAAATTGTCCATATATATATATTTGTTTTTATGAATTAGTAAATTAGTTAAATAAATAATATTAAATACAATTGATGGAAAAATTTTTAATTTCGTTGCTGACATAAATCCCATTTGTTTCATAGCGCGCCTAAACTGATGTGCAACATTATATATATCCCTATACATATATATGTCCAATCATTAACTGAAGTGACCGAGATGTAAATACTACGTGACCCGTCACCCATGTCCATCCAGCTAGCTTTTACAGCCACGTGTTATCTACGTGAGAGTGTGCTGACCTACAGGCAAGTTAATCTGGTATATACATGTGGCCCACCTGATGCATGACTCTCGGGACCATGTTTGCCATGGAAATGCTTTTTTGCTGTGTTTTGGTTGCCATTTCCAAAAGCATAAAAAGTTGTTGCAAAACGAAGATAAAGGCTTTCGGTCCGAAATGTCATCCCAGATAAAAAAAATCTCCTTCGGAAAGCGATAGAATGTGAAGAAACACATGCCTCGCCAAAAAAAACACGCACTTTTCCCACCAGAAAAGCAGAAAAACCATCATCCCATTTCACAACTGAAGAAACAGGCAATCCCACATTGGGCGCTTTCCGCGGCATTTGCCTGGGATTTCACTTTTCACATGGGGAGCCTGTCTCTAGCAGGCAATCTACACTACTGTTTTGTTGCTGCTCTAGTGAATCTGACAATAGCCGAGACCAAGAGAATCTGTCGCAATTTCGAAATTCCAACGCGATATATGGACTGTTTGCACAAATCTAATAGTCCAATTAGAGTCCATTCAGTGGGTAATTATCTACAGATTCACTTATTAGAGGACATGGCTAGCGCAAAAGTCGACACACCTGACCCTCTTGCTGTCGATACAAATGCATTATTTGTTGCCTCAAAAAGAAAAAAAAGGTCGGAAAGACATGTCAAAAACATGGGGTAGATAGCATCATTTCTCTCCATGAAACTGTGATAATACCAAGAAACATGCACTCATTCACGACAAGGATTCAGACCATAGCAGTAGCTGTGATAGTTCACCATCATTTTCAAAGGGGTACCGGTAACTTTTTTCCCCCAGCTTGAGAGAGAATTAAACAAGAGTGGCCATTTATGGTTTGGAGAGGCCTTAAGATGAATATCGGATATGTGGCGGAATTTAGAAAGGCAACATAGAAAGTTCATGAAAAAAAATAAAAAAGTAAGGAGAAATGAGGAGGATGGAAGAAAAATACCCTAAAACATGGCGGCCTCCATCATGAACGGCAAGAGAAACGAGCCCCATCAGCCCCACGCTCCCTCCTCCATACACCAAATCAATCCTCCTCTCCACCTGCATGCACATGGAAGAACGCGAAACCCAGAAGCCACGTCAACAAGCAAACAGATTTCAAGACCACCTCGTTACTACCATCAGCAGTAATTATTATCATCATTACCATGCCATACAACCTCCATTCATTTCGGCTGGAATCCCAACAACTTGGATTAATTTGTAAAATCCCGGTTTCAAATGCATGGGCTGATCGATAGACAGTGGGACCCAGCCAAATGGGTGATGGTGGGTTGAGAGAGAGAGAGAGAGAGAGATAGACTGGTGGTCCACACACCACCTTCTCTTAATAATTACGAGGCTTGGCATTTATATTATTACATTAAGTTTCGCGGGAATTTTGAAGACAGAAAATGTTGTGTGCCCGAGAAAACATGGTAGCGAGTCATGATACCAAGGTGGCACGTTTGCTTCCCTTGGTAAAAGCAAGGTGTTCCCTTGTGTATTTTTATTTTTTGGGAGGCGAGGAGATCATGCAAGAAGGGTGGTCGAGGAGACAGACAGATTACAGCTAGACAATGACTCATGCCAAAACTCATAAGACCCAATTCACCAATAATGGCACCACGTTGAATGCCTGTTTGGGTGCAATTAACGAGCCTGATACAAATGAAAAACGGTAAAAGAAATATGCCCCAAAAAAGAGAGAGATTAATTAATGAAGCGACACTAGTAACATTGAAGGCAAAAGAATCAAAACCATCTCTCCAGAACAAAACAAATTGGTAATTTCTTTCTTTCATGATCATGGAAAGGAGAAGTTTTGACTTCTTGAAACGGAACATTAGATTGAACCCATAATCACATAGGGAGGGAGAGGGAGAGAGAGAGATTTAATATGGTAAAACCTACAGATTTTTAGAAAATATCTTGCAAACCAATCTCTCTTTCTCTATCAAGGTCCTAAAACTCCAACTCGAAAAGTCAATTTCAGCTATAAACTTAAAAAGAGGGAAGACCGACTTCCGAAGCACAAAAATTTCCTGCCTTCAATGGGAAGCATCCGGCGATTCTCTGCTCATTAGGATAGGTTACATATATAGCAGCTTTCATGGGGGATTGTCGAAAAACAACCAAATGTCTGAAAACAACCCCGTCAGTTGAATTCGACCAAAAAGAAGTCAGCTTCCGTTCAATGGAGGATAGATAAATTAGGGGAGAATTCCATTACGTACCAATTCATTTCCCAACTGAATAGCAGCTTCTTGATAGCTGGCTTTCTTCCCTGGGCTGCTCCCACAAAACACACAAATCCTTCTGAATTTAGATTTCCTCTCTTCCATCCTTCCCAGAGAATCTTTTTCCTCACCTTTATTACTTTCCTTCAACTAAACTCTTTGAACAGAGAGATTGAGGGAACCTTGGTTGCAGATTCAATACTATTTATATATGTGTATCGCACCAGTCATGGAAATAAAGAAATTACGGAAAATAATATAAAACTGGATCCGCGAACAGTTTTAAAGTGTGAGTTTACCCCAGTGCGATTGCAGGACCCTCGACCCGAGTTTTGGAGGTGGGGTCACACTAATCAATGATCCGATCCGTTAGTCTGATAGAACCCTCCATGCTCTAGAACACCATATTTTTACTTCTTAAAACACGAATTTCTAGCTGCTGGCGACATAAGAGGAATGGCTCGGTAGGGCGTTCTGAAGCGAAGCGGAGAGAGGAGTTCGGGGTCGGATATGATCTTCTGATCAATTCGAGATATTTGCGGCACGATCCATTCGCATGTGGGGCCCACATGGCCGGTGGTCCGATCAATCAACGTGGGTCCCATGCCTGTCAAACTCAAGAAACCAACCCTTCTCTCTCCAGCTTGTGAACTGCACATTCCTCACGTCCGAGTAGTGTTGCATTGCTTGCAATCCCAGTCATTAAACAAGCCCCGTCCACATCCATTCGTACACGTGCAAACATGAAACACATTTTGCTGGGTTTTCTCACTCTATATATATGTGTTTACAATAAAATTAAAAGATTGGAACCATTTTCCTCTGTATTTGTCTGAATGCGATCACAGCCGTCCAGTCGGTGTGGACGTAAAAGTGGACGGTGAAAATGGAACCATGTCTATGAACAAGAGCAAAAATAAAACCATCCAATCAGTTGGATTCTCAGATGTGTACGATCTATGGTGGGGCCCCTGCATTTGACTATGCGATTGGGTGACTTGACATAATTTATTAGATAGTGACAAACACACACAGTATCCAGACATTCAATGCTAGTCTCCCCACCTTTTGCAATTTGCAATGCTATCGTGGTGGTACGGGCCATCATATATCGTGCGGCTTCTGCTCTCTCTCAATACCCACTTCGTACATTAACATAAAAAAAAAAACATTTATTTATTTGTTTACTAATGTAACTTAAAATTTTAACATATTGTATTAAATTGAACAAAAAATTAAAGGCGCGGATTGTCCATATAGAATGTCTCCGTATTAATTGGATTTTGTCTTGTGGTGAAATGATCATCATGAGATCCATACATCAACAAGGGCGCGCAGTTGGAGGGCCAATTAAGATGTGGGCAATCGCCCAATTGGGTATTAATATTATTAATCTCGCTTTTTCTAATGAGACTTCCCTTTTAGGCTTAAGTTTGTTAGTCGTCGATACCAGTTAATACCACACGCCACCGTCGTGTAAAAAACTTTACAACCGTCCATTTTTGACGGTTTTGAAGGACTTTTTCAATTTTTGGTGGGAATATGAAATTGGAGGAATTGGATTGTCGTAATCGAGTATATAAATTTGTGGTTTACAAAGTCTGAATCCTTGGTTGATAAAGTGCTCCCGCGGGAGTGTTGGACCATTAATTGAGTATTTTAGAGGAGTATTTTTTTATTTGCCACGCTGGTCACGTCGAGTCCTTTTTTACTGGGTTTGGAAATGTCAATGGAACACACAGGCATTAGGAAAATGAGAAAATGTGTGGGAGGAAAACCAAAGCCAAAAGAAAGCAAGTGAAACTTCGGCTACCAACTTAATTAGTATTAATATTAACTAAATGTATTTAAAAAAAACACTTTGGAGATGGTAGTAATCTTCTCCATGTTCGAAGGAGTTGAGTGAGACCCACCAAATGCTTATATCCACTTATTGGAAGAAACCATTAATTATCCGGATGTCCTTGCGGTGGGCCATACAGCGGGTCTTTCACCAATCACATAAAAGCTTAGTCTTCCCATTTCTCCTCCATCTTCTCCGGTGGAGCTTGCATGTTATCTATGTATAATGGGTCATACGCACGCTGTATTAGCTAGGATTTGAAATGAAGCATAGAATTAGAATATTTGAAGGAAGCAATCAATCCTAGGTTACTGTGATAGATGGCTCTCATGGAATAAAAATCTAACTGCAGCCTGCATGCATGCAGACTATTTTACACTGGCTTTCTCACCGAACATCATGTGCACATATATGGTAAAATGGATTATCCCACCTCATGATACTCTATTTTGGCCATTTGATTTTATAAAAATTTATGTATCATCAATTAAAGATTCCTCTTATAGTTGATAGATATATAATCCAAAATATGACGCATTGTGTTGGAGTAAGAAAAGTGGGGGAAAACATTAAGAAAAGTGTGAAAATAGAAAAAGTCAGAAAGAGTTCCACACCATGCATGTTTCAATATCATTTTCCTAAAGGTAATTTTGTTATTCTCACTTTACTCAGGACATCCAAAAAAAAAACGCAAAAATTAAAGAATAATAACAATTCCTTTCCTTGGGCAGTCAAATTTAATATTTGGAAATGAATATTGTTGACATTACGATTTTATGATTGGTGACGGTTGTTTCCACTTCCCATTTCCTTGCCCGTATACATGCAGCATAAAATTCAGGAATAATATGGAGCGACGAACTATAAGAAGTTCTGTTTTCCTTTGTCAGTAAAGCAATTAGCAATAAAAAATCTCATATGCAATCTTATTTTACCGCCAAATATAAATTTTACTATGTTTGCCGCAATCAATGCTATATATGGCTACTTAAATTCAAATATTACGGCCACAAGAGGCATGATCATGTTAGATCACTAGGCCCTAATTAGCCGACGCTGATGAAATTATTTTTAATCATTTTTTCTTTTTTATAACTATTAATTTATATATATATATTTAAGTACAAATCAAGTTTTACGATTTTTAGATACATTTATTTTTTTGAGTTTTTATATATAGGGTAGTTTGATACCTTTTCTAATGGCTAAAAATTACTAAAATAATCTTGTGTTTACAATTTCAAGGAAATATATACATATCTTTAAATCTAGAAAAAAATCAATTTATATATTAAATATGTTTAGATCAACAAATTTATGAAATAGACAAAAAACTTAAATGGGTTTCTTGAAAGATCATGCCTCCTACACAAAATTGTACTTTTGTGAACTAAATTCTTACTAATGTCACTACCAAGATTTTTTTTCAGATAACCATTGGTCATGTAAATTGTTGGGGTGAATATTATATGCAACTAAATTCTACATTACTTATAGCTAAATGAAGGCGTTATGTTTCCAAATTTGTTTATACACCAATTTTCCACTAACATAATTATATGCGGGAAATTTAAAAACTGTATATGTAAAATATAAACTACTTTATATATATTTACAATCATCTTAACTCGCATTACAATCATACTTTAAAGAATTCTTAAAAATTTTCTTTAATATTCAAAGGAATATTCTAACAATATTTTTTCTAATTTTTCCTATTGGTGGACGCTCTTACAAAATTTGGAGAGAGTTAATTTAACCACCTATGGAATCTTTATCAACTTTGTGGCTAAAACGAAAGTTATCAACAAGGCCTTGTTAGCAATACAAACTATTATTAACTAACTGACTAAGTTGAAAAAGACTTCACATAAGTATTTGTGATCAAACTCATATACACATGCAATTGAAAACCTATCTTCAAATGAAAGTCCTTGTATCACTGAAAAGAAAACTGTTGACACCCCACCCTCGGGGACCAAAGATGGATAAATTGAAATGGATTTCAAGTCCAACCAAATTCAATGCAAAAGAAAATTCAAGCAACTAAGCGGGTCATCCCGCACTCAGCCCACACGGAGCGAAGCTCCACCAAGCCTCGAAGCAGGCTCTTCAACATT
>JAXCLR010000073.1:22221752-22237194 GCA_035584095.1 Annona squamosa | reverse complement strand
TATTTTCTATCAACTTGACAACTTCTACTTTGAAAAGTTTTCATCAAAAAGTTTTACCTCCAACCAAACGCACCCTAAAAGAATAAAGTACGTTTGGGAAGCAGTGGGGATGTGGAGAAAGAGGGGAAAGCGAGGAAGTGGAATTTTTTTAAAATGTTGAGAGTGATGTAACATAATAAAACTAAAATAAGAATAAATATGATAGTTACACGAAAGAAATTATTAAAATATAAAAAGTACGGTGGTTAAAAAAGATAAAATGCTTCCCTTCGCGGTCATATTACCAAACAATCAAAAAAAATTCTGAAAGATAATAAATTGTATAAATTAATTACGCAGAATTATTGATAATGGCATCTACGTCCAAATAAAAAAAAGCCAAAGATTGGAATATACGTACTTGTCAAAAAAAAAAAAAAAAAAAAGAAGATTGGAATATATATCGTGGACTACATTTTCCCACCTAATTTGAGGCGGCAATGGCCGTCAGGTCCGGTCTATTCGTAGATCATACAAACGAATAACGAATTTGTTGGGTGTGGGCGGATCGAGAGCGGAAAGAAATGGTCCCCCATGTCTGTGGTCCGCCCCAAGAATCTAGCCACGCTGCTGCAACCACGACATTGTAAAACGATACATGGGAATAAGCTGGCTTTGGGAAATTAACTTGACATTTGGCTATAAGGATTTTTTTTTTTTTAAAAAAAAAAACACCGCCACTTCCTTCACACTTTTCAAATACGTGTGAGTTCACATAAGCTTATTAATTTAAAATCTTTCACTCTATGTAATTATCTTATTTTCTAATCATATCTTTTTATACAATTATCTATTTTTCAATTATTTCTCTATAATTACATATACTACTATTTTAACTTTATTATTATTTTTTTACTTCTAACCTATTTCGAATTTCAAAAAATTTTACTCAAATAACTTTTCATTCTAAGGTTTTAAAAGTTTTATCAAATACAAAACATACACACATAATTTGACATTTAAATTTAGAGAGGTGATCGAGTGCAGCTGGCCGCATGGGGAGTCCCATGCCTCCGACTATGGGACTTATTTTTAAAAATTTTTTATAAATATATAAAGTTATGTATATTTAACCTAAAAATCAAGTTTTGCTATTTTTAGACACTTTTAAATATTATTTATTTTTAAATATAGTAGCATTTTTGTAATTTTCTGTCCTAAAAAAATTACGAAACGCTACTTTGTTTAAAAGTAAAAATACTTATAAATATCCAAAATGATAAAATTTGGTTTTTTGATTAAATACACATAATTTTATATGTTTATAAAAAATAAAAAAAATAATTCTAGGGGTCTCACAACCAGACGCATGGGATCACTCTTTAATTTATTGTATATTCCATTTTCCATTTTTACATTTTCTAATACAAATATTTGATATTTTTATCATGACTTTCTTTGCTTTTTCTTATCACTCCTATTGCAACATATCACTTTCTTACTTTCTTAAAAAAAATTTTAACCATTGCCCGGTGGAACCCAATAAGAATAGAAGACAGATGCATGGATTAAAAATTTAAATCTGCGCAGCCAACCAGCAAAGACATATATGTGTACGATGGATAGATGTGTCGTCTGCATGCATGTGGCCCCCCTTGGGACGGATGCGCCAGCGACAACAACCACTCCTTTAATTTGCTAGCTAGCCAGCTAGCTTCTCCCAATTTTAATTATAACTTGTACGTGATTAATCAATTGTCAAGCAAGCAGATGAAATTGGAATTGTCAAGTGGGCGATGGGGAAAAGAAGTGATGGTGATTGGTCGGCCCATGCAAGCAGTGATATGATCATCATCTGCTGGCTAGCTTCACTTGTCATTCTTCGTCCTTCCGTATTGTGACAGAAAGCGGACAAACAATTGGACCGATTGATGGGTCCGGGCCTCGAATATTTTCATGAAATTAGACCCTTTTATGGGATGAATGCAGCACAATGATTAGGATGGATGGATGGACGGATAGATTTCTGAATCCCTACCAACATATCTGTTGTAATCCGCAACAACTTGGCTTCTTCTGGCTCCACTCATCTCTTCTGCAACGCCACATCCATCATTAGAGATCTCCCTTAGATTCAGATGCTGCATCTTCTTTTTCCACTTTCAATCTTCATCCATATTCAGTAGATTAGTTGACAATCCACTCGCATGTTCTAAATATTCTTGGATCAAATCCATATTAAGGATGAGAATGTAATAATGTATATTGAGAATAAGTAAAGTTGTATTAAAAATAAAAAAATTATTTTGAAAATTAGAAAGTTGTCTTGAAAATGATGATATAAATTCAATTCAAGAATCTTGTACGGCTTAGAACACCCTCCAAGTAATTAATGTCAACCACAAATCCACATGCATGTGACATGATTTTTAACGTATGTATATAGGATTCCGATCCTATGCGCCCGGGTGCACTGAAGTCATTTTAACTCATTTTTTAAAATTTTTTAGACAAGTGTTAATCTAAATGTATTTAACATCTGTATCAATTTTTACCATTTTTGGAGTATTTTAGATATTTATTTTCAATTTTTAAAAATTAGTGGCATTTTAGTAATTTTAAATTGCATAAAATGCCACTAATTTTCAAAAATAAAAAATAAATATCTAAAATACTTTAAAAATGATAAAAATTGATACGCATATTAAATACACTAGATTAACATTTGTATAAAAAATGGGTTAATGCACTGGATTGAGATCCATATATATATATATTGAGTTAATTAAATTCATTAGATCAAAACGTCTAAAAAAACTGCCCCCGATTGGAAATAAGTATCATGTGAAATCAATAACTAAAACTTGAAAATATTTTTTCCCCTTCTTTTGCAATTCGGCCAATCAACCCTGAAAGAAATTAAATAGACATATAACAACATCGAATATTGTTAGTGTAATCTATGTATGACTGTGATGTCGTAATGACTCGGTCACGGTCAACTTGATTTGGCAGCAATTTAAAAAAAGGTCGTTCAAAGTACGGTATTTTCTTAATTGTTGCTAAAAGTTAGTTTTGCAACAAAAATGTTAATCTTTTTAGTTAAAATAAATGTTAACTTTCTTGTGGCGAAATCAAGCCCCCGCCTTCGACGGGCATCACGAATTACCTTTTGCTTTTCGGATGAATTCTAAGTACTGTTTTAAAGAGTGAAAAGTGTAACTAGGGGAGTTCGACTTGAAGTATAGGGATTTAGTTAGAACGATCATATCGTGTACATTCACTATTTATGCTTCGTGCGACTTAATTAACTTGATTTTGATAGGGTCCAGATCAAGACAAATCAAAAAAGTTGGATAGATTGAAGTTCAACTCAACTGAATTTATGAATTAGTAAAAGTTGGATTAGGGTGACTGTCTAACCAACTTGACACTTTACTTTGAATGTTTAATAATAGTTAATTTCATCAACTTCTTCATATGCCATCTAGTGTTGTCAAAGTCTAATTCCACTGCCTAATTTTCTTTGATGTCATTCATGAATATCCTCTGACTCTATTGTGGTCTTATCCTCATCCATATTTCAACGGTTTATGATCTGATGCTGCGATGCGACCCCTCATGTCTATACACCTCTTTGATTTTTGGATTTTAAAATTTTTTTGTGAGATCTAAACTATTGATAAAATTCATTCATGTGTATTTGACAATGATGTGAAAATCACAAATATTAAAGTTTGTTTTTATTATCTTTACTTAAGAGGTGTTTGAGTTTTTGAATCATATATCCGGTCGAAGAAATTTTTAACATTATCCAATAATGCAATTTATTCGAAAGGGTGCATGAACATCCATGCACCGAGGTAACTCTATTTTTTTTTTGTAAGTTTAACTTCTGTCAATGCAGTTTCATCGCACGAAGTTAATGAAGTCTCTTTTTTTATAATAAAAATGTGTTTAATTAAAAAACCATCTCACTCTTCTTTTATTGACACAATTTTTTTTATTAATTTAGGGTGTACTTGAGATGTAATAAACCTTTTAAACGAAAAGTTTTTGAATATGCCATGTAAAAGCTTTTGCATTGGAAGAAAATTGTGTGATATGATATGGATAATGATAAGAAGTAAAGAGAGTAAAGTTAAAATAGATAAATTAATTGTGTAGAAGTAATTGAAAAGTACAATAATTGACCGGAAAAATATGAAGAAATAATTAAAAGTTAAAATAATTATAAAAAGTGAAAAAATTTAGCTTAATATATTTTTATTTATTAACAAACACACCTTTATACTATACGTTATTATAAGTTCATCATAAAAAGCCTTTCTATAATATTTTCATGAACTTGTCACTAAAACATTACTTTTTACAACAGTCATTATATTAATAGCAACAACAATTATTATGTCCGTTTCTATAGGGAAAAGAAAAAAACAATTCTTATGTCTTCCCAACCCTCGAGAATATGCTATAATTAAGTTGAGACATGCCTTAATCATCCAAAGTATCCGCCAAAACGCCCCACAGTGCATTTTCTTCCCAACCTTCCTTGCAGCAATTCCCCAAAGTACACGGTACTGCTCGTTCACCCAATGGCAAGACCCGTGATAAACCAGCACGACCTCTCGATCTCTTATCAGATTTTTGTCACTTTATTGTTCAGTCGATAAACATATTAAAGCAAGCGAATAATAAGATCAGATTAGAAGACTTGAAATATTCCAACCAAGTTCATTCAACGATCGAACTATACATGAATCTTCGCGACAAGTCTGAATAGCTGGTCGATTTTTTTATTCTCTTTGTATTGACCTGTTTACCTACTTCAGCGGCCCGGAATGGTGAAGGATTTTTCGGGTAATCACATGCATACATAACGAAAAAAGACGCTATGCTCGCACCCTCTGTTCGCGCGCTTACCTTCCTTCCCATATGTACATGCATGATCTAGCTAGGTTGAGGTGATGGCTTGGTCGCAAACCAAGGGCGGTGAAGAAGAAGAAGACGACGAGGACATGGTTGGAAGGAAATGCTGAAAGTCATGGTTTGAGGCCTAGCGGCCAAACGGTTGGGTTGGATGTCCCGTCGACGAACATAGAGAGCGATTAGTCAGTCACGAGCCTGACTCTGCCCGGGAGGGTGGGTTTCCCTGGTGAAGAATTAAATGCCCTCTTGCGCACGAAACCATGCATGATTAACTCCCCAATATTCCGTGTATACGGACGGATATCGGGGAATGATACCAGCTGTCTCATCTCATCAACTGCTGACGGCCCATTCCAGTCATCGCTTCGTCACTCGTAGTCTTCCGGACATATCAACCGGATATGCGTATTTTTTTACGGCGGCCGGGCCGGCCATGACATCCACATATTGCACGTGAATTAACCTGGAGTTCACGTTCTTACACGTGTGTTTCTCTCACTAACCCAGGTACCGTGGTAGTCGAACCTCTTCATGGGGTGGGACGGGATAATTCCTTCAATTAATAAATTTTTTTATTTTTATTTTTATATTCTAATTATTTTTTCTACCATCAGCATTTATCAAACTTATTTATTCTAATTTTATCTCTATTATCTTTTATTAATCACTCAATTTTCGAAATATTCTATTTTCAACTTCCCACTTCATCTCACATCCCTACAAAAATATTAATTACAAAACATCTCCTTTGCCCCATCTTTGGGATTAATGGTTCAGCTCTAAGGGCAAATTTAACTTTGAGGTCACGCTTGGTAATACTCCATGATTCTCTCTCTTATATGTTATTGGCCACTTTCAAACTATATAAGATTCTTTAGTTGAACCTTAATCACCACACCTAAGAAAACTTTTTTAACTTCCAACACAATTTTATTCTCGATAAACATGATTATACTTTCATTCAAGATACAGATTTGATCCAAAAATCTTATACAATTTAGATAATAAATGTTTTAATTTTTTTTACAACAACTTTATTTATTCCAACCTTATCTCCATAATCTCTCACCATTCACAATCTCTCACCATTCACGTAATTTTTTTAAAAAAAAATTGCACTTCACTCTATTCCAAAATCTCACTAAAATTTATATTCTCAAACATCATCTAAATAATGCTATCGTGGCATGATCTTAATCTCACCATGCGCATCAACTAAGGTGGGAGAGTTTTTCAATGGATTTTTTTCTTTTGCATCTATTAGTTTGAGCAAAATTGCATGAATGTTGCAATTTGTTCAAAAATTGCATTCACACCTAAATGGTTTGCTCTAAATTGTAAACATGTCACTTTTATTAGAGGACATGTTAATAAATGTTAAAAATTATATTAAAATGACAAAATGCCCCTCTAGAAATCAAATCAATGGGTAGAAAATCATACATGAGTTGCATGCGCACAAAATCCTAGTGCACCACTGAAGCAACGTATCAAAAAAGTTATTTTCCTCCACATATTCATCGTCTTGTAAGCCCTACCCATGTCTACCCCTCTTCACCAATTCATCAACAATCAACCAAATCCTAGAACTAGTGATAACACAGATAAATGGAACTGGAGATAGAAGGGACGAATTAGGAAAATACAATTGATACTTCTTGCCAACATTAACCACTTTATAACGGGCAGTGGAGGATTTTGAGTAATAATCCGTTATATCAACCAGCTTGGAAATGGATTCTAAATCTAATTACAATGTCAACACCTATGATCTAAAGAAAAGAGAAAGATAATGGTAGCAATTGTAACTTATCAGATCTATTGAAAATTTTTTGCTTAAGAAAACTGTCTATCAATATTTGCATTGTGTTTCAAATGAATAGTTAAAATTACGAAGTAGGAACGCTAACGGTGGTTTGAAATTCCAACCAGAAATGGTAGCGATGGCTGCCTTTTGGAAGATGATGAAGCTTTTATTTATAGTTGCTATTTTCTAAATATTTCAAAGGTTTTTGACCTACATACTATTTCAAGCAAACTATATAGGTACAAATACAATTTTTTCAAATGATTAATTAGTACTTAACACAATAATTTTACCTATTTACCATCATCATCATTATGATCATTGTTGTTGTTGTGGAAGACAATTATCGTATCAATCTTTCGTGTCTGCTCACCCATTAGTTGGATATGGTCATTATGTCAACAATCTCTAAATAGGAATTGTAGAGATTAGTGTGCATAATAGGTTAGCCCTTCACTAAGCGAATGTGTGACACTAAGGCAACACTTAAGGACTTCAAGCCACTTATGATTTAAGGAAATTTTTAGCCTCACCAACAAATAATAAGCGTAGGAAATTATAAAATAAACCCTTAGCACTCCAGAAACATCATATATTCAATTATGAATACTACTTACGTGATTAAAATCTCACTCTTACTACATCTCTAGCTAATCAAAGATGTTATAATACTAAGACTAGGGTGGGAAAGTCTCGTATGATTACATATCGAGAATCATTTAGCAAACATTCCTATGCAAGGAGGTGTCATTTGAGGTTGAAGAAGAAATAAACCCATAAGTTATTTGAGTCTTAGGCTATTCAACCCTACAATGTCCTTGTCAAGTGAGTCATTATGAGGAGCCCTATAGATAACTCGTTCTTTTAAAGAAGTCCTTTGCACTTTTGTAAAGTAGGATCCTCAATCATCAGGTGATCCTTGACAAAATCTTCCCTTTATATTATTGCCTCTAATGCTCCCTCTTCATCACTACCTTCGGTGGCATAAAGATATTTTCGGTGTTAAGGTGACTTCGATCTCATTAGATCTATTGTGTTATGTACTTGTTACTATTGATAATAATCATCATAGCTAAAATATAAGATTTAATGATTGTATATGGAGGGCTATTGCTGTTGGAGGTTATTAGTAATGAAGGAGCACATAGAGAAAAGAAGAGAAAACCATAAGAAAAATGGTAATGGTAAATAATATTGGTAGTCAAAGGTTAAGGACTTTGACGTGATCAAATACTCATACTGGAGTCATAGTTATACTTGGGTTGTTGTGATCTGATACCAAAATGATAGGGGCAAATCTATATATCTAGATCTAGGAGAGAGAAATGGAGAAATTAAAGAAGTTCGAGAAAACAAAAACATAAAAAAAGGAGGAGTAAATAGATTTAGGATTGATAAATGGGGGGAGAAGAAAGAGATTGAGAGGAAGAGAAAGAAGGAAACGAGAGCGAGCGTGAGAGAAAGAAGGTACTAGGTGTACCTTTTTCTCATCATCTAGCTATGTATATCTAATGTAAGCTTTTCTACTTTAGAATTAAACCTTTAATGGTAAAAATAAATAATAAAAAGGTTATATGCTACAATATAAAATGTAAGAGTAACATTATTGGAGTACAATAGTATATTTCATTGATAAACTCGAGACCATATCTAGTCTTCATATTCATTTCAAGTATAGAGGCTATTCATGGGCATTTGAAGTGCGAATATCTTAAGGACCACAATCTTTGTTGCTTGTCTCAGTAGTATCCTTTACTTCTTTATGCTTCTCTGCTTAGCTGGAGCAACATCCTCTACTATTTTAATACTTCTTTCCTTAGCCACAGTGACATCTTCCACTATTTACGAACCCCTCTTTCTAACCAAAGTAAATCTTCAACCTTATATGTAACCCACTCCTCCACTAGCCTCAACTTGCATATTAACTAAAGGAGTAGATGTAGATATTACATTTGACAAGTAAACTTAATCTCTCATAGCCAAAGGAGTGGTGGCCATAACTAAATGAAATTGACACCTCCGGCACAATTACGATGCCACGTATCTAAAGAGGCACTTTAAGAGGATCGAAGTCTAGATGGATGATGCCCCTTATCTCGGTCATTATGGGATTCAACAATGATAAGTCTCCATATGAATTGAGAACTTTATCATTAGTAACGTCCCGGTTACACATGGTGTCATCTAACGGTCGATGATGGAAGCCCATTTTGTTCTGTCTGTTCAAGTGCCTTTGCCTGATTAAAGCTATCTATTCTAGAAAGTGTATATTTTTACGGAAGATTATCTTGGAAATATAAAAAAAAAAAGTTAGACTTGATGCTATCTAAGGATGTGTTTGTTTGAGATATAAACATGTCAACTAAAATTTTTCAATCTAAAACTTTTCACTCTTCATAACTACTCTATTTTTTTAATTATTTTTCACATTTTCCTATACAAACTACCCTACTTTTCAATCATTTTTACACAACTATCTATACAACTAACTTATCTATTTTAACTTTATTCTCTTTACTTCTCATCATTACTCATATTATATCACATCATTTTCTATCAATGTGACAACTTCTACTCCAAAAACTTTTCATCAAAAGTTTTACTCTCAACCAAACACACCCTAAGGGTATTTCTGAGAAGTGATAAAATCATTGAATAAATTTTTTTGTATAAAAGTATACAAAAAAAATTTTGGATTTAGATAAAATTATATGATACGAGAGGGGAAATACTGAGGAGTAAAAAAATTAAAATAAAATAGATAGATTAGTTATATGAATAGTTGTGCAAAAATTACTAAAGAGACATTTGGTAATTGATATTTTGGTGAGATTGTGGGATAGAGTAGAAGTAGAAAATGAGATATTTCGAAAATTATGTGATTGATAGAAAATGAAATGGACAAAGTTAAAATAAATAAGATTGTTGGAAAGAAAAATGATTAGAATTCAAGGGTAAAAATGAAAAAATGATTATTAAGTTATTAAATAATTGCTTGGAAAATGTGAAGAAATGATATTTACCATGAAATCCTATGACATCCTGCATATGATGATTCCCAAATGTCCCCAAAAAAAGGCGATTGTACAAGAAGATGTGAAAAAAATATTAAAATAGAGCAATTACGAAAAGTGAAGAATTTTAAATTCAAAAATTTAGTTTGAAAAGTTTTAAGTTAAACAAAGTACCCTAAAAGAAATTTAGTGACATAAAATCTCCATATTCTTTTTCCTTGCTGCAATCTTGCCTAGCTCATATGACTGTAAGGGACCTGTGTCAAGAAAAACTATTATATGAATTTCTTGCATCACCTCATTTGCTAGCAAGCCATTATCATTATAATAGCAATCATCATATAGGAGCTGTCACGCTTAGTGCACATAACAATTTAGCCTTGTTCATCCATGAAATTAACATAGTGTCTTTAGACCTCAAGCAACCCATGATTGAACATAGCTTTAACTCCTCTTGTAAGCGATTTATGCAAAGAATTGAGAAATGGGCCCTATGTGTGTCTAGCACCAGCAACATGTGGTTTGGTAAATTATTATTGCTATTTGCTAGGATCTCATCCTACTACATCTTTAACAAACAAAATGTGTTTTCCTACTAGGATTAAAGTAGCAAATGTCTCCTATAATAATACAATCTGGACCCTAAGTTAGCAAGCACTCCTATATATAGAAGTTCTTATGATATTAGAGATGTTTAATAGAGTACTTCCCTCTCTTGCTTAGCAATTTGTAACTCTTCCTATTTGCATGAATGTGGGAGAACATAAGTTGGGGAATATTTTGACATAGTTTTAGAATTTTGTATATTACTAGTGGTATTCTTGGATCAATTACTAGAATTAGATGCATCCACAGTGCGAACTTTCAAATTACTAATGTCGTTGTATTTTTAAAATATTCCTATCATGATAGTTTACCTTTCAAGGCATTACAAAAATTTATTGCATGTAGCTAATTTCTTAGTTTATATAATATATTTAGCTACATTAAAAGTATGTTTGGCATAATGAATATTTAACTACAGATATTTTGGTTGCTTTCAAGTAGTGGTATCTAATTGAATGTCATCATTTTGTAGATATAGTTAAAGATAATAGTCAATGCAACTATTGAAGTTTAAATACAATAATAATAAAATGTTAGCTTAAAGTGCATTTGGTACCAAAGGCAATACCATAAGTACTAGAAGTATCAAATGCAATTTTATTGAAATGGTGATGAGATTAGAATTTAGAATGAAAGTGCATTGGGAATGTGTAAAGGTAAATTGGCATTGAGTAAAAGTGCATTGGAAAATAAAGTAGTCAATTGCATGATCATCTCATCTTATCCCATCCTAGCCTAAGTTTGGTAAAGTAAAAATGGAAAACTTGCGTCTTCATATATCCTAACTTTATCTATTTTAACTGGTCTATTTTTCTTTTATCTTCATATTTTAATAACTTTCTTATATAATTGTCTTATTTATTTCAACTTACTGTTATCATACTAGATTGCTTTATCGATTAGAAATTTTACGGATAATTTGCATATATATCCTTGTAGTTTGATGCTTAAAAATTTTACGGATAATTTGCATATATACCCTTATAGTTTGATGCTATTTGCAAATATACTAATGTAGTTTACAAATTACATATTACCCTCATATAGTTTCACTAAAATCGCATATTATACCCATGTTGTTAATACATTAGACGTGATGTTTTGAAAAATGACAGAAATATCCTCATTAGTAGTTTCGTATCACCTCACATAGTTTAATTAAAATTGCATATTACCTCGTCCCACATAGTTTAACTAAAACTACATATTAACCCGTGAAACTCTGTATACCAGTGAGGATATTTTATTCGTTTTTCAAAATATCACATTAGGTATTAATGGTAGGTAACGGCGCCGGATCATATGCAATTATTGTAAAAACATATGAGGGTAACACGCAATACATAAAACTACGTAAATATATATTTACAATTAATGTTAAATTAGGTGGGCACATATATACTTACCCAAAATTTAACAGCCGGATATGCCTGTGCTGAAACTCATCCAGTTTTGTTGTTTTTCTACGAAGGACTAGGAAAGCATATTTTCAGTTACGTGTCCTAGGCAGCGTGTGAACGGGTTATTTTGGCGGTTGCCGGTTTTGGCCGGCCCCGCCCGAGTGACTTTCTAGCCGCTGTCGTGCGTCCCGACGGAACGCGGCGGTCTCCGATTCGTTGGATTTGATCCGCACGTGTTGATGACTGCTGTCATCCTACAAATAAATGTGCAGGGAAAGGACGACCTGCCCACTCCAGAGCCTTCTTCCTTCCTCCTCTCGCACGTGCGGCCATGGACTCACATGGGTACTTGTTACTGTCCTTGGTTAATTGCACGTGCGGGGCCGCCGGCACTTCACCGACGCCCTGAAGCAGGGTCTGCCTTGTCCTCTCATGTCACCCTAGCAGATCATCCATCCTTTTCAGTGCTTTGCTCACGGCATCTCTTCTCGCGATAGCACAGACGCGCCAATATCGTGACCCATCATCAAGCTTTTTTATCTTAATCTCGTCCGTCCATCATGTGAGTTGGCGTCTTTAAATCCTTCCGAAGCAAAATGAAAGAGAAAATCACTCGTGCACTCTCAATATCAGTACACGGATAATCGTACGGCTATCATAATTTTGACTTGGGGCAACTCCGGTGATTTTCCATTCGCCATGGGGCAACAATCCTGCGTGGATTACACAAATATCCAACGGTGGATCGAGCGCATGAAATTCGTGCTGCGCACCCATGGGGTCAACAATTTCGAGGCGTTTTGCGATCCCGTCAGGATGAAACGAGATCGTGACAGCGGTAGTTTCTCATTATTGTGATTTAAACTACTCGGGCAGGGGAGGCTACTTGATACGCAGTGCAGTTAATGCGAGAGAATTCACGTCGAAAGCCAAGTGCGAGCAATAAAAATACAGTTGCATCTAGATGAATGCTAGCCACACTGGTTATATATATATCGAAAAAATTTGTGACGATGCATAAAAATAATTCAGGTTGAAAGATTTTTTCTCTTTTGGCCCATACGGGAGTATACTAGGTTGATCCAGTGCAATGTCAATGAGAACAGTCAAATTCAGAACATTTTTTCAATTTGTGCCTTTGGTAAAACAATAAAAGAAATTTATAAAAAAAAATTCACTTTCCATATAATTATCTTATTTTGTAATCACTTAGTACATTTTTTCTAAAATTATTATTTACTTTTAGATATTATTCTTATCTGAGTCGCTCTTTCAATTTTAAAAATCTTTTTCATGGATAAATTTTTTTATATTTTTTACATAAAGTGTGCTTGGAAATAATAAAATTTTGGATGAAAGCTTTTAGCGTAAAAGTTGTTTAAAAAGAGGAAAACAATATAACGTGATAAGTGTAATAATGAAGAGTAAAAATAATAAAATTAAAATGGATAGATTAATTGTATATGAAAATATGAAAAAATAATTAAAAAATATTGAATAACGAAAAGTTATGCATGGAGAAATTTTAGTTTTAAAAGTTTTCACAGTAGCCTATAAAATCTTTTATTTTATATTTTATATTACTTTTTTATTTTTCTAATACATAATAATTTTATTTTTTGAACCTTTAATATTACTTTTGTCTTTTTTCGTGGGAGAAGGTGTTTGTTTGCACAAAAAACTTTTCGAATTAAAACTTTTAATTTAAAAAGGTGTATGTTAGCACCTCAAAATTTTTCAAACTTTGGTGTGTTTGAGAAGTAATAACACTTTGAATGAAAAGTTTTTAGTATAAAAGTTTTTTAATTGAAAAAAAAATGATTTAATATGATAAAGATAATGGTGCAGAGTAAATAAAATCAAGTCAAAATAGAAATGTTTATTGTATAAATAGTTATGTAAAAAGATTGAAAGATATAATGATAGTACAAGAAGATGTGAAAAATAATTAAAAATATAATAGTTATGAAAAGTAAAAATTTTTAGATTGAAAAGTTTTGATTTACAAAGTTTTTGGGTGAAACAAACATATAATGTGTTTGGCAAAAGGAAAAAAATATTAAGCTAAAACTTTTCATTTTTCGTAATTACCAATAGTCATTTATTTTTGTCTTCTAGTATAATTATCATACTTTTCAATCAATTCTACGTAACTACCCATACTGCTAATATATATATATTTCAATTTTATTCTCTTTATTTCTTATTATTAGCCTTATTGTATTACATTACTTTTTTACAATTAAAAAATTTTTTATACAAAAAATATTTTATTTAAAAGTTTTATTACTTCTCAAACACACTCATACTCTAAAACTTTATATTTTCCACAACTACCTTATTTTTAATTATCTTTCATTTATTCATATACAATTATCATATTTTTTAATCATTTTTATGTAACCACCGGTACATTTAACATATATTTTAACTTTATTATCTTTACTTATCACTGTTACCTCGATTATATTAGATCTTTTTCTCAAATTTCAAATAATTTTTCACAGGACACTTTTTATCAAAAGTTTTTTCATTTCTTAAATACATCCTGAAACTTTTTGCTGTAAATGAGTAGTTTTTTAAATTATTTATTCATTTTGTCATATATAACTACCTTACTTTTCAATCATGTTTACATAAATATTCATACATCTAACTTTTCTATTTTAACTTTTTTATCTTTATCGATACCCTTATCATATAACATATTTTTATTCAATTTAAAAACTTTTATACCAAAGATTCTTATACAAAAATTTATTACTTCTCGAAAACAACCATAATTTATGATTTTCTAATGAACAACAACCATTCAACCATGTGAATTTACCAACGCACACCTGTCGTGTTGGTTGGGTACGATGACAACTAAAACATTAACCCAATTACAAATCCTACATCTATATGGGTGTTTGTGTCGATTTTGGGAGATTTGTCTCCCTATTGAATAAGTGGGAATATGTTGTCTCCCTTGTTAGACATTTAAAAGTTTGCTGTCTTTCTATGAAAATTTGTAAAAATTATCTCAAAGGGCTCGGTTGAGATGTAAATGAGTGGAAAATGGTAGGACATGGTGGAGCACGTTTCCCGATTTTAATAATTATTTCATCAATTATCATATTTTTACCACTTTACTCCTACATTCAAATCATTTTTCCTTTCAACAACTATATTTATTTCAATTATACTCTTATCATTTTCTATCAATCACACATTTATCAAAATATTCTTTTTCTATTTCTTGTAATTTATGACGATCCCACAATTTTTTACCATATCAAATGTCCTCAAAGTCTAATTGTAATATGAGCTAAAAATGATATATGGAGCATGATTATATATATCATGATGTATTTTAGGTTAAAATACAACATTCATTTATTCTTACAATTAGTTATATTTTTTGATTTTTCTTTATAAATATATTTTCCTAAGTGTATTCAACATATATACAAAATTTTGTCATTTTACAAATTTTGGGTGTGTCGGGGAATGAATAAAACTTTTGATGAAAAGTTATAGAGAGTAGGGGGACGTTTGGTAACATTGCATGGGAAACGATGGAAGGAAAATGTGGTAGCACGGATTTCGATATCTATCATTTCACAACTAAGGGTGCGTTTGTTTAGCATAAAAAAATGTCAACTAAAATTTTTCAATCTAAAACTTTTCACTCTCCATAATTACTCTATTTTTTAATTATTTTT
>JAXCLR010000073.1:22175768-22206593 GCA_035584095.1 Annona squamosa | reverse complement strand
ATCTAAAAGTCTCCAAAAATAGTAAAAATTGATACATATGTTAAATAAACCTAGATTAACTATTGTATACAAAAATTATCTTATTTGACCCAACTTGTTATCATGAAACCGGTTCGATACTAACCCAAAGTTTGTCTTAAAATTTAAAAAAAGTGAGTGTCAAATCGATTTTGTTTCAACTAAGTATAAAAAAAATCAAACTCAATTTTGTCTCAACTCAGTATAAAAAAAAAAAAATCAAACTTAATTTTTAAAAAATAAGATCCGAATAGAGCAAACTTTGATCCGTTTTAGCCCGCCCCATTCTCACCCCAGGTTTAACCAGGCATCCCAGATGAAAAATGTTTGGCCGTATGCGAATGCGACAGGTGGGGTTGACTCATGCCATGCTGCCCATTTGTGCACCTTAGCCATGTGCCTGTCCGATGGCTAGTCGCAACCTTTCCCAATCATCCAACCTCACGCGGTTTCTGTCGGATTGCTACCAGTGCTTGGGCCATTAGTTACACTTTAATTTTCTCGGCAATAGCCTAGATGGGACAACAAGCCTTTCTGGCCAAGGTGCGTACAGCATACGCTTAAAAATCATACCCACTTCGTCTTCGGAAGTTAGTATTTCTTTTATATATATAAAAAAAATCAACAATAACTCCACCAATCAACCGATGGCCCGATATCGTTGCTGATACGTTGTCAGTGCACACCAAGAACATTCTTTTCAACATGGGGTTTTTGCAAAACGAATGCTTTTTTGATTGGTGTATATTTACATCACATATCAACTTATATTACAATCAATCATAGAAATAGTTTTTATAATTTTTCAAAGGCAAATCATATAATTTTATCTCATTTTTTATCATACTAATCATCCTTGAAATACCCACCTTACAAATCACCCTTAAAATACCCTTAGGTATTTCTTACAAGTTCGAGGGGAGACCTGCTCCCACCGGAAAGATTTACAATCCCATGAAACAAGGAACAAATTTTGCCATCGTCAGAATTCAAGCCCTTGACTCATGACACCAGTGGCAGGCGTCGTGACCAATTGAGATAGCCTTGGTTGGTTGCAAAATGGACCTTTTATGTAATGTACGAATAGAAAGTGCTGTAAAATTTCAACAATATTAATAGCACCTCTAAGATTAGGATAATTTGCATCTGTACTTAGTTTCGGCTATTTTGAAAGTATACCCCTTATTTAAAATACTTGTAAAAAACTCTACAAGTTTTGCAATAATTTTTAAGTGTGTTCCTTTTGTCAACTTCTATCAAAATTGCCAAAAACAATAATTTAATATGCTACAAGATAAGTGTATCCCTTTAGGATGGTACAATTGGATTGTACAATTGGATGGTATGAGATGATTATATTGGATGAAAAAGTGTTGTCCTGCATCAAGATGTAAAAATGTATATTAACAATGAAAAAGATAATATAGAAAAATAAAAAAAAATAAGGTTGTTATGTATTGAAAATAGAAAAATTCTCAGAAATAAAAATCTTATCATTCCCATCTTATCCCTTTCCAATTCACTCATCTTTAACATGCCCAATGTAGCTAATTTGATTTGGTCATTTTCATTAAATACCTTCTTAAAACCCTAATCCTCAAATTGATTTCTCAATACCATTTCTCAAACCTTGACTTGGTTTTAAAAAATGCCAATCGATTTGTCACTAAGTTGAATCTTAGAACTACTCTCAGCATTCAACCGCATCTATTTGCATCTCGGTAGAAGTAATTTCTAATGATACTTACAAAGAAGAAGTGATAGTAGGGTTGTAATCAAATCAATTTAAAGCTTAAACCTATTCTCAACCATTTATAAAATTTCAACTCTAAGTTGCTTATTAATCAATTTATAAAACCTTAACCCAAATTTGTTTACAGTTCATTTAGCCAACAAATTAGCGAGTTATTAATGGGTTTTTTACGTAAGTTATTACAACTTGTAACCAAATGGTCAGAAAAGTAATTTATTAATAATTACATGAATAAAATAAATTTTGACTTCTCGTGATAAAAATACTAATAGCTTACAAAACTTGATAATCATAAAAATTAATATAGTTGAAATTTCAAAATTTCAATGGACATCTAACTAAAAATAACAATAATTAAATGAGTTATTGTACTGAGTTAAACTAATCATTACATTGGTTGATAGGTTGGTAGCTGTCAACCCATGAAACATGCTTTTAATTATAATTCATTTAGCAAAAGTGCCAAACCCTAATCTATTTTTTGGCTAGTAATTTTTAATATGACAATTAATATTACAAATTATGCTTATTTATAGACGAGAAATATATACTAAGCTCTCCAAAATTTTCTTATAGACAAGCTACACTTATGTTAAAGAAAATAAAACTCTTGAAAGATGGATTCCCACAACCAAGGAAATTTTTTTTGGAACTTCCACAGTGCATTACACGTACCAAGTGAGAGCTACCCAATTTGCAAACTTAATCTATTTTTGAGGAATGTTTCTGTTAGCCTGGGCTAACTAAATGACTCGCTTAGCCCGTCTCAAAAAATCTATTTAAAATACTCTTTTAATTTTTCTTTATATACTTGTTTATCTATTTGTATTTAACATATACATCAAATTTTACCAATTTAATTATATGTACATATTTTTGATATTTTAAACATGGGGATATTTTAAATACATATATATATATATGTTTAAAAATCTCAAAAAAATATATACAAATATTCAAAAATGGTAAAATTTGATTTCTATATTAAATACACTTAAACAATTATATAAAGAAACAAAGTAAAAATGTTATTTTAAATGTATTTTTTAAGGTAGACTAAATGACTATCTGAGCCATTTGCTTAGGTTGGACTAACTAGATAATTTTCTTGAGTACATTAAGTACTAAACCCATTTATGTTACACCCCAAAGTAACAACAATGTTGCAGGGAAAAAACACTGGCATCCTTACAGGAAAAGGATGTCCAAGCTTGCATGCTTTTGTGCATACTTATATGTCGCAAAAGAGTTTACAAGTATGTGTTGAATATGCCCATGCAATTTTTATCAAGGAATAACCAACGGAGATATAACTAATTTTGCGTTATTTGAGTGGAATCGCTATTCTTCTTTCCCCCATTGGTGTCGATTTTTGGTTCCTTAAACCTTTAATTTTTTTCAAAATTATAACTTAGATGTAAATGTTGATTCCAAGAAGAGTAATGAGTGGAATGAATGGTTGAAAGCATGATGTAAGGACTAAGGATACTATGCCCCGCTTTCCATAGCGGTTGTTGGTGGCTTTATATCTTTATTTTTTTTTGTTTTTTTTTTTTTAAAGAGAGAGAGTTTTATCTTTAGTAGCTTTATATATTTGTTGAGGAGAACAAAATGCACACTAGCAAACTATTAGCTACCGATATCGTGGCCAAAAATAGAATCTACTAGAGTCTAAGCTTTTGAAAACTAGTTCTCAAAATTAGGAATAATTTCTCTTTTATCTATGACATTGCAATTAATTCCTAATGTACTCATAATGTTTCATAAATTTCTATTATATTCATAACATTTTACCTTAAATTCCTCTTATGTCTTTGCCGTCAATATAACCGTTATTTATTCCATTCAAAAGACAATTTTTCTCATTTAAAAATTTCTAATTGAGATAATTTAATCTTAACATGATTCAATTGATGATAGCAAATTATTAATACAAAAATTAAATAATTTACAAGTTATATTGAGGTAGAATTATTTTAATTGGAAAAAATTTTAAAGGACCAAATCGTTTTTTCAATGGGGTAAATAATTATAGTTTTAATAGCGTGGTATAATAGGAATATAAAGTAAAATATTATGGACATAAGAGGAATGTATTATATATTATACGTATTTTAGGAATTAGGTGTAACTGTTGTGGGTATAAAACAAATTACCCCTAAAAATTAATTTAACTTACTGCGTTTATATTTCCATAGTCTACTTTCTCACACACACGTCACGTGAGTCATGTTGACATTGATATAATCACTTATAAGGGAAAATAGATGCTGGTTTAGTGCACTTGGGTGCATTTTACCCTTTTTTTAATTTTTTTGAAAAAAATTTAAACAACCGTTAATCTAAGTGTATTTAACATGTGTAAATTTTTACCAATTTTGGAGATTTTAGATTTTTAAATTTTTTTTTAAAAAATTAATGACATTAAATTACAAAAAATGCCACTGATTTTAAAAAATCTGAAAAAATCTAAAAGTCTTTAAAAATAGTAAAAATTTATAAAATACACTTAAATTAACATTTTCATAAAAAGAATTTTCAAAAATGTTTTAAAAAATGAATAAAGTACACCGGTTGCATTCAGGCATCATTGAGGGAAATGTGTTGGAATATTCCCTGAGGGTGTGTTTGGTAATATGTGAAAGTTGTCAAGTTAAAACTTTTCAATCTAAAATTTTTCACTCTTCACAACTACCCTATTTTTTAATAATTTCTTCGATTTTTCTATACAACTACCTGCTTTTCAATCATTTCTACACAACTACCAACACAACTAACCTATCTATTTCAACTTTATCCTATTTATTTCTCATCATTACCCTTATCATATCACATCATTTGACAATTTTTACTCTTTATAATTTTTCATCAAAAGTTTAATCCATTTCCAAACACACCTTAAGCCCGAAGTTGCGTTATTCAAAATGGAAATTCTCCCCGCACGGGTTTTCCAACGGTCTGATCATCTAGAAGACAGACGTTGAGCAGAGTGACGACTGTTTATGTTTGCTTCCGTCATCAAATGAGTAAAATTCCACGGATCGATGGACCGTACTGACTTTGTGTTCTAGCCTGGATTTGAATATTCCTTCCTCCGCCCCTTTGGTGGGCCAATCAGTTGCAGAGGCTGGAATGAAGATTTACATTTTTTTTATTCTTAATAGTATTTTTTAATTTCTATGTATTTTTAGTTTTCAATGTATAATAATCTTACTTTTATCATTCTGAATATTACTTTTTTATGTTTGTTATAATCTCTTTTTACAGATATACGATAATCCCTTCTTATCCAATTTCTTCGTCCCAATTTCATTCCACTAGTTGCTTCGAAATTGTAATAATGATTCAGTGCTTAGAATTAAGCATGGAGCCCTCTATGTTACCATTAACTTTTAGATTTTAAAATATACTTTTTAAATTTAAACCATTCATCACGTTTAATACATCTTGTTTTATTATATTACCAAAAATAATTTCATTGAAAACTAACATCTTGTAAAAATAATATCTTTTGAAAGCGAGTAAATAATCGTTAAAATTTTTCAAAAATATATAGTGTGTATATAATATAATAAGGTTTGAAACACATGGATAAATATACTAGATGATTTAGATATTAAAAATATATTTTAAAATTTAAAAACTAATAGTAATCACAGAGGTCTCTATGATTAATTATGAAATATTGATCTTTAAACATAATACAAATATTTCTTCTTTCAGTTTTACACATATAGAAAATAGGGTTGTGATTCTATTTCCCTTGTTTGTGCCTTTATGGATATCTGATAATTGATAATACAGTCATATGGTTTGACTATAAGTGTAGATATATTTATTTAGTTTTAGAAATTATAAATAAATTCTATATAATTTAATTATAATTGTAATTGTATGCAAAGCATATTGGCAATTTATCCTTTTTGTAATTTTTAGAATATATTCACGTAAGTTGCATATATTTATAAATATATTCACACAATGGCGAAGCTTCCACGTTGCAATTATGGTAAAGTAATTTAGATATATTTGTAAATTAGCCATGGACATTTTTTAATCTTTAACAACTAATTTCTAATTTTTCCTTTTAAACATAACTGTCAATGCTACTTGATTTAAATTCAATGTCCTTTTCTTTCATTTGTTAGTATTCTATGACTCGAGTGTAATCCTCACTTATGGTAATGTCTTTTTTGTTAAAATATGGTCTCTACCGATTTAACAGTCATAGTAAAGAAACTCAAGGGGGCAATAGCGCGGAAGTAGACATGCTTGAAATGATCGACAGGTTGAAGTTATTGCATCCGTGCAATAATTAATTTATCAAGTACTTATTATAAATTCTAAAATCAATGCAAGCACGCCTGTGAGGAACCCCATCGCATGCCTAAAACCGTGGTCAGATGGACGTGAGGATTCCTCAATTTGGAGCACACTTCGATCGGTGGACAGCAATTAACAGTTTTAACAGTGCTTGATATAAGGAAAGTGCTTTGTTTCTTTTTGAAATAGATAATTGCAATGATCCTTTACAACCAGCTTCATTGAGATATCATGTAGACTCTTTTTTTTTTTTTTTTTTAAATTTAGGCTATTTATTTTATTTGATACTTTTTTATCACTTTCATTAGAGACTTATATTTTGTCAAAAAATTGCCATCGTTTGAGAGTAAATATACAATTATTAAGTTTTTTTTAAAAAAATATAATGTATGTAATATGTAAAGGTTTCAAGGACACCAAGGCAAATAAACGCCTAATATGCTTGGGACATATTAGAGCGCATTATGTTGCAGTTTAATTAAAGTGCATCATCAGTAAATGAAGCCTATTTTGATGATGAAATTAAAATTCACTTCACCCTTGCATTTTAGTTCATTTATTTAACCAGGATACAAAACTTAATAAAAATTAAATATGCTCATGACCTTCATTTTAAAAAATGTAAAATCCACATAATATAATATTTACTTTACATATCAATTTTAAAGTTGTCAATACAAATTTAAATCATTTAAAACATCATTTATACATCATTATTGTATAAATAAATAATTCTGTAAAATATTTAGTATTGTAGTTCATATATAAATGGGTATCAATGTTTTTTATATTTCACACGTAAACATATAACATATATGTTTTTAATAAAATGTGCTCTACCTCGGATTTAGAAAAATATTTTTTATTAATTTTATAATATTACATACTCATCTTAACTCATATTATAAGTCAATCTAAATATTCTTATAATTTTTTATCATCAAGACCAAACGTCTCTCACCAAACAGCGCCGCTGTCAACGCGACCAACCGAGTTGGTAAAAAAAAAAAAATGTTAAACCGTGTGAATAGTTGATTTTTAATTTCATTACCAAAGCTCACCCCAGCTTTATTATAAATATGTTTCAGGGTGATATATTCGTTGCAATGGAAGATTTATACTTACGACGAAAACTCACTCATGATCAAAATACTGCAGCATGTCCAGCTAATTAAAGGATATGTCCTGCAGAAAATGCTAAATGCTTCCGGGTGCACTTAGCCTTCGTGCACTTACGTATATTTAATTTATTTTTTTATTTTTAAAATTTTTTTATACAGTTGTTAATTTAAATGTATTTAATATATGTATCAAGTTTTACTATTTTTGAAAAATTTTAAATTTTTTATTTTAAAAATCAATAACATTTTCAATAATCTAAAATGCCACTGATATTTAAAAAATAAAAAATTTAAAAATCTCCAAAAATAATAAAACTTAATACACGTGTTATAATACATTTAAATTAACAATTATATAAAAAATAAGTTAAATATATTCAGGTGCACCGAGGCTAAGTGCACCTAGGTGCATTGTATTAGGGCTTTATATTCTAATAATGTAACTCATGCCAGGCGATTGGTGGCATTGCGGATCAAAGCAAGGACATTTGTTGGCTAGTGGTGGCTGCCGGTGACATGTGTTTTCTTGGACTTCATCGGATCATCTACCAAGTGAAAAATAGAATGTATTGTTAGATTGTTCCATAGGATATTATATGGAAAAATTATAAAAATATCTTAGGCTTAATTGTAATACTAATTGAGATGATTATAAACACGTTCCGCATAAAAAAATGCCCTAATACATTTTTTCCCGATCAAGTAGTCCGGGGTAGTGCTATCCACATTGCTGCTACAGCTGGATTCTTCAAAAGCAAACCTTTTATTGCTATTGGAAGAAAAAAAAAAAAAGAAAAGAAAAGAAGCGTACCTTTTATTGTAGAAAAGGCTGGTGAGTGGTGTCTTACGTTCGTTTTGGAACGAAATTTCACACAACGATGATGAGATGGAACAACAATTTCCAAGAGCAACATCCATGCCCCCCATGCTCCGTTGGTCCTGCTTCCTCCTCCAAGCTTCATCATCGTCTTCATAGAGATAAAAAGCTGGCTTATTGAAGTGAATTCCAACATGGAATGATGGCGCCTGCCCAAATAATCGTCGTGATTCCAGATTAAACAGATTAATTTTCCAACGGTTCCCGTTAAAAGCCTAATTAATGTTGATGACTCGAGGTTGAATTTTCAAGCAAGCCCTCATCTTTGGCCAGCAATTTCGGGCTTCCAATCAAATCCCTTCCCCACCTTTGCTTTGCAGCAGTACTTCCAGGTCCCAGCTACAGGTGAATTTTCTGGGAACCTTCGTAGTTAAGCCACTCTCACCAATCTCACCGACTCACTGTGTAAAAAGGCGCCTCTCCTGTTTTGCCTTTTGGCCACATGGCTCTAATGCACTGGCAACGTTTAGCATTTTCCGCTCTCGAGGGTGTCGTTTTATCACTTGCCCGACCTGGAGCATCCCACCCACCATTGCATTCTTTATCCTACGTGTTGTTGTAGTCGGCAGGGTGAGATAGGTGATGCTCCAGCCCTTAAAAGTCCCACCATGATCGTCACGGATATCGAATTGAATGCTGCTGGTTTCCTTTTTATAGATATCACATAAGTTTTTTCAGCTTATTGTTTGAACAAATTTTGAAAGGCAACATTTTTAACACCTAAATTGAATTTTGCCGGCTGTGTATTTTTGCCAGTCTTGCCAATTTTTTTTTATTGTATGGTCAACCTCAAATTAGGAAGCTTGAACTAGAAACATTATGCATCCATCGAACGTATTAGTGTTTGTAGATTGAGAAATTTAAAAAAATATTAGTAATAAAAACGTAATATCGGAAACGAAAAATAAATTATTATATATCGAAAAATAAAAATTACATACAAAAATTTACAAAAAAAACAATATTAAAATTTGAAGAAGTCGTTACCAGATTCCCATCCCATGGAATGGTACTTTAACAGGCCATGCGTCCGCCTTCCATTACAAATCCAATCGCTCCCCTCCGTCTCTCGCTACCTCGAACGCTAACATGCCTTCGTTCCCCTCCCTCCTCCTCCTCCTCCTCTTCCTGCCATTCATTTCCGCAGAAACTACCATCTCCATCCCTCTCCACCGTTTCTCCCCAAATCCGTCTCCCAACCCATCTCAGGCACTCACCCACCTTGTCTCCTCTTCTCTCACCCGAGCCAAACACCTAAAAAAACTCCCGATTCCCCCATATGCCCTCAATTCCGAGACACCTCTCTTCCCCCACAGCTACGGCGCCTACTCCATTTCACTCGGCTTCGGCACCCCACCCCAGAAAATCTCTCTTGTGATGGACACCGGCAGCGATCTCGTCTGGTTTCCCTGCACCAAGACCTACTTCTGCAAGAACTGCTCTTTCCCAGGATCCCCCTCTTCCCCTTTCCTCCCCAAATCCTCCTCTTCTACCAAGCTCGTCGGCTGTAGAAACCCCAAATGCAGTTGGATTCACGGCCGCGCCACTCTCGACTCCATGTGCCGCAGTTGCCCTCTCAAATCTACCACCAACTGCACGCAGGTATGTCCTCCCTACGCAGTCATATACGGCTCCGGCTCCACGGGTGGGGTTCTGCTCTCCGAGACCCTCAACTTCCCCGGGAAGAAGGTGACAGATTTCGCCGTCGGATGCTCTGTTTTTTCCTCGCGGCAGCCCGCCGGGATTGCGGGCTTCGGCCGCGGCAGGCCTTCCCTCCCTGCCCAACTGGGCCTGAAGCGATTCAGCTACTGCCTCGTCTCCCACCACTTCGACGACACCGGCAAGAGCAGCTCCCTCGTCCTGGGTTCCACCGGAAGCGCGGGTTCCGGCAAGAACGGCGTCGCCTACACGCCATTCGTGAAAAATCCGACCGCCGGCAACTCTGCATTCTCTGTCTACTACTACGTCGCCCTGCGGAGAATCTCCGTCGGCGGCAAAGCCGTCAAAATCCCGTACCGCTACCTGGCGCCGGGACCCGACGGCAATGGTGGCACGATAGTGGACTCCGGCACGACGTTCACCTTCATGGAGGGTCACGTGTTCGACGCCGTCGCTCGTGAGTTCGAGCGGCAGGCCGGGCACTACAAGCGCGCGACGGAGATGGAGCAGCAGACGGGCTTGCGGCCGTGCTTCGATGTGTCGGCCGAGAAGACGCTGAAGTTGCCGGAACTCGCATTCCATTTCAAAGGCGGTGCGGACATGGCTCTTCCGCTGGCGAATTACTTCTCGTTCGTGGGGAATTACGGCGTGGTTTGCATGACGATCGTGTCGGATGGAGGTGCGGGTGACAAATTGTCGGCCGGACCGTCCATGATTTTGGGCAATTTCCAGCTGCAGAATTTCTACGTAGAGTATGATTTGGAGAAGGAGAGATTTGGGTTTCAACCCCGAAAGTGCTAAAAATACATTGGCCGATTTTCCATTTGGATAAGGAAATTAATTAACTGTGATTTATAATTATATTTTCGCTTCTTGCGTTTTTGTGATATTGCTCTGGTGCATGCGCCGTGAAGGAGGATGGGATTAAAAAAGAAAAAGTGGGGTTGGGATTGTCGTGATAGGCGAATAAAAGGTAGCTGTTTTTTTTTCGCTGTTTTCCGGAGTAAGATTGTATGGAAAGTTGGTGAAAAGTTCATAGCTTTGGTGTCTGTGCCCATGGAGCTCGTGTGTCACGGGTTCTCTACCGTTACTAAAATCGTAATAATGACATGCCTGACAAGGCTGTTCTGGATCTAACTATCTAAGATCGCCGAAGGTAATGAGTATCCTCGTTCCTAATGTACATTCGAGCATCTCTAGTTCTCCTGAACTCGGCAACGATGTGCGGCCGAAACAGCCGTTTTTATTAAGCAGGGGGGCCTACGATCGTTCTGGCAACATGGAAAAATTTGGGTGGGGATTGGACCTGGGCGGCCCTGTCACAAAATGCTGGGGATTGACGGATATGGGGTTTTCAAACGCAGATTATAACAGTCTGTCGACTGTTGCAGTACAACAGTTCTTGGTGATATTTGATCCACGTCTCCCTCCTATATGGCACAATGGGGTCCAAGCACTGTTTCTCTGGGACAGTCCTCACTCTGTCCAAATCCACTTTCTAGAGTTTTCGCACAACTCGGATGGGGCGGGGCGGGGGCAGAGAGGGGCTGGCAAGGGGGCCGCCCGATGATTGTCTCTCATGCGCCAGTGGAAGAGACCGCAAACCATGAGGGTGCAGTTTCGGGCTGATAAAATTCAGTTTTATTTCAACTACCACCCTATTTTTATTTATAAAACGTTAATTTTATTTGTAAAACTTAACTTCTATTTTTGAAAATCATGTTCGGATTGAGTTCTCGTTGAAATTTATATTGATAAATTTATATTTTATTTAAAAATAATAAATTTGGAATTTTTATATAAATATATAATAATAACAAATTAAGTAAGTAAATATAATAATATATAGTAAAACTACATATTTTTTAATAATAGCAATATAAATAATATTTATAGAAAAATTTAACATAAAGAAATAAGATAAATAAATAAAATTAATGGATATGAAAGTAAATGATAGAAATAAAATATAAATATAAATAAAAATAATATATTTTATTTATAATGTAAGTAGGATATGTCAAACATGTATTCAAATATAAATATAAATAACATAATATGCAAAATATAAAGAAATATTATTTTAAATAATATATAATACATTTATAATAAACACAAAATGAAAAATTGGGCTCAGGTTCACTTGAATCCCAACCTTATTATATTTATAAATCGGATGTATCGAGTTTAAGTTAAGAAAAAACAAGTTCAAACACCATTAGAAATTAAGTTTGGCGAGTTGAGTTTGGGCTCAACCCGGCTCAAGGTGCACCCCTACCGACCACCAAAGCTTTTGTTCCTACGTGCAAAGCACCTGTTAAGTGGGTGGGTTCCACTAGAATTAGCAGATCGGTATGAGATCAACCTAATTTTAAAGACTTGTTAAGACACAATGCTTGAATTTAAGAGCTACTTGCAGTTTAGCTTTTGCCTTATTTGAATATTCATAAAACCCTTAGGATCTTTGACGGATGGAGGCTATATATGTAATAATATATGGAACCCAAACTCGTCTTGATGGACTCTGGTTCTATGCTCTCGAGAGCAATTAGCCTCAATACTCTCAGGTGTATACACTCATTTTTTAATTATTTATACAATTGTTAATGTAAGTATATTTAACATTTGTATCAATTTTACTTTTTTGGAGATTTTAAGATTTTTCCCACTGATTTTTAAAAATTCAACAAAAATTAAAAATCACAAAAAATAATAAAAATTGATGCACATGTTAGATACACTTAGATTAACAACTTCGTCAATTTTTTTTAAAAAAACCCGGAGGCATAGAATTAAGTCCCCGTCTGCATTGGGTTAGGATCGGATCAAACTGAAAACTGAGAGCTCCGAAATGCGGTGAAGATGGAGAAGTGCATTAATTTTGAGCTGGTGATAATCAAAGTAGGTGCTGATTACTGGAATCTGTTCCAAAAGTGTCAAATTTCTCAAGACTCCTTAAATTTCTTAAACTTGAGGCTATCTCGGTGTAAATATGAAACTTTGTAGGTTAAAGTTCAAATTTCACAAAGTTTAGATACAAGTATGCAAGAATCCCGTATATAATTGCAATGATTGAAAAGTAAATTTTTTTTCCTTTTTTTATTTCTCATCTTACAACTCGAACATCCCAGCACGTTTTTTTCCTAATATTTATCGAAGGATGTATGACAGGAGACACCGTTCATCTACTCTTGGAAAAATTAAAGACAAAGCCCTCCCAATTCAAATCGAACTAAGGACATCTGCCGCATAAGACCAGCAGCTGCACCAAGTGTACCTGAGCTCACGTAGAGAAAATTAAAAGTTGCTTTGACATTTACCGCAAGCAACGACCCAGTTTCTATTTTAAAAAAAAAAATTTTTTTTTTTTTGGCCATCCATCTATAAATACTCATCTTTTTCTCTGGGATTTGGCTTCTTCTTATATAGATTCCCCTGACGCCGTCAATCCCCCAACATGCTACATCCAGCCAGCTTGCCAGACTCCATATTCCGATAGACTCAAGCCCCCCTTTGTTTATCTTCAAAAAAAAAAAAAAAAAAAAAAAAAAAAAAAAAAAGCCCCCCTTTGTTCCCGGAACCAGCTACGTACATGGTCCCATAGCCCCTCCAGTTGGCATGACCTGGCCAATGGCCCAGCCCGTATCATTTCTTCCTAGGTAGGGGTTTTAAACTTTTTAATATACAATAAGCAGGGTTGTATCCGGTGGGTGGTTGGTCGTCGATAGGTCTTTTTTTTTTTTTTTGATTGAAGTCGTGGATAGGTCTTATGGCTTCGCGTATGTGAATTCGAACCTCGCGCTGGGTAAAAATTTGGATGAGGGCTTGATTTCCTAAAAGAATAAAATGGAAATTTGTTCTCTCCAGATGTCAAGTAATACAACAAATCATGAAATAAAGTTAAACTCAACCCAAGTTACGAATAAGATTATTATAGGGTTGAATGGAACCCAACACAAATCACTTGCAACCCAAATTGATTTGATATGTTAGAAAATTTTATTAAACATAACACTGAATTTCATCCCCTAAACTTATGCTTAAAGTAAATGTGATAAGTTAATTCTAACATTGAATTTTAAATTTCTCCTTAAATTTGATCTCAAAATAATAATAATAATAATAATTCAATAAGCGAACCAAGATAAAGTTGAACAAAGGTTCCGTTGTTCAACTCTGGTTGAATTCATTTTAATCCCCAAAATACATTTGAACCTCAACCAAATTAAGTTGTTTAATTTATTGATTAATCATGCATATAGCTGGTTAAAGATAGAAGGAAAAAATCTTTAAAACTCCTTCAGCTTCATCTCCTATTAGATCCTCCCGTCCTCATATTAATATATATCATTCGTTCTTTAGACTCTTAACGCGTGAAGAGAGATGGTGAGTGATACTTAATTTGTAATTGTTATGTTTATTTTTTTCATACTCACTGCAAAAAATTATATTTTTTGCAACTCTTATTAGCGAGGAAAAATTTTCATGCTTATAACAATATTTTAGCAACTAAATCAAAACCTTATTGCCTAGATACAAAAACCATGAATTACTAACGATCAAAATTTTTTCTTAATAGTCGGTATATAGAATATGCCACAAATTATTAACAGCAAATTTGTTATTTAACAATTCGCTTTTGTTCTTTTGCAAGTAAATTTTAGTTACCAAAAATCAAAATTTTTGTAGAGACATTTTATTTATATTCATCTTAGGCTCTAGAATTATACATTTTTTATATGTGTCTATACAATTATTAGATTATTAATATATATATATATATATATCTAATTTTCACAATTTTTAAATAATTCAAAAATCATAATTGTACTATTTTAATAATATGTTCAAACCGGTTTGAATGACTCGTCTAGTTGATTCAAATAAAACCATGATATCGGTTCAATTCTTGGTTCCTTTATGATGACATTGACTAATAATGATGGTTTGTTGCAAATAATTTTGGTTAAAATTGATTTTTAGAGTGAATTTAAGATAAACTATTATGTGTGGAAATTAAAATAAAATTATAGAAATTTGAATCTCAATTCCATTTTAACATTTAGAACTAAGATTAGGTTAAAATTAGAATTGAAATTCTAGAAATAAAATTTTTTTGTATTAGAGTGAATTGCAACCTGACCAAACCCAACTGCCCAAAGTCAAGCATCCACTATGGCCTGCCCTCCGCTCTAGCAGACCCTGTTGCTATATCAAGCTTTAAGCCCTCGCGGATTGGCCCATAGACAGCAACATAATTTTAACATAATCTATCAAATGGATTATGGAGCATTTGTAATGGTTTTTGGTGGTTTATGATAACTGCAATGGATGTTCAGTACAAGCATATATGTATATATATATATATATTTCATTTTGAGATGTTTTATAATGTAAGGTGTTTTGGCTTAATTGTAAAGGGCTTGGTGTTTTAACTAATGTTCGAGAGAGCAACAAATCATGATGCCTTTTATTGGGACCAAATTAAATTAAATTATCTTTGAATATTTATGATTGGGTTGTATTTTTCAACGAACTTGACATTAGCAATGAAAAAAAGAGTTCTGTCAAGCCCAGTGTTTTAGTATTGCTGGTGCATGTTCTAGGCAGCATTCCAGTCATCCCGGTTTCGAATTCGAGTAGAAGAGCTTTGCCTTCCATTTTTTTTGATAAAAGGATAACTCTACCCCGACCTCCCCCATTCGGGGAAAGGTTTGGGGTAGAGTAATCTAATAAGTTCATTACCAAAAAATTGTCTGCACAGATTTTCTCTACAATAGCCTGTGGGGGGTTACCCCACCATGGCATACAATTCAAATCAGAAATAGAAATCAGATTCACGACGGCATGAGCTACCGTGTTCCCCTATCTCAGGACATGGTGGACAGAGAGGTGAACATTGTCTTTTAGAATTGTTCTGATGTCTGAAATAAAGTGGCCCGCTGGTGAGAGAATTTAGCAATCATTTGTCAAGTATGTGCAGAGAAGAAGCAAATTAGACTCAATCTAGACTTTTGGGAGCATGAGATGGGTAGCCCACAGAATACCGAGATGAAACGCGTTTGCTTCCCACAATAGTGGCCCCCCCCCGCCCTTTCGTTTCCATCCTCGAGTCGCAATAAATTGTCCGCGAGAATCCCCGATCACTGCTGTGAGGCCCAAGGTTCCCCGTTCCGCAAAACATCGGGCATCCACATTGATCTTGAAGGCATTATTTGGCGGTTTGAACCATCTGGGGGGCAAGGGGACGGTCCAAAACGTTCGCCTTATCGAGGAGCTTTAGTCGCCTCCAATGCTCGATATACTCCATACACCACAGTAGGATGTTAGCAAACTCGGGTTGGACCCCCTCTGCCTTCAGTTTGTTCCGCACAAACCAAATTCTCTAACAATACACTATGAACAAGGCAAGCTCGTCACTCCTATGTTTAGAGGCAAGGAGACACATGATTTCTTGCATGGAGGGCGCCCAAAGGCGAGTCGGAACGACTTGCCAAGATATACTTGCAATACTGGCACAATTCAAAAAGAAGTGATGAAAGTCCTCAATCTCCCTCAGACAGAAAAGACAATGAGGGTTAACATCAATCCCCCTATTAGAGAGATTGTACAGAGTTCGAAGAGAGTTCTTGAATAATCGCCACCCAAAAATTAGGATCTTGCTCGGTAGCCTTGTCCTCCAAATGGCCCCGTAACAGCTTGAGAGAGAAGGATTTTCAGTCCCGCCTTAAGCCATCTATGAGCCGACTTGATTGAGAACTGGCCGTTCGCCTCGTGCCTCCAAAAGATACAATCTGCCTGAGGATAGCATGGAAGAGGAACACGGCTTACCACCTCCCACCCTGCCTCGCCAACTGCAGCCAAAATCCTGTCCTTGATACACCCATTAGACCCCTCAATGAAGTAGCTCACCGAAACGTCCTCCGGAATGGAAAGTGGCAGCGGTCCCGCCTTATAAACGCCATCGTCCAACCAATCATCTTTGAAAAACCTGACCCTTCTCCCGTCACCTATCCTCCACCTACACCCCAAATGAATCATATCAAGCGCCTTAAGAATGCATTTCCAGGTGTAAGAGTTAGTTTGTCTTGACACGCACTCCCAGATGTTAGAGTTGGGAAAATATTTGGCTTTTAATACCTTGGAGCAGAAGGATGTCGTGCACGCTAATAGTCTCCAAACTTGTTTAGTAATAAAGGCATAATTGAATATATGAAGATCTCTGAACCCCAACCCCCTCGCATATTTGGGCTTGCACATATCCTTCCAGGCCACCCAGCTCATCTTGCGCTTGTCCCCCTGTTCCCCCCACCAAAACTTACTTAACATCTCGTTAATGCCCTGACAAAACGACTGAGAAAGCAGGAAAATGCTCATAGCGTAGGATGAGATTGCTTGTGCCACTGCTTTAATAAGCACCTCTTTCCCTCCCCATGATAGTAGTCTCCCTTTCCACCTCTGGATTTTGTGCCAAATGCGGTCCCTAATTCCCTTAAACATCCTGCCTTTAGATCTCCCCAACCAGGCCGGGAGTCCAAGACAGTGATGGACTTCCTGACCCGAAGATCCGAATCGATTAGACCATGCCTCCCATTCACTTTTGTCCATATTTGAGCTGAAAAATAAAGATGTTTTATCAACATTCACCATCTGGCTCGAGGAAGTGGAGTAAATCCTAATCATCTCCAAAAATTGCGTGATATCCTACATATCTACCTTGAGAAAGATAAGAGCATCATCTGTAAACAGTAGGTGGGTAATTTGGGGCCCCTGAGGATTTAGTCTAATACCATACTGCGATCCGCGTGCCACCGCAGAAGAAATGAGAGCCAACAGGCCTTCCGCACAGAGGAGGAATAAGTACGGAGATAGTGGGTCCCCTTGCCGTAGCCCCCTCTAGGGTTCGAATAGCCTAGATTTGAAACCGTTGACGTTGACACGGAAGCTAACAGTATTCATGCAGCATAACATCTAGTTAATCCATTTCGGGCAAAAGTTCATAGCCTCCATGATCTGTTTTAAGAAACTCCATTCAACCCTGTCATAGGCTTTGGACATATCTAACTTTACTGCCAACTCGCGTCTTTTTCCCCCCTTGAGCCTCCGAAGAGAGTGAATTGCCTCATAGGTGATCAACATGTTGTCCGTGATAAGCCGGCCCGGGACGAAAGCGCTCTGCTCCTCTCCAATGACCTCGTTGAGAGTAGTTTTTAATCTGTTAGCCAATACCTTAGCCAAGACTTTATAAACAACATTACACAGGCTAATAGGCTGAAATTGCGACAAATCCTGAGCGTCCGCCTTCTTCGGAATCAACACCAAGGTAGTAGCGTTAATCTCCTGTATATGTCTGGCCATTTGGTTGTGGTCTCTCTCCTCCATAAACAATTTGCACCAATTAAAAATATCACGACCGACGATGCTCTAATGCTGCTGAAAGAACCCCGGTGACATCCCATCAGGCCCAGGAGCTTTTGAGGGTCGCATACTCTTTACAGCTTTCTCAACCTCAGCCATACACAATGGCTTGGTCAATCCTCCCCGCTGGGCATCTGAAATTTTTCTTGAAATAAGACTAGGGACTCGGTTCGCATCCGGAGGGTTGGACGATGTATAAATATCAGAGAAGTGAGAGACTGTGAGATTTAACATGTCGTCTTGGTCTCTGACCTGCTTCCCATATTTGTCTATGAGCATCTCAATGAAATTTGTTCGTCTCCGATTGGAAGCCAACCGGTGAAAGAAACTCGTGTTCCTATCCCCCTCCATAAGCCAATGGGCTTTTGCTCGGAAACTCCAAAGTTGCTCCTCATCCTCCAATAAAATATTAATTTGAAATCTGAGTTTCCGGATTTCGTTGTCCCGCGCATCGGTAGGAGCTTGGTTCAACAATGCAGATAGCTCCCGTTGTTTCCTTTCAATGGCCTTTCTAAGATTCCCCCTCCTCAATCTGTTCCATTTGGAAAGCTCCACGCCGCACTTCTCGATCTTCCATTGCAGGACATCATAAACTGCAGCTCCCCTGTGGTTGTTCGACTCCCACACATGTTTGATGATTTTGGTAGCTTCAGGGTCGCGGACCCAGAAAGATTCATATCTGAACTCTTTTGGGGGCCTCCGCCTACCCTTCGTGGGATTCAGTAGTAATAGTAGCTGGCAGTGATCAGACGAGGCCGTCGTGAGGTGGACAATCCTTGCAAAAGGGAACAGGTCGGTCCAAGACGGAGTAGATAGCCCCCTATCAAGTCTTGCTTCCACCCTCTGAGTTCCACTCCTATTATTACTCCATGTCATAGCCGCGCTCGTGAATCCCAGATCCTGCAGATTGCAATTATCAATAGTATTACAAAAAAGGTCCATCTGAGCTTGATTGCGCGCCCTCAAATTGATATACTCATCTGGACCCAACACTTCATTGAAGTCTCCCATCACGAGCCATGGAGAGCCACAATTACTCGCCAGTTGATTGAGAATACTCCAGGAAATATGGCGGCGATGAGTCTCGGGGTGGCCATAGAATCCCGTGAAGCGCCAGCCCAAAAAATCAGCATCAATATGATGAGCCGAGAAACTCTGAAGAGAAGCAGGATGATAATTGTTCCAAAGCATTGCCAAACCACCACTTCTAGCAACGGACTCCACCACAAAACAAGAATCAAAATGAAGCCTCCTCCTGATACGTTCAATTTCCTGCTTATTACATTTAGTTTCACACAAAAAGACTAGCTTGGGCACTTGTTTCTTGACAAGATAAAAAAGATTGCGAATTGCACGTGGGTTCCCAAGCCAACGGCAATTTCACACCAAAATAGCCATATCACTTGAGGTGGGCCTGGAAAATCCCTAGAGCCTCCACCTCCATATCTAATCCCTCGACCATTTCCTTAGCCCTCTTTCCCCCAATCGAACTTTCATCCGACTCCCCCTCCTACCTTCTTTTTCCCCTCTCTAGAACCCCTTCCGAATCAGTCACCAACTCCTTTCCCTCCACCAGCCTAGCTCTCCTTTTCCACCCGCCTTTACCACCCGTTGATAGTTTCCGTTCCATTGCAGCGTTCTCGCCTCGCTCCCCTCCCGAATCTCTATGGTAGTGACCAAAAACCCCCTTACTCTCCCCCCCTCCAATTTGCACCTTGACCTCCACCAACCCCCTTTCCAACTCCTCTTTGAAACCCTCCAGAGTCCTTGTTCCTCCCATAGATTCCCTTTCCCGCGTTTCATCGGGACCCTCCCATGTTTGATTCCACGTCCCCTTAGCTGTTTCAGCCTCCAATTCTCTAGTTTTATAGTTGCCGCCGACCTTCTCCCCATCTCCCAGTCCTATTCTTCCTAGCATCCACCCCCCTTAAGTTTCCGACAACTCCTTCTCCCCCCCCTTCAGAGGGCAGCAGCACATGGTTCTCCTCTTCTTGGTCGGGCGCCTGGGTAGCAGGATGCATAGCTACGCACCCAACCTGATCCATGGAAGAGTTTCTGCCATCTCCCCATGCCACCGCATCCCTTTGTTCATCACTGGCCACCTCATTGCTACTCTGTCCTCCCTACATTGCCATAATGCCCATCTGATCATTGGCCCCCCAAAGTTCAGCATTTCCCCCGCATTCAACATTCACCGCAACTAAGGTCTTCAGCCCCAGACTTTCCTCCTCCCGCTGCCATTGCATACCAAGGTATTTGACAGACATAGATCTGAAAACCGAGCCTACCTCACCCCTCATCCTCATCAGCCTTACTCCTGCTTGCAACCAACTGCCATACGACATGTCCGCCTCTACCAAACTCCTTTTCTCCATCGGATTTGACATACATTCTTTGTGGGCATGCCCCATAACACCACATAAGTAGCAGAATATGGGGAGCTTCTCATATTGGAAGCTAATCCATCTCCTTTGTTGATCCCCAACTCTGATAAACATGCCTCTTCATAGAGGTTTTCTGCAATCCAATACCACCCGAAGCTTCACGTCAGTTTCTGATGCTTTGATATCAACTACTTCCTCAAATGTATTGGCCACATTGCGTCCCAGGTTGCTTTTGTCAACGATGAAAGGAATACCCTGTATCTGCACCCAAAGAGGCGTTTTTACGAGCACAATCTATGCGTAGTCCAGTTCGTCGTTCAGTTCTTCTAGGATAACCAAGTTCCGATCGAACAGCCATGGCCTCCCCTCCATCACCCTATTTCTGTCTTTGTGATCGGAGAATGAAGCCTGCATCAAGTTCTCCCCGATTTCAGTGAATTGAAGCTTCCCTCTCGTTCTCCAGAGCCGACGCAACATCCCCTCGAAATATTCTTTGTTGAAAGATTTCGTCGACCAGAGCGTGCAGAGAAGAGCCGGATCCTTGCCCGGTGAGACCTTCTTGATCGCACTTCCCACAATAGATAGCGTCTGGAGTTCGACCTCTAGCAGCTCTTCCGTATTAAGCTCCATCGTCTCTTTCTTGTCCGACCTTCTGATCCTCCGATGCGAGCTTCCGAATAGCTTCCCCCGCTTTCAGAGACTTACCGGCCGAGTTTCGCCGTCTTCCCTTCCTCCGTCGCCCTCACCCAGACTCGAGCATGAACCGGTCGCCTGTCGAGCCTTACAGGGGAGAGACTCTGAATACGCAAGAAATGGTGTTGGATGGCTAGCTTTGCCTTCCATTTTAAGAGTGTGATTGAGTGCATATACTTGTTGGTAAAAATCCATTGCATCCAATTGAAATAATTTACTTTGGATGGTTTAATTGTAAATATATAGCTTTCGAATCTTAAAAAAAAAAAAAGAGTCCGACCCCCTCAGAAGTCACAGCTCGCAACCCAACATGGACATGGTAGGCAATAAAATAAAATAAAATAAATGTCCCAAGTCACTAGATATTTGGGTTGTGATAGTCGTAGTACTGGCTGGCCTAGCTAAAATTTAACCCTACCCGTGAAACCTGCTAAATTGACTGGGAACCTGTTTCGCCTAATTTAAGTGGGAAAATTACAGTTATCAGGTAATTAACTTCACTAAACTCCAAAAAAAAAAGTGCTTAAAATTGCTTTCGTAAAAATCGAACTGGATTTGTAATCAAGGTTAGGATTGTGATTAAAGAAAAACGGAACGTGAGAAGCTCAAATCCGATTTACTTATTTATATTTAATAAAAATATTTCTTTATTTATATTTAATATAAATTTGTTATATGCATAAAATTTTGAAGAATATAATTTTGTTAGACAGCACTAATAAGTTCATCTGTTAGCATATTTAATTCGCATGCTAAATTTTGTGATTGTGGAATACATATTTTCTGAAATAGCATATGTTACAATTTAAAATGTACCGTTAGCGTCAAGGAAGAAGGGGTGAGGCAAATTGGAATTTAAGAAGCCGAGTTGCACGGTTAATGGAAAGGAACGTTTTCCCGTGCGAGTTGTTCTCACTTCTCAGCCACAAGTCATGCTCAAGGATATTATCCAAAAAATAATAATAATAAAGAAAAAGGTTTTGCTGACGGCGATTGAGAACGGACCCCGTTAGAACAGGAAGGGAACGGTGGACGCCCATATCATGATACGAGCCATCGGAAGAGAGGGAAGGTAGAAGACTAAAGGCATTGATTGGTACGTGGCGTTATGAGAGTTACGAGGAGGCGTATGTTCCAGCCCGATATCGGAAATCTCTATGCCTTAGGCCACGATGGAGAGGACTTTAACGTTGGAAATGATTCAAATCATTCAATGTTTCTGCTACTCGGTTTGGCGCCCATATGGCCTGCGTTACATAATTTCTTTCATTTTTTTTTTAAATTTTTTTTACAGTGTTATCTGTCTTTGACGACTAAATAACTGACTGAGAACAACTCAAAAAGAGAGAATTTCTCTGTTCAACTTCCAAAGATGAACTTTTTATTCTACACACTATTAGCTCACTTTTGTCAACCACTTTGGAAGACCTGACGGTAGCAATCTAGTAAGGTAATTAAACCTAAGCTAATAGTCATATTTGTGCCCAAATTCATAGACAACGGACCTCAGATGTCACTTATCTAGTGCAAGTGGTAGGGGCAATGAATCTCTTAAAAGAAGTCGTGGTCTCGATTCCCCTCCTCTTCATGAAGAGGGATTTTTCGACAAAAAAAAAGTACCCATTGAAATATAAGTTTCATAATTTTTCTTTTGATGGTGGGAGTTTTAGAGATTTTTCCATGATATGAGTTGTTTAAGAATAAATTTCTTTAATGGTTTGAGAATGATACATATGTCACATTGTAATATTCAGTTGTCACATTGTATAAATACTAATAAAAAAAAATCTATTACATGGATTATCATCTTCAGAAAAGACTTAAATAGACTAGTAAAAGCCTTTCAAGAATGGGTATAACAATTCAATGCTTATCATAAGGATGGAGGCTCCATGCTTATCATTTAATTTTCAGTTTTCATATTTTTTAAATTTAATTCATTTATCATGCTTAATAAATCTCATTTTTATAATGTTACAAGAATAATTTCCAGCGAAAATTTATATTTTGTGAATTACAGCACCATTAAGACTTAAGAGTGAATATATATCTATTTCATGCGTACATCATCATGCCGTGGGCGTGGTTGGCCAGGATTTATGTTTTGAGGAGAACAGAGGACGCTTGCTGTTACTACTACGCGTTTGATGGCCGGTCTTCTTAGGGCCCACATCAATTACAATGCTTCGGGAACAAAACCTGACATTTATTAAGGAGAGGGGTGCTTTTTTAAAAAGAATTTTTAGTCTTGTTTTGTTTTGTTTTTTTTAATAAATGCATAGAGATAAGCAAGGGTGCAGTTAAATGCACTCGTAAAATCGAAATTTAGTAAGTCATTGCATTAACCATCAAAATCAAATGCGCGCATGGCCCGTCTAAAAAGGCGCATTTATTTATTTATCAATTTCAAAAATTGGTAATTCAACATCCAAGCCGTATAAAACATTAATCTCTTGTAGATAAATGATTTATAAATTATTATAATATTATAATACATGTGTAAATGGATTTAAGTATTTTTTCATGATTATGGATTAAAATATCTATTTTTGAGGTAAGATCCATGTAAAAGCAAACGATTTTAAATGTTATATTTATACTATTTCATTCTTCAAAATTTTTAATAATTAGATTTCCACCGTGAAAAGGTTATTTTTTACAACATATGAATGAAAATTTATTTTTTAGCATAATAAAACAAGAGCTATTAAACACGATAAATGGGTTAGATTTTAAAAACATATATTTTAAAAATTAAAAACTAAGAATAAATATACAGCCTTCATGCTTTCTGTAAGCACTAAATTATTATTCAAATCATATACAACTAAGTTGTTGCTTACCTTGCTTTTTTTATAACTAATTTTTTTTTCCAAATCTTAATCATTTACAATATTTTTCTTATATGCATATATTTATGATACCAAAATTCATTTTAACTGTAACAACAGATGTATACGGAAATCCTTGGGTCCCACGTGACATCACACGTGCGGAAAATGGTGGACAGTGGCCCAACTGGTGTTTTTGGGCTGGGCTTGCGCATTGCAGATCCAGTGGTGACTATCTGACTGGATTTAACGGCGTACGAAAACAGAAATGGAGACTGGCTAGTTTCAAACTAGGATGCCGATTGCATGCGCCCGCAGCATGCGCACACACCTATTTGTTTTATTTTATTTTTTTTTCAAAATTTTTTTACAATATTATCAATCAAACTTACCTAAAATGCCACTAATTTTCAAAAATAAAAAATAAATATCTAAAATACTCTAAAAATGATAAAATTTTATACACATATTAAATACATTTATATTAACAGTTTTTTAAATAAATTTTGAAAAAAAATAAAAAAATAGGTGTATGCGCATGCTCGCGGACGCATGCAATCGGAACCCTTCAAACTAGGCTTTTTTTTTTTTTTTTTTGCAAAATCGAGTTATGCATCTAATTTCATTTTTGCTCCGATATAATATAAATTTTAGGTATTTTGTAAAATAAACCTCATGAGTTTCATAATCTTTGCAAACTTTTTTTTCCTTTGATAATTATAATCTTTGCAAACTGAAACCCTGCACTTGAGGTTTCTGAACTCTGAAGCAGCACAATACCAGAAGATTTTATAACAACAGCTAAAATACCAATAGTACTCGTAAAACAACTTAAAAAGGCCTTTGCATCCCTAAGTTGAAAATCACAAGCATATATATGGTTTGTTTTGCCAATATTGAAAATTTAGGGTTACTTTTGAAAATACCAAAACATGTGCGCTGCAGGACATTCTTATGTGCTTACAATGTCTATATTTTGCAAAAACTCATTCATGAACTTGCCTAGATTAGTCCGGTTTGGCCGCGTGTTTTGAAAGTAGAGAGCGCATATTTTATTCTACTTTTAAATTTTTAATGGGTGTTTGGCCCTACTTTTAATTTCAGCCGAGATCTTCTCACTTCAATTAGCTTTTTAAGCACCGAAAATAAAAACACGAAATCTAAGCTTATCCAAAAAAGCAGACCGGAGCGATAAACCCAAGGTCAAAAAATTATTCGTAGAACGCCAGAACAGACTACGGATAACTTCTTTTAAAGATTCCTAAATAAATGTTAATAAATCATCATATGCAATGGGATCGTTGCTTAAATAAATAACAAGTCTTTGATTTTTATATTTTAAAAAATATATATTTTTAAATTTAAACCATTTATAATATTCTTTTATGTGCGTATATTAATTCATGAGGCATGATTCCATGTATCCATCTTTACAGGAAAACATTTTTTTAAAAATTTCTTTATGAAATTGTTATTCTAAGTATATTTAACTCAATACAAGCCTTGTTATTTTTTAGATGTATATATATATATATATTTGAATTTAAAATATATGGTATTTTTAGTCATTTTCACATTTTCAACGTTAGAAATGATTAAAATGCCCATATATTTGAAATTCAAAAAATGTATATATATCTCTAAAAATCATAAAACTTGGTATGTGAGCTAAATACGCTCAAACTAACACTTTTGTAAAAAACTAAAAATAAGAAATTGGATAAATGGACAGCGGCATGGGAACTCTCATGCAACCGGCCTTTTGGTACTGCCATTCTTAATTTATAATGTGACAGTTCACTTTAATCGCGTGTAAATATTTAATATGGTTTGAGAGTAGGTAAGAAACTGTTAACATGTGAGAATAAATCTATAGCATATAAAAGTTTCTAATTAAAGTAAAATTTAGCAAAATACATATATGAATACAGAAAAATATTATAAATGGTTTAAATTTTTTAAAAAAATGAAATACAAAAAGCAAAGAGTTGTGACTTAATTAATTAATAACCTAGTGGCCAAGCGCCATTTACACTAGTGGCAGTGTCCCATAAGGGGTTGGTCTGGGTTTCGATCATAGCAGTTCGCAGGTGGAGCTGTCTCTCTCTATTTTGTGGGAGTTATATCTTCCTTACTCATGGATTTTAATGCAAGTTTAAAATGCTTTCTGGGTGCTTTATATATATATATATGTAATTTTTTTATAAAAAAAGTAATAACGTAGTGGTATATGATCTTTACCCATACACGTCGTCCTTCAGTAGTCACTTGATAATTTGCCCCACTCCTGCCTTACTGTGTATGGATTGTCTACACCAGTGGATTGCGGATAAACGCTCTGGGAATTTTGATTCCATGAAAATTCCCAAAGCCAACAATACGTGCACAGAGGTTTGGCGATAGAGGACTGTCCTTTTGTATGAAAGTTGGATTTGGACGGCCCAGGCAAAAAGCTATTGTTGATGGTTCCCGAGAGGAGCAAGCCCATTTATTAGAGTGACGAAATTCTGTGAGTTTAGACCGTTGATGGGTGGCAGGCTAGCTGAGGCTGAGAGGCTGTGCCAGTTTTGACACCGTAAAAACATGGTGATAAAAAAAACTAGCTGGCCCAGTCTCAAGGTCCCTTTGTAGACTGGCCTAGACAGGCCCAATTTCTCCTGCCTCACTACAGATGGAATGGAATTCTGGGGATTGTTAAGTTCATCTGTTATGACCAATGAATATGGAATTTTTCCGATACGACCCATCCAGGCATATATGCATCCTTTCTCAGGCAGGCCTCTTACACCTTTGTCACCTACAGGAAAAGGAAGTCACCCCAACCAGTCGTCAGGAAGGACATAGGTCGATCAAGATCCATCATTCCTGTCACCGTACCTGCTGCTGCTGCTGCTGCTGCTGGGTGGGTTTCTCAGGAAGGAGGTGTTGTAGGTCACTTCCACATCCTATCATATCACAATTCGCACATGCTCGGTCGCTTTTCGTGGATGGGCGGGCCATTAGCAATCCATGATTGTTTAATTCGCAGCTGTTTCACCAGCCCAATATTTATTTTGTACCCTGCAGCAGTGATCATCATCAGAAAGCCAAAAAAAATCCCAAGGTCCACAGTCCAAGTAGTAAAAGCCATTGCATTGACCCAAAATCCAAAATCCGTATCATGCCTAGTACAGTGCCTCCCTTTACTACCATTTCAGTCATCCATGACTGAAAGACTGCAGAATGATACCTATCCCTTCTCATCCCTTTGGCTTCTTTTCATAAAACAAACATAATAGGGGCAAGCTTGTTTGGGAGGGCAACCTCTTGCATGTATTCACTAAGTAGTGGTGATTGCTCCCTCCCATGATTTCCCAGCCATGGATTCTACGTAATTACTAATTACTTTAATTAAAAACAATGATTAAATCTCCAACAGTTGTGATGGGGCATGAAGCAATTTGGGCGTCGCGGATATGTTGATATGCATTAATTCCCGAGGATAGATTGTGTGGTCACCACTGACTTAGTTTTGAGGTCAGTTTTGAGAACTGAAGCGGGCATAGTAGGATGAAGCTTGGTGATGAAAAAAAAAATTGCAAGCTTTTTGGGAAAGTAGGTTGTCGTACGTAATTCCATCATCTTTACATTAACAAGGCTGTCATTTCAAAGTTAGAGACTTTTCTTTAAAGGCGGACAGCCAAACACTTGTAGAGTATTCGCCTCTGTGGTTGCCCAAAGATAAATGCTGCTTTTAGTCACATGGCCACGCAATAAAAACCTAAAGATGCTTGTTTGAAGCTAGCATTTAAATGTGGGCCACTTTTGAGCAGATAATGCCATATTTTACTTTTTAATGTTGCTTTATCAGTGCTTTGCTTTAAAAGAGATGAGGCTTGTCATTTGGATCTAATGCAAAGTTGCCCATGAAATGAAAAGCTTCCTGGCCAACATAAAGGAGGATTTCTTGCTATACTGTAGCATAATCACCAATATACATGCAGCCCATGATCGGGCTCTTGCTCATCATCAGAAGCAGAACTTGATCAGAACTTAAAGTAAGCAAGTTGAAACTGGACGTGGTTTATAACCCTAAAGGGGTGGCAACAGTCTCTTCATTATTGTTGTGAGCATGTCCATCATAGGAAAATTTAGTGATATTGTTAGATATTAATTAGAATATTGTATGAAATTTATAAGAATATCTTAGGGCTTAACCATAAAATCAGGTAAGATAATTGTAATTAGTCATAGAAAATGATCGAAAGGATCAGAATAGAGATGTTATTTTTCATTCTCAAAACAACTTTTTAAAATTTTAATGTAACTTTTCATTTTTAATACAACTTTTTTACATTTCCAAGTTTCAATACCTTTTTTCTCATTTTCCTATATCCAACCATCCATTCCCATCTCGTGATATCTCCATCCCATTCTTATCTTCTCCCAATCCTTCCTAACCAGCATTTTTGGAGTGTGCGGGTTGATTCTAAGTCAATCACATTAAATAGATGATCTTTATGCCTGATTTTTCACTTTAACATCGATGATTAAAAGGCAATAAAAAGAAATAGTAACGGTTATGAAGCCAAGCTAGTGAGAGATTTTGCCTGCGCGGCTATGGATATCACTACTCCTCAGGATACACAACGACAGGTCGTATGGTGGAAAAGCCACGGAATTTTCACTTTAACACGCATTCCATGGCGCCCAAACTTCCAAACATTATGCAACCGTTAGATCTGAGAAAGAGGGAAGGGGAGATTTTGCCATGCTTTAACTGTATTTTCTTCATTCAAGCTCTCCTTTCGTTGCATCTCAGTATACTTTAGCCTTTCAAATTATTTGGTGTCCTTGTGTGCCTTTTGGACCATCGGAGATATGGGCCTTTTTGACTGAGATCCATTCTCTTGGAAAAAAGGACCACTTGGCATTTTGATTCGTCTTTATATGGTGTTTGATGAACCCAAATAAAAAAAAAATTCAGGTTTATCAGAAATTAATAAGATGGTTGAAACGTTGAACCATTTGATGCAATTAACGGATCAAAACCATTCTATATTAATTTTTCAAATTTTAATTTTAGTGTTTTTAAAGGTGGCATGGATCACAGAATACTCAGTCGAATAAGAGCCTAATTTACTCAACGATAAAAAAAGCCTAATATATTTGACGGGGAATTTTTTTTAGCAGCCACAAGTATCGTTGCAAATAACTATTTTTCCCCAGATGGAGGATAATGCCCTAATCTGGGTTTGAGTTTGAATTCGAAAACTTCTTATACACTCACACTTATAACATTTGTGTCAACTATTTGATCATCCAAATGTTGACAATAATTATATTTCACTATAATAATTTTCCAAAATTTAACTTATGGTGTCTTCAAAAAAGGGGTCATTTCCCCCCTATAATTTGTCACGTATTCACGTACAATTATTCTATTTATTTTAACTTTGTTTTCCTTACTTCTAATCATTACCTTTATTGTATCACGTGATTATCTTATTTATTTCAAAAAAAATTTCGTCAAATTGTTTCTCTCTTCCTAAATACATCCTTATTGTGATGAATATTTTTTTCCAAAAATTTAATTTATCGCAATGAAAATAGATGTTGTAGGCTTTTTCCACTGTCATGTAGGAATGAATTTGTAATGCAAAATTTTCATTCCAAATATTTTTATTTACAAAAATTTATCAATTTTAACAAAAATAATCATTGAAAATGAAGAGTTCTCTTTTAGTGGGATTTAATTGTTTTTAAATAATCATTTTAATTTTTTTCGCTACTGTCATTTTCTACTTTTTATAATTTTCATTCAAAACAACCACCTTATAATCGTAGTTACTTATTATACTTCAAAACAACCACCTTTTTTAATTACTCCTTCCAACATTATACCACTTTTGAATGCATTTTAACCAAATGACTCTAAGGCAATTAGTTAGATTATTAAAACAATTATGTATCCGTACAGAAGGGGTAATTTATTTCATCTAACCTTCATTTTCACCTAGTTAGCATCTAAGTGACTATGATTGATAGGTTCCTTCCTCTTACAATTAGTTGCTTACACAAGACCCAAGGTGTTTCTCATTATACAAAAATCTATATCAATGTTTCCTATGCATATATAATATGTAGCTCATAAGTATGCATGCCTAAAGTTCTCCCAACATTATTAGCATATGTACGGGTACTAGTAACACTAAGGCTACCTTTATGCTGGCTAGTGTTTGAATTATTGTGGGCTTTGTTTCGCTGATATTTACATGAACATCCTTTAACTTGCTAGCTGAGAACTTGTGATCTTCTAATTATTATTTATTTGGGAGATAGTAGTTTCCCTTTTGTACATTGTAAGAATTGTCTTAGAATTTGAGTGTAAAGATATAATGCAAAAATATACTAATGAAAAAAAAAAGTTATCACAACATTCAATTTAATAGTGGTGGAAGATTGATTCATGTTACAGGGTATCATTTGAAGTTAATAAGAAAGAATGTTATCGTCTAGTTGCTACACTATAAGTACACTTAATTACATTCTTCCAACGAACATCAACTCTATAACAAAATTTCTTACATATAACCCATATGGACATAAATTTAGCTGAAAACAATAGTAAATGTTGCCAACTTAAAGATATCTACAATCAACTTTTAGGATTATTTTTCATAAAAAAACCTTTAATAATATTTGCAGTCAAAGAGAAATTGTTGTATATAATGTTACACGAAGTCAAAATTTAGTTGGTGTGACATTA
>JAXCLR010000073.1:22149060-22169804 GCA_035584095.1 Annona squamosa | reverse complement strand
AAAAATAAAAAAATAGGTGCAGTGCACCCGGGTGCGTTGAGGCTGAGTGCACCCGGGTGCACTGAATTGCGCTCCGTCCATGCCAACCATCCAAAGCAATGGTATTTTGTTTTTGGTTTAAAAATTCGATCGCTTATGTTACTTATAACTATAATTTTAATCATTTATAATAAAAATTATCTAACAGACTAAAACAGATACTAGGATGATCTTAAGTAAGTAAAAATTATATATTTAGCATGTGAAAAAGGATATCTGATACTTCTAACCTTTTGGATTTATCTAAATAAAATACATGTATTTAACGTTCAGGTTATATAAATTTTGTTCTAGTTGTTATTTATAATCTAAAGACATGTATCACTAATATTCTTCTATTATAATTTTTAATTAACACCATTTAATTTGTCCAATTTTTATTGTAAAAAGTTCAAATCATATTTCGGCAAATACATGTGCTGAGTAGTGTTATAAGAATTGGACTGGACCGGACCGGCCGGTTCGACCAGGAACCGGTCCAATTTCCGGTTTGATAATGCCCGGTTCAGTTCATTTATAGGAAATCGTCGAACCGGGATATGCGGTCGAATCGGGTTTGACTGGTCGGACGATTTTTTTTTAAAAAAAAACTAAACGAAACGTCGAAATCCTCCTGCTCGCATTCCCCCCTCCCTTTCGTGTTTCGTCATTTCTGAAATCTGTCGGCATCGTTTCCTCACAGCAACGCCCGCCATCATCCACACTGCTCCTCAACCCTCGCAACACCCGTTGCCTACAGCTCCCGTCGTCCGCGTTGTCCTCGTCGCGTCCCTGCCCGCCGCGCCTTCCTCCTCGAATCCCTGCGTCGTCATCGTCCGCCGCCCGTAGCTCTTGTCTTTCATGTCGTCCTCATCACTCCCTACCCACAACTCTTGTCTATCATGCCGTCCTCATCACTCCCCGCCCACTGCGCCCTCACGCGCAGCGCCCGCCGCGTTGTCGTCCCTGAGTCCCCACACCATCATCTCCTTCCACGCCGTCGTTGCCTTCAGCGCCGTCCTCACCGTTTATCATAATTAGTTGTCTTTTCAAATTACAAAAAATAAATTTAAAAATATCACGGTGATTTCAAAATATTTGGATATAATTCTTGACGTTATCTTCATAAATTTTGATTTATTTTAGATAGACTAAAATTTTCATAAATGTTACTCATTCAATATCAATGAAAATATTCTATAGTTAAACTAAATAGTAATTTAAACAATAAAAAACAATTTGGCAAGATATTGTGTCATAAATAAAATTTATTTTTTATGAAGAATAAAATTTATTTTAAAAATTGTATGAAAAATTAATTATCCACAGTATATTAGTCAGATGGGTTTGAAAAAAAAAACTTATAAAGAAATATAAATGTCTTTTTACTAACAAAATTTTATGTAAATCAATTATCTAATTCATTTGGTAAGATATTGAATAATTCTTGTTCAAATCATATTAAGATTAATTTATTTTCAAAATATTAGTTGAGATAGATTTCATAAAAATATAAAAATTAAAATAATATAATATATAATAAATGTATCATTTATTTAAATCAATTAGGTAGTTCATTCGCAAGATGTTAGATATAATGAACTAAAATTTATTTTACAGTTTTTATTCAAATCGTATCTACAACTAATATCCTCAAAATATTGGTCGCATTGTTTTTCATAAAAAATATATTCTTAAAATAAATATATTATAAAAATTTAATTAATTCAATAATATTTTATTTAAATAAAATATATTCTTAAAATAAATATATAATAATATACATGTATAAATATCATTTAATTTTATATGTAATTCATTTGGTAAGGTTTTACATATTAAAGAATGAAATTTATTTTTAATTTTTATCTAAATTATATCTAGGATTAATAATTCTTAAAATATCAGTTAAGAACTCAAGATCTTTTCTTCAGCGTCATCGGTCGCTGCTCGCTGCTCACCGCCGTCTCATTAGTAGCTAATTTGTTTTATTTCTTATTTTTTCAGGTATGTTTATAGCAATTCATTAAGGTATCAAGATAAAGAGGAAGAATTCAAGAACCAACAACCAAACAACAACAGTCGTAGCATATTATAAGTTTAAGTCTTTAAGGTTAGTTAATGTAGTTAATTTTTCTAAAATTCATGCTTAAAGATTTTTTAAAATTTGCTATTAATTTTTTCCTGCATATTTTATACTTATATTGTTGTCCTTAAAATCTAACATATATATTTAGGATTTATAAAAATATAATTTTATCAGTATATTTATTTAAAATTAAAAAATTTAATATTTATGACATCATAAGTACGTCATGCTGATGTCATCGATTCGAACTGGTTTGATTAACCGGTTCGAACCAGATCAGTTTCTTTACTGATTCAATCACAATTTCGGTTTTGACAACATTGGTGTTAAGATTTTTAAAATAAATTTTTTTAGAATACATATATTTTTATTTTTTGAAATGTGGAATTGATATTTAGATACTACTGAAAACGGTAGGAACTCAGGGTCAGTGCGAGCAACCATTGCACAGTCGAATGCTTTATTCTCCTTGTCCTTGAGTCGAGAAGAAAAACGTACACAGTTCCCGATTCCTTGAGACAGACCGCGCTCCTCTTTTCAGGCCCTCGGTTTTTGGGAAGAAAGAAGGAAGCTGCTTCACTCATTCTCTCTCTTGCTTTCCTCTCTCTCATCCCCCTCTTTTTCCTTTTGCTAAAGAATTGGTTTTTGTTCTATTTTTATCTGCTTTCATCCTAAAAAAGAGAAATACGACGAAGGAAAGACCAGGAGTGCAAAGGGTTTTTTTTTTTTTTTTGAATTTTTGTTGAATTTTTATTTCTAAAAGGTTCATGTATAATTGCCATTAATCTCAACGTACAGGGGGATGGGTAACTGAGTCCATGAGTTGCTGTACAACCAGATGGTGCTTAATTTGAGTTGATCATGGTGCAAATATATGGTTGCACAAGGAATGAAGCTACGGTTAATTAACTAAATGCAAATGAATGGGTGAGTATAAAAATTCAAAATGAAGATCAACTGGTAAACAATTTCTTTCTCGTTTCTTGTTTGATTGTCAATTTCTTTCTCGTTTTATTTAGCTGTGCATGTGATTGTTTTTGGACACATTGCCAACAGACTAAACACGAAAGGCATTCTACTACGTAGGAATGCCAGTCTGGTGCAACTTTTCCCCTCAAATTCTTTGGATTGCAACGAATCTTTGGAATTAAAATATTAGTTAACGATGGATTAGTTTCATTTGCTAAAACAAGGCCTTTAGATGTCCCTAGAGATCTAATAAAGGTAAAAGATGAAAAAAGGAGTTCTGGAATAATCATATTTGTAGAGATGCAAAGTTGTAAAGCTCAATTACTGTAATATCAGATATTTGATTTAAAATTGATATGCTTAACTTGAGAGTTTCATTGTGAAATTTAGCACATAAATGTGCAGAGAGTCACATTTTAGACTGAGTTTTTACCTAGACAGATGGAACTATATATAAACGTTGTAGATGGTAATTAAATTTGATGAATTTAAAGGGAGAATACTTTATGGTTTTTTCGACACGGAATCGGTTTGATTTTCAAACTAAAAAAATTTTTAAAATCAAATTCATTTATTTATTAGACGTTTTTAATTAGAGTATGAAAAAAATAATGATGATTGGATGCGTGAACGAACGACATCAGATTTTGCAACAACGTTATGAGTCTACGTTCAAATTTTCTAATCTTGCTTTTATAAAACCTATTTTTATATATATATTTATACGCTGTAACATTGTTATTATAGTGGAGCACATTCACACCCCCACATTTTAGAGAAAATTTTCCTAAATACACCCCATACAAAGAGAAATTTTATAAAAACTTCCATTCCGAAAAAAATAATTAACTCCGGTTATAGAGAGACTAACGAGGCAAAGCCCCTAAATACCGAGGGAGTCGAAGCCGAGTTCGGGGGAAAGCTAGCCTCTTCGGTGCCAACATGACTATGGCTTTATAAAACCTACTTATATGTAGTATTATTTACTTTTTTTCAAATTAACTATATGAAATTTATTATATCTATTGTATTTAATATTATTTAAAAAAATCTTTTTCATTTGTTTAAAAGCAATATGCATGGGGCTTATCTAAAAATATATAGACTTAATGCAATAAAATAGTTTGACAATAAATACCAATTTAAAATTATATTATCCACATTTCAATGTTTAAAATATCATTATCATACGGATAAATAATTGTATAAAATACTGTTATATTTTAATGCATGATGGAATCGATCTAAATATTTTTATAGTTTATATAGGAAAATATATTTTTAAGCAAATGTTGATCATGCATCTCTTTTTTTTTTTGACAATTGCCATGCATATTTTTAATTTGGATGAAATTTGATTCGTTAGCAAAATTAGTGACGGTGAATATAATGAATGCAGTGAACTTTCATTAATTATCAAGGTGATGAGGTTACATAATCATTTATATGTAACCCGATTATGCAGAAGGAAACTCCTATTGGTCGGCCCATGTATCTTATTATGACTTTTAATATCCTAACAAAAAAGATAGCCAATTACCACAAGGAATAAACTAGATTTCTAAAAACATAATGCTCGGGGTGTACAGAGTCCAAAATTTTATATATTGAATTGTGTCCAACATTACCTAAAGATACAATTAATTGATGGTAAGCTAGATTTTGTAGTTTAAACAACTTTAGAAATCGTAAATTATTAACTTTTTTGCTCTGATTTAGAAGTTGCTATCACACTGGACCCGTATAATAATTAATATTGATTTTCTAGGGGTAATTAGAAGCCGTTCCGGGAAAAGAAAATCGTTCAAAAAAGAGGTAGTTAGAGGCCATGAAAATGTGGGAGGAGAAATACTCTTCTTATCGATGCCACACATACGCATCGAACGAACTTTTTATTTATTTATTTATAATCGAATCAAACTAACTTTAAGTAAGAAAGAAAAACCAACTAATGCAATTCTCAGAAACAGGTATACTCGGAACTATGTTAGACAACTCAAGCGTGCTTTACACAATGATGTGAATACGATGGTCCATCGAAGTCATAGAATTCTGGTGCTGGACTGTGCTAATTAATTTCCAATTTTCCATGATCGATCAGGAGAGGAACGTGTGCATGGATTGTAATCGCGGCGGCTAAAGCCGAGCGTCAATACTTCTTCGGTCTAGAAAATGGAAGATTCACTTCTATCGCATTTTCGGGGGTAGGTACTGCTAATTATTGGAATTTACTACTCTGCCATGAGAGAGCTGCCTTTGAGGATTGCGTTCCATATATATATGCTTGAGACAGCGTTCGTCGGCTGCTGCTTGTCAGCACATGCATTTCACTTTCCACTAGAAAATCCACTTTGGACCCCCATTTACCTCCCTCGCAAGAAAAGCACACAAGCCCACATCCATATATTTTCCCACACAACCCTCAAGTTACAAAATAAAAGCACACCCCAGCCCCCTTCCCAGTGCCCCCACATATATACCCGTACACATCGACATTGGTAGAAAGAATTAGACAGATACTGATTGCTATAGCTTTCACCAACTCCTCTCTTCTTCAAATTCCTCTCTCCATATCTCCAGTCTCTACTTGTTTCTACAACTACACAATTGATGAGGATGAAACCCCAAAAACATTTTCCTTGATCCCACCTACCCAAAACCCCACTATAGTATACATAAGTTATATATAGATATATCAGAATCAGTGATCATCCACCATAGACGGGTACAAGACGACGGAGAAAATGAGAACAGGAGGGTGCACAGTGCAGCAATCCCTCACTGATGAGGCGGCCAGCATAGTAAAGCAAGCTGTGAACCTGGCCAGGCGGCGTGGCCATGCCCAAGTCACCCCTCTCCATGTAGCAAACACCATGCTCGCCTCCTCCACTGGCCTCCTCCGCACCGCCTGCCTCCAGTCCCACTCCCACCCCCTCCAGTGCAAAGCCCTCGAGCTATGCTTCAACGTCGCCCTCAACCGCCTCCCGGCCTCCACTTCCAGCCCCATCATGGGCGGCCCCCACTCCCACTCCCACTCCCACCACTTCCCTTCCCTCTCCAACGCCTTGGTCGCCGCCTTCAAGCGAGCCCAGGCACACCAGCGCCGCGGCTCCATCGAGAACCAGCAGCAGCCGCTCCTCGCCGTCAAGGTAGAGGTCGAGCAGCTTATCATCTCCATCCTGGACGACCCTAGTGTGAGTCGAGTCATGAGAGAGGCTGGCTTCTCCAGCACCCAAGTCAAGAGCAATGTCGAGCAGGCCGTCTCTTTGGAGATATGCGCCCAAAACCCTCCTCCTGTTAGCAGCAAACCCAAAGACAGTGGCGGAAACCTTCTTGCGCTGGGCACTGCCGCCACCGTCTCTCCCTCTTCTTCCCACTTGGGTCACTTCGGATTGAAAACCGGTAAAGGCAGTAGGCCTGCCGATCACGTCCGTAGCGAGGACGTGATGTGTGTTCTGGAAAACTTGATTCATAGGCGGCGGCGGAGCTGTGTTGTTGTGGGAGAAGATATACCCAGCTCAGAGGGCGTGGTTAGGAGTCTGATGGATAGGGTGGACAAAGGAGAAGTCCCAGAGGCTTTTAGGAACGTCCAGGTCATTGTCCTCCCTCTCTTCTCTTTCGGGCAATTCTCTAAGGAAGAGATCGAGCAGAAGATTGGGGAGATCAGGTGCCTCTCGAAGAGCTGTGTGGGAAGAGGTGTTGTCTTGTACATGGGAGATCTCAAATGGGCTGCTGAGTATAGGGCTAGCAGCAGCAGCTCCGTCGAGCAAAGGAGAGCCTTCTACTGCCCCGTGGAGCATATGATTATGGAGCTTGGAAGATTACTCTCTGGTGTTGCTGACGGTGGGAGGCTGTGGCTGATGGGAATTGCTACCTACCAGACTTACATGAGATGTAGGGTCGGTAATCCTTCATTGGAAACCGTTTGGGGTCTTCATCCCATCGCAATTCCCGTTGGCAGCTTGGGTTTGAGCCTCAATCCCGAAAGGTAAATTTCATTAAATGTTCTAAAAATTCAAGATTTCTTCATTGAAGTTCTTCGGTATTTCATTATTCTATATACGTGCTATGATCTTCTTCTTCTTCTTGTCTTTTTGTTTCTTTTTAAGAAGAGTCGTAGTGATTTTGGTTGAATTAGTAAAAGAATCGATTCATTGAATATGTAAAGTTTTTAAAAATATCTTTATGTGTTAAATTATCAAAAGTAAAACTGGGAATGCGAGGTCCTTGTTGATATAGTTTCTTTTGGCCTCCAAAAGGCCGAGATTCTAGCTCTCTACAGTGCGCTTCTCCTTTCCTTTCTCGTGCTAACACATACGAATAAAAGGAATTCAATTAGAACCAAAAATAGCCAAGTTCAGCAATTACATTTTTCTTTCCTGAATCTTTTCCTTGTATGACCTTTGTTAATGCTTTGCGTGAATATATACTAACGCATATATACTATCTGCTTTTCCTCGGACCAGTGATTCAAGAGGGCAATTGATTAGAAGCAAGAGAATTGGGGATGGGCCATTTTGGTCCCACCTGAAAGATGGACTAGAGAAGCAGCTCACATGCTGCTCCGACTGCTCATCCAAGTTTGAGGCCGAAGCTCGTGGCCTCCTAACCAGCGCTTCGTCTCACCATGATTCCTCCATCGCGGCTTCAAATCTTCCCGCTTGGCTCCAACAGTACAAGGAAGAGAACAGAAAACTAACCACTAACGAGCAGGTACTTGGTTTTTTTAGTCCATTCTCAATTCTCATATAAGTACAATGGCCTAGCACTATCCATAATTTTCTGTTAGAATGTGCACTATTCATATCTTCCGGTTAGAATGTGCATTCAAGTGGGGTTCTCTATTCAGGAAAGTCTGCAAATTAGAGATCTCTGCAACAAGTGGAACTCCATCTGCAGCTCACTCCACAGACCACACCGTGCACAAGAGAAGACCCTGAGCTTCTGCTCAGTCTCCCCATCTTCTTCCATCTCCTCCTACGATCCTCACTACAGCAACTTGCACCATAACAACCAAACATGGGCCACGACCATGGACACAAACCAGAGATGGAGAAATCACTTTTTCTGGATATCCGAGACAGTTGATGAAAGCTACGAACCCAATCTGAGAATGTACATTCCAGAGCGCCGGGAGCCCAAACCCGCTCCTCCAGCCAACACCAACACCAACCCCAACTCCGCATCCTCTAGCGAGACGATGGAGATGGAATACCAGCAGAGGTTCAAGGTACTCAATGCCGAGAATCTCAAGACTTTATGCAATGCACTGGAGCAGAAGGTCCCGTGGCAAAAGGAAATCACTCTTGAAGTCGCCAGCACTATATTGCAATGCAGGTCGGGTATGATGAGAAGAAAAGGGAGTTCCAAGTTCAGCGAGATGAAGGAAGACACTTGGCTCTTCTTCCAAGGTGGGGACGTCGAAGGGAAGGAGAAGGTGGCTCGGGAGGTGGCATTCCTTGTCTTCGGCTCGCACACCAACTTCGTCTCCTTGGGATTGAGCAGCTTCTCATCGACGAGGATGGACTACATGGACGACATCAGGAACAAGAGGTCGAGAGCGGAGTCCAGCTGCAGCTACGTCGAGAGGTTCGCGGATGCGGTCGGCAGCAATCCCCACCGCGTCTTCTTCTTGGAAGACATCGAGCAGGTAGATTACTATTCCCAGTTGGGTATCAAAAGCGCCATCGAGAGTGGAAGGATAAGAAATTCAAACGGCGACGAAGTCCGTTTCCACGACGCCGTCGTCGTTTTCAGTTGCGAAAGCTTCGATTCAAGATCCAGAGCGTCTTCTCCGCCCATCAGGCAGAAACTGGACGGCGAGGAAGAAGACGATAAAGCAATGCAATTCGAGCAGGATGCCAGCCCTTGCGTTTCTTTGGATTTGAATCTTTCTTTTGAGGATTTGGACGACGAATCCTCACTCGACGATGTTGGTCTTTTGGAAACGGTTGATGGAAGGTTCCTTTTCAATCTAAGGGATGATTTGTGAAATGGGTGATGTTGTTTGTCTATGAAGCTGTCCCCTTTGTGTGGCAGATTTCTTAATTTCCCTCTTTTTTTTTTTGTTGGGTGTGTTGGGGGGTGGGGCGGGGGCGGGGTGGGTTGTTCTTTAGAGATTTTTGTTCCTCAGTTTGCTAGTCCGATTCTTGGAAAAGTTAGGAATGGGTTATGGAATTTTAAGGTTGTAGGATAATTCTAGGGAACATCATGCATGTATATTACTTACTATGATCATCCTCTTGTAATATGCTTCTCTTGACCAGCTTCATTTTCATTTTTGTGTTTTCTTCCAAACGGCCGTTTTTTCGGTTATCTTCTCCGAGCACTCTGTAATAACTGCATTTGTAGTCATAACATCCAGTCCACAATACATCACCTGCTAAATCCTACGCTCATTCCACGTGCAAAACATGAAGGGGCAACCCACCCTGCAATTCCTTTATGGTTGGGAATTTCATGCCTGCATTAAACATCAACGGTCAGGATCATCTTTGAAGTTTGACCAACAAGCTTGACAGAGACAGGACGGACTTATTCCTTGGCCCCATTCATCATCTGAGGGTGTAGTGATGTGGGTCAGGACAAAATGGCAAGTTACATTTATGGATTACAGTCCAAAAATGGCGAATCAGCGTTTATGAAGGATGGCCCAAACTATTTCTAACCGGCGGACGAAAAAATGTTCATAGATATGAGCCAATAAGAGACCCATTATACATATTTAGTTGTATTTTAAGTGAAAATATAATATTTATGCGTTATATAATTGTATTTTAATTTTTTTCATAAATATATATTTTAAGTGTATTTAATTAATATACCAAGTTTTATTATTTTACAATATTTTTCATATTTATTTTTATTTTTAAATTTTAAATCTTTAAGGGATGAAAAATTACTTAAATTTATCTGAAATTGATTTTCTTTTAAAATAAAAAATGCGTAATAATATTGTAAAATAGTAAAACTTGATACATAAGTTAAATATATTTAAGAAAACATGTTTATGAAGAAATAGTTTTAAAAAATAAAAAACTAAAATTGAATATTAAATTTTAATTTAAAACATAACTAAATGTATAAAATCGGTCTCCGAATAAATAAAGTAAAAAAAAGCAATTATTTCCATTAACTAGCTTAACTAACTATATACAACTCTTTCTAATTCTTATACAAATTTTCCATTCCCTACGCATAACGAAACTCTTTTTATCTCATTCTTATCCAGTTAGTCATGAACAAACAACTCAAACAACATTAGCAAGAATCCGATATAGACTTCATGCAAGCAGTAATCTCCAATACAATACTGCAAGGTTCATTTCTCAAAATAAAATAAAATTCAAACGTCTCGTAAATGGATGGCTTCTATCTTTGTTATAAGTTGTAAGTAGCTAGATATGATATAGTTCATGTTATCTGTCAATGTGAAGAATAATTGTGAGGCTCTCAAACCATCGTACGCACTGGGACTGTGGTTGAAAATTGAGCCCAACTATATGACTGATTTTCAATGTAGCAGATGGGAATTTGTGGGACCCGAGCATACAATTGGGAATATATATAGTCGTCTACACATCCATCTCATGCAACAGGCCCGTACGGCAGCAGAGCAGCTACGTGGCGTGGGGGCCATCATGCTAGCTGCATGCATGTGACTGCTGCTCTTTCTCTCTCTGTATGTATATATATATATATCTATATATATATTCACCTAAAAGCATAAATCTAAAAGATGAACCTGTCAGATGCCCCACTCCGTTTCACGTATGATTGATCCGATCGAGCTAGGCACGCGCTATATATAGAGCACACATGTGCATACTTTCAATTACGTAAAAATGTTTATTTTTTTCTGAAAAAGGGAATTTAAAAAAGCACGAAAATAAATACAAATTTATTTATTTTTATTAAAATTCATTAGGTTTAAAACGTAGTGTTTCCAGGATATATATGGGTGCACCTCTTGAAATGCATGTTTAGATTATTTTGGTCCGAGTACATTTGATACATAAGCTGGCTGCATGGCATGCAGTTTGTGGTGTGGTGTCCCTTCCCTTTGGAATGTTCGTCTGCTTGGCTTGGATGCATTTAGAAGTCAGGGAGATATGCGTGCATATATCCATTTGGTAGGGCAGCAAAAAGGATGTTGACAAGGTGGAAATTAAAGAAAAGAGCCGCTGCATGGGACATTTAGGTAGACTGAAGCGCCAAGGTCTGCTTAAAGTGCAAAGACATTTTGCATATATCACAACAAGGATGATGTGGCCAACCATTATTGAGCTGAAACCAAGCCTTACGTGCTGAGTTGTGCATACAGATATACATTGGAACTCCATATATATATATAGCAAGAAAAGACTATGTTATTTTTTTAAAAAAAAAAAAAGAAAAGGAAATATTTATGGTAATTAATTGAAATAGCGTGCTGCAGAGAGAGAAAGGCTAGCTTGCTCATACTTAGCAGTCATAATAATCAAATGAATTCAGGTTAATAGCTAGTTAGCTAAATGAATGTTGTTTGGCTATTCCGCTTTTACATTAAATCAAACCTATATGTTTTTTAAAAAAACCTATATATTTCTTCCAAAAAATTTTTGGTCAGTTCTAGCCGATTGTCTTTATCTGCTTTTCCAGTTTCCTTTAAGCTCCATAATCAACGAGTTCTAATTAAACTAATGCAGTTAGTTCTTTGTTGTTGCACGGTTATTATTATTATTCTGTCTTATTGGCTAGTGATGTTATAATATTAACTTTACTGTGCAATAACTAAGAACTATCTGCAGTAGTTTAATTGGAACTGTTATGACGGAAACATATTTATAGGACACTCCTGTTCGAATCTGATATAAAGAACATGTTTGTAGTGCACACGATTTTACAATATATATGGAGCAGACCATGTGAAGCTACTTTTAGAAACAAAACTGTGTGAGGAGATTTTTTATTTTTTATTTTTTTAAAATGAGAGCTGTAAGAACTTTTGTCACCACTTGGATGTCGAGTGTCTGAGATAAGTGAATATATAGTGTTAGGGTAAGGAGATCGAAAGTTTGAAATTAGACATTTACCTCTCTCCTGATAGACATCTTTGTTAGGTATCTAGTCATCCTAGGTAGATAACTTAATAAAATTAAAAAAATAAATAAATAAACTTTTAGGAATGCCAAAATTTGAAAGAATATGTATTATGATGCTGATATAAGTTAGTTCCAAAAGACTTCAGCCATAAGTCTTGAAGTTATTGTTAAAGTATAAACTTTAACTACAAGTTTACAACTAAAAGCTTACTTTTTATCGCATCTATTGTATTACTTATTGTTGCTAAAAGCTAATTTTTGTGGACAATAATAATTTATATTGGTTAGTAATATTTATTGCAACAAAAAATGTTGATTCTCCAAAGATATATTGCAAAATGTTGATTTTCTTCTACCTAAGGTGCAGAGGCTTTTCTGCTCAACAAGAAAATCTACACTTTGTAACATGGTTTGGGAACCTTTTTCTTATTGCAAAAATAATGTTCTAACGGGACAAAAAATAATAATATCAAAGTGCCAAGTTTTAGCCACAACTTTCGCTACATCTTTAATAAGCATACATATCGTGCCAGAGTTATCAAACATCATATTTAGCATCGCTGAGCATTCATGTTCTCGTAATTGTAGTGGTCTTTAATGCCCATGCACAACAAAATTGCTGGAAATTTTGTTTCCAAAAAAATAAAATTATTGTAATTAATTAAACTAGAAAAATCAATCAATTATCAAGCGAAATCTAATCTAATTTGATTTAACGAACTATTTTTTGAAAGTCTTAGTATTATCAATTGATCATTAAAACCAAGTATCAAATAGTATAATATAGTAGCAAAGCATTCATTTTTATATCACATTTTAGAATTTAAGTTTTAAGTTTGTATTTATTATATTAATTTTTTAAAACAATTGTATTAAACCCATGAATTTCAACTGAACCGAAAGGTTGAATTGGTTGGACCGTGAACTATATATAAAACCAATTAATTAATTCAGCCAAAGTCTTAACCTGATTCCGCGCAGCATTGGGGCACCATATATATGAAGGGGATCTCACGTGCATGGATGTTGTATACAACCACACGCAAGTAGGGCGTACCGTGCAAGTATGCATGAAGGTGAATCCTACTTGAAAACTGAAACATTCGATGATTTGCATATCATTTTAATTGCATCTTTATAGCTGCAATCGATTGAAGTAATCAGTTTGCAGGTGGGCAGGCTCACGTGTGTGACACCCTGCGGCATGGGCTTCCGAGCATGTGTAAGAGGATAAAAAAGCAGCGTAATTGATGATACTCCTGTACTTCCCTAGGATCAATCAAACATGACTACCCCCATGCATTTGTGTGTGATTGGTGTTATAATTCATTGAACTGAACAACTCTGGCAATTAGTGACCATTACTCTGCCAATGTACTGCTGCGAGTATTGCACATGCACCTGGAAATTTCCATAATCAATGAAAGGAAAGCCAAATCCACCCCTTCAAATCATGGCTCCTTGTTTAGATGCAGCCCTTCAACTGGTGGATCAGAAAATTATGAAAAATAAAATTATCCAATTTCGACAAATAATTACCTTAAAGAATAATCTCGGAATGTTGCTTGTTTCTTCTTAAGTATTCTGGGGATTTGGCCTGTCGACGGTGTGAATGTTAGACAATTTGCTAAGTTCACTAGAACATGTCTACTTGAACGGAAACCATCACCGCATCTAAAAAATTCAAAAAGACTGACGGCAGCCCATTGCATGGTTTGAAGCATTATATAAACGGCTTTTCTCCCGTGAAGCTGGTGAAAATTTCGTCCACTTGGATTTCCTTTTTAAAAAAAAAAAAAAAAATCCAAGCCATCCATCATAGTCTTCTATGTGGATATTTGTATTATATGAAAAATCACTGTAATTAGATTTATATATAATCCATAGCATGTGCCAATGTACGGAGTTCTCTATACTTATACTTTGATAAATTATAAAAGTTATCAATCAAGTTCATTTTTTATATGTAAACTAAATAAATAGTTTTAAATACAATGCATGGTTTGGATTTTGAAAAGAAAATCTAAGAGAATGCAATGTGCATCCGATTTCATTGGAGAAAACTGGTTTACAAATATTGGTAAGGAATGATATGGGATATATCTGTCGGGATTAGAAAATCTTATACAGTAGCTAGGTGCAAGACAATCTCTGCAAAAAAGTCCATAGCAACTTGCATGGGCTGGAAGCCAACCGAATGATGACATGAATTGTATATATCATCATTTTAAAAGGGAAATTAAAGAAATGAAAGGAATGTACAAAAAAGCAAAGATTAAGGTATGATTCAAAACGTAAGGGGTGTGCAAAGGAGGCTCCACTTTAGAAGGGAAAAGCAAAATCTTCCTTAAGAAATATATCAAAAGGGCTCTACTTTTCATGCAGTGTGATGTGGGTTTTTTTCTTTTTTTTTTTTTTTTTTTTCTTTTCTTTGAAAAGAATGCCTTTTCCTTCTTTTGATTTCTTAACCCAACATTCTCATCTGTGGAAAGTAGTGGGGGTGAAAAGATTAATAAAAAAGAGAAGTCATCAAGTGCTCTCTGCGTATGTGCAACCAACTGCATCAAAACTAGTTGGTCTCCACATCGCTTGTAATTTAGAACCCCACATAAAGTCTACTCTAGTACTTTTTTCGACATATATTAAAGGGTTACACTTCAACAAAGCAGGTTTTATGGAAGTGCATTCGTATAACCTCTTGTTTTAGGCCTACCATGATGACCAAATCAAAATCCACTCGGACTACCTTTTATCATAATTTGTAAATTGTGATCCAAAAATTCTGATCATAGCCATTTTTATAAAAATTATATTTTAGAACAGATATAAAGTATATGAAAAATATAAAAAGCTCTTAGATAGATCCGCAAAGGCATTACAAAGCTTTACTAATTATTAAAATTGTTTAACTATGCAAGAAGAATTTCATTTGAAATTTAAGGAGTGTTTGACAAACAAAGATATTTTCCTAACCAAAACTTTTCAATATCTACAATTATCCTATTTTTTAATTTTTAAATATTTTTCCGTATAACTACTATATTTTTTAATTATTTCTATAAAACTATCCATACAACTAACCTATCTATTTTAATTTTATTCTCTTTAATCCTCATCATTACTCTTATCATATCACATCATCTTCTGTCAATTCAAAAATTTCTATATCAAAAACTATTTATCAAAAGTTTTACTACTTACTAAACATATCTTAGGTTTTAAGCTAAATACATTATTGGGTGAGCCCAAGGAGTTCCATAAATTCACTTCCACCGGCCGGTTCCATAAAAGTGGAAGCTATTTTAAAATATTAAAATGATGCCCCTCATCATTGACCGGACTCTCTCTTTTCCAAATAGTCCACACGATTGTCTTGAAATACTTTAAAAATCCTTATTGCTTAAGAGATGAGAAAAACTAATATTTCCGTATGTGTAGAGTGTAGATCCATATCAATGATGGTGAATGGGGAGTCCCATATATATACTTGTTCTGCTCTATCATATATTTCAAATAAAGAAAGAGATAATAGAGAGGCAAGCATCTCTCTTTAAGCCTTACAGATGGCGCTTCAGAATCACAAAAAGATATCCACTCTGTCTACAACCTTCAAATTAAAACCATAAGTGTAAGTAGGGAATTTGTCGCTTATGTCTTTTTGAAAAGGATTGTGTTTTTCAAATTAACCCTCTCTGAAGAGCAAAAGGATGAGGTGAGTTATATCTGTCACATGGCTTTTCCTTGCTTTCAAACCTCCCAAAAACATTATCAATATATTCCTCCCTTACTTTTTGGTTTTATCACTTTTTTCTTCCGTTCCTAAAAGTAAGAAGCCTCCCTCACTCTGACTACTTTTGCTCTTTTTCTTTCTCTTCCTTCTTTTTCTTTTCTTTTATCTTTTTTGCTTCTACACATCTTTTCTTTCTTTTGAATAAATAAAGATGCTAATCTCTCTCTCACAGTACAACTGTTATCTTCTTACAGTAACAGGATGTATGCGTACAGTTAAGCTTAAAAAAAGGGATAAACGGATAGTCTAGTCTATTCCGCATATAACTGTAATTTTGAAATAAAGTAATAAATAGCATATAAAAGCATTAGTGTTATTTCGAATGAAGCCTAATTACATACAATTAATTGTATATGTGCTTAACTTGTAACATTCAATTTTTAGATTTTTATTTATCTTTGATTTTTCTTCAAAAATATGTTTTCCAAAGTACATTTAATCCATATATATACACTGAGTTTTGCCACTTTATAATACCTTTACATCTTTATTTTTAAAAAATAATCAATTTCATGAACATATAAGTCATTTTTATCCTTTAAAAAACTTAAAATTTAAAAATAAAATATGTAAAAGTATTATAAAATGAAAAAAAAGATACAAATATACTTAGAAGAACATATTTATGAAGAAAAATTAAAAAAAAACAAAATAAATCTTAAACAATGATTATTGTAAATTATGCATATATCCAACTAATTATATATGATCGAGCCTCATTTTCAATAACCTATAAAGATATCTTAAAGTTTTTTTTTATTATATTACGTCGAGCTATTTGCTCTCTTTTGGATTCATACACACATAAACTATCAAGTTATCCCCTCGTTCACGAGATATCTAAAAGTTGATATCAGAAAAATAAAACAATGCTGCACTATCAATACATTTTTGGCAACACTTTAAGCAATAAACTACTAACAATGAACTTAGACAGCTTTATATTTAAGGTTTAGCATTATTTGTATTATTATGAAAAAATTTTAATTCATCTAATATCATTGTGCATGATCCCATTTCAAATGTACGAAATCAACATTAAAAAATTATTTAATACCAAATATCAATTTCAAAGTTGTATTCTTAACAACTAAACCATCTAGAATATTATTATGATATGGATAAATGATTCAATAAAATATTATTATATTCTAATATATATTGAAATGGATTTAAGTATTTTTCATAATTTACATATAAATATATTTTTTGTGCAACCATGCTCATGCACATATTTAATATGGATGAAACTTACTCTCTTCTTTAAATAAATGATGTTAAATACAATGAGTGAAGTGAATTTTTTTTTAATCAAATATCAAAATGAATTAAAAATGAAAAAGGTTATCTAGAAACACTCACGGACTGAACTTTGCTTTATTGGTAAAAATGTGTATTAGCAACTTTTACATTTTTTAGCAACAAAATTACTATTCTAAATTGTTTTTTATTGAGTGTATTGTGAATATGAAATGCAATATTAATTTAGTCTGTAATCGTATCCATTTCCTATTAAGGCACCTTCCATCTGTTACATCAGAGGTTAGGTTTCTCCCACTTTAATTTCTCACTCATCACGTGAAAGATACTGGCTCCGTTTTCATAAGCGTGTTGGGGAAATGGATCATTTCATGCTGAAAATATCACCATGCTAATTAACTGCGGAAGAAATTTGTCGGGAACGTGTGGTTTCATGCATGCATGCATGCGGGCCAACCATATCTCACCACCATCCAAAATTTTAATAATTGCCAATCTCTCTGTTTTCGCCATCGCTTTCGTGATATGACCCCCCACCCCCCATGTCACTGTAAAAATTTAAAAAAAAAAAAAAAAAAAAAAAACAAAAGCAACAACAAAATTACTGTACATACTAAAAGTTACTTATTACATTTTGCTACCATATGACTACACACAATTGATGATACATACTTAAACGCAACATATGAGAGCCTGTGCAATCAAAATTAAATTGCGGATTAGCTATGCACATAATATTATATGCAGCAAGAAATTGTTCGTTGCATATAAAAATTACACACGATAAGATTTGTCGACTATAATATTATATGTAATAATAATTAATTATTTGTTCTATATAAATTCTTTCATAAAATGTTTCTGTTCTAGTGTTTATCCATCTCTATGAATAAGTAATTCGTACTAATTAAGTTTGGGTTGCTTACTAATGAGCTAGACACCCGCATGAAAAACGATGTAATTGATTTTTACCCCTTTTTTAATGTGACCTCGTGTGTGTATAGTACTCAACCCACGTAATCTTGTTGCTCTTCTCCATCCACGAAAATCCGGCATTTGCCGTCAAAATTCATTACAGCAGACCTGACTAGTAAACCCTGTCTCATTAGCGTGACTGTTGATTTCTTCGATCTGCCTGCGGTTGGAATAGCGTAGACTATTTCTTAATAGTAAAGGGTAATTCACAAATATACCCATTTAGTTTGATTAAAATTGCAAATATATTTTAGTAGCTTTAGAAATTATAAATAACCCCTATATAATTTAACCATAATTGCAAGTAACTTTGAAACCATCATAACACCATCGTGGTATGGGTATATTTGCAAAAATATGTAAATCCTATGTAAGTATATTTGCAATTTCATAAATTAAGTGATATAATTAATTTTTTTGCAAATAACCTTACATAGTTTAACCATAATCGCAAAAAACCCCATACCATGATGATACAATAATGGCATTATAATGGCACGAGGATTAATTGCAATTATGGTTAACTATGTGAGGTTATTTATAATTTTTAAAATTATATAGATATATTTACAATTTTGATCAAATTAAATAGATATATTTGCAAATTACTCAATAGCAAACTGTCGTGGACAACCTGGTTGGATGCATGCACATGAGTATACCAAATCAAGCTATTCTCATATATAATGGATAGTTCATAAGCATTCAACAAAACAAAGAGAAAAATATTTTGAATATCCATTATTTAATTTGGATGACATGATCATTTTATTAATATTAATATCATGGAGGAATGATCACTTTAGCTTGGCTAACCAAATGCCCCACTTAGCGAACTTCAAAAAACTATTTAAAAATATTTTTAATTTTTTTGTACACTTATTTATCTAAGTATATTTAATATATAAATCAAGTTTTACCATTTTTGAGTATATTTTTTGATATTTTTACATATAGGATATCTCTATGTTTAAAATTTTCAAAAACTATATACACATATCCAAAAATAGTAAAACTTATATTATATGTTAAACACATTTATATAAAAAGTTTATAAAAAAATAAAAACAGTTTTAAGTGAATTTTTGAGATGAACTAGGTGAGATATTTGTTTAGTATGTACTAAAAGGATTACTTCTCAATATTATGATCTAATCTTGATCAACCGTTTATCTAAGTTCAAAACATGCCATCTGTTCAACTTAATTTGACATATCGGTAGATTATTCCTCGAGCTTATGTAAATTGATCATGCGTTTAATTTGTATCAATGCTTCAGCCAATCTTGACAAGCTTGGCCACGTAGTTCGCGTTCTATAATGTTTCTCCCTAACCTAATTAATGTAAAGGATTTTTTCAGGTCTATCGAATTTTATTTGCATGCGAACAAAGCAATGAAAGAAAATTTATATTAAGCCGTCACTATTATCAATAAAAACTAAAAAATTGTGCTTGGATCATATGCAATTGGACATTTGGTTGCTGACAGAAACTATTAGTAATCTAGGTACCGTAATATTAGTCGCGTATAATAAAGTTAAGCACTAAAGCTGTATACGTACAAATGACATGAAGTATTTGAACCCGATTTCTTTTTATTTAGTTTCCTCAAAAAATTATGCACCCTCGCATATATGCTACAAAAAAATTGCCATTAAAATTTTTTTAAAAAATTCTTTTTTTTTCTGAACACAATGAATTTTTTATTAAAAAATCTTTAGCAACTAAATTTGGCTTTTTGCAATTGAATGAAGATTTTGTTCTTTCGCAGTAGTATGTATCTAGTAAAAAAGTCTCCTTAAACGCTTTACTAATTAGTTTTCAATTAAAACTTTAACTTCAGTTGTTCTTTCAATTGTGTTTGGATCGATTGCCAGCTGACATCATTACGCCTTTTTTTTATCTGCTGAGGCAAATTAAGTGTCATGTTTGCACTTGCAGTGTATTAATCGCGCTCTGCCCGAGTATCAAAAGCCACCACAAAAACCAATGATTTTGAAAAGCACAAGAAAGAACAAAGATATGTGTGGCTTTTCCAACAAATGCATTTACATGTTAAAATAAGAGCAGCACTAGCAGCTGCTGCTGCTGCTAGCGTTTCTGGATCTCGCCTAGAATACATCAAATTCCCCTCGATCGTCTCTGTACTCTGTTGGTGTTGGCACAAGACACCACCTTGTTTAAGACTTGCTAGCGATCGGTTCGCCATCTTTACCAGACTTTCTGCACATATTCCTAGAACGTGGCTGCAACGCCGAGATCACTTCAAGCACAGCCAGCACATATATGTTTTATCAGCTGATGGAACTGAGGTTGACATTTTAGCTGCTAGCTACCAAGGATGATACCGCTTGTGTAACTTATGTAGGGTAGTCATTAACCTGACCCAAATTTGGATAGCGTAGATAGAGTATGAACAATTATCTATGAGTATACGTATGGTAGAAAAAATTACCTGCCTTACAAAATAGGACAGGGTAAAGGAGAAATGATCTTTTACGACCGGTCGGTCGATCCCGCAGTGTCCGACCAGCGCCGAGAGCCGTTGGATGCTGCGGGT
>JAXCLR010000073.1:22134485-22148960 GCA_035584095.1 Annona squamosa | reverse complement strand
ACCCGCAGCATCCAACGGCTCTCGGCGCTGGTCGGATGTTGCGGGATCGACCGACCGGTCGTAAAAGATCATTTCTCCAGGGTAAAGTATATAGTCTAGGTATTTGAACCTACCTGATGGGAAACTAAGTGGGTAAGTGGCATATATATTAAATGAGTACAAGACTATATCATCATATGTATGTATATATGTATTAATGAATGTATATATATTATACACTAAAGAAGAAAAATTAAATTACTACTATTTAACATATATATGTTTTGACATATATACAATTATAAATTTCTCTACCACTAGGTTACCAACCTCGTGGTAACTTGTTGCCTAGCCATTCCACCGATATGAGTTCTAATGGCAAGTGGGGCATTTGTCTCCATTTATTATTCGAAAGTTATGCGTTCTTAGTTCTTAGTTTGAATGGAAGGTGGAAAATTTGTTCCCATTATCATTTGAGGGTTGTGTTTCCGTAATTCTTAGGTGGGAGTTGATTTTCTTTTTCAATTTGTAAGAATGTTTCAAAGCTTCATTATAATAAATATTAAGATTGATGTAAATATATATCATTATAATAAATAGATATTAAAGGAACTAATTTGAAACCAGTACTAAAGTGAATTAACCTCAAAATGGATAAGGTAGAGTTGACTATAGACTAAACTTATATACAAGTAGAGTAAGTTATTTACAAATAAAATATAAGTAGAAATGTTAATGATCATGGTCAACTCATCAACTTTCGTCTAACATATCTATAATGAGTTTAGGTTAAAATTTTTGAATAAATGAGTTATAATTTTTCGACCTGTTCAATCATTTAATTAAATAAACAGATTAAGGTTGATATTTCATAATATGTCAACCAAGTTACTAACTTGTTCAATGTGTTTAATTTGTTTAACCCATTAAGTTATATACATGTATAAATGTAAATTCCTTGGTTATTTTCATTTGCTAAGTCTTTCTCTTGCCATTTAATTTTCATTTTTTTGCTGCTATCTTAATTTCATTTTTTCATTATTACTCTATTTTCATTTCTCCTGTGCCAAAACATTCACTTGTCTTTCCCTGCGAGATCATCGTTTCCAGAGTTTAGTCCTTCAAATTGTCTATTATATTATTAAATAGGTTATAAATAAACTAAGGTTGAGATTTTTTTAATGGGTTAATAAATGAACTAGAGTTGAGATATTTTAAATGTGTTAAAATTAGAATTAGGCTTCAACTCATCCAACCAGACCCGTTAACACCTTTAGTATAAGTATGATATATACACCAATAAACAAATGGATTGCACTCCTAGATGATAGATAAATTTTGCATTCCATGCACGTCTTTGGAAAGGTTCTACAAAAGTGGAAATTTACATATGCTCTTGCTTTGGAGCCACTGTGACAATTAAATTAAAATGTAATATTTCCATTTTGTTTTATATGAGAACTATTTAAATGCGAGAACTATTTATAAATAGGATAATAATGTAATGAAACCTAGTGCATGTCCAAGCACCCCTTTACTAAAGTATTTTTAATTTGAACCATTTAATATATCTGATTTTTGTAATGATGAACAAACACATATGAATTTATAGATGATTTAGATTTTTTAAGAATTAATTGAATGCGTGGACATGGAGCGTTTACAAATATAACCCCTTACTTCAAAATTTTTTTATGAGAAGCACTTCAATATTCGACGTTTTCCATTCAAACATGACAAGCATATTCAAGGTTTTTCATTCTTATTCTCACATTGCCAAACATAGTCTAAGTATGAAGATGAAATGCAAACATGATAAGTATACCAATTTACTTTGGTACATCTTACACTAATAAAGTGCTTTCTTGTAAATGTGTAGTACATATAAGATCTCCATTTAAATATTCTTTGATACCTAATTTAAATTGATGGTATTCTATATAATCAATGGATTTAATCTCATACAATCACTACGAAAGGACCTACATATGACAAATGTATTAACTTATAAGAAGTGTGTGATGCTCCAATGGTTAACCTCCACCTTTAGTTAGCGGTGTTACATTTTATCATAAAATCCAATGGCATCTCCCCGAATCATAACCGAGGAGTTAGATGGAATCACCATATGTAAGCATACTCACATTATATAGTTTATTATAACACATAACATAGAAATATAGAAGCTAAATAAAATCAACCATCTAAATCTCCTTCCATCCACATCATAATCAATCATATATCAACCCCATAATAAAATCAGTTTTACAGAATAAATCCTCACTATATTACTCATCTATCTACCACATAAAATATTAAGTTTGATTTTTCTAGTATTCAACTGAGATCTTTCCTCATTCTTGTTTGAGCACCAATTTATATTAGGCTCCCACCTTGGTTCTACTATCTTAAAACATCAACGTAAAAAATCATGAATTTGAGACAACTTCGCAAGTAGAAAAATGGTAAAACTCAATATTAAATTAAGAAAATATCATCTTTGTAAAATAACTTAAACATTAAAACCTAATAAATGCATAGTCCATTTGTTCCATGCTCATGCAAGCAATCATACTTCAGATGTTTATATAATAAAAATCCTTATTATCCTCATTTATGTCACCTTGATTCTGATAGACTTGTAACCATTAAAATATCTTATATGGTTATACTAAAGTATATTGTGGCTCCGCTTCTTTGGATAATTATCATCCATATGTAATGCTCAACTTGTAACCATACTTTTATCTATTATGCTCATTGTTGTAACCATACTTTTATCTATTATGCTCATGCTTATATGCCCATTTTAAAATATACCTATCACATCGGATAATTTTATTAATTTAGAAATTATTATGAAGTTATTATTAACTCAAAATAATTTCTCAAACTACTCCACTTAATTAAATATTAAATCCATGAAAATCATACATCTCAAGAAAGAAATTTTTACAAAAAATCTCAAATAAAATATTCAAAGTATCACAAAATATCTATTCTCATAATAAATAAACATCCGTAAACATCTAAACAAAAGTAAAATTGTCATGTTTACCTTTTACATAATTTTAAATCCCTGTGTGTGGACCATATAAGATTTCAATATATTCTTCACTTTAATTTATAACTAAACAATAATAATATTCTTAACTAATATTCTAAAAATTTTCCGTTAATTTATCCTCAAATATCTCCATTTTCTCATTTTCAAATTCCAAACACCTATACAAAGATATCCATCTTCAACATATTCTTAAATATAATTATTGTATTTATTGTAAAATATCATTCTAAATTTATTCATTTAGATTTCATGTCATATCTCATTTCCCATAGAAAAATCTCCTTTTGTTCTACCCTATTTGGTTTTAAATTTGTAATTCTAGCACCACAAATCATCACAAATTCATGCCAAATTACTTTCAGATCATCATAGTATATTAAAAAATGCAATAAATATTTTAATAAAAAAATGCAATAAATAAGATAAATAAAGAAAAAATTATGAATAAATTTTTGACCTAGTTTTCATCCATTTTTTTTCTTAAGTTTTCTTATCTTCGAACCATTCTAAGGTAAAACCCTTCTTGAATCTCTAATGCACTAATGCATGAATCCTACTCCAAAATCCCTCTTTTCTTTTCCTCTCTTCTACATTCTCTTCTTCCCCTCTCTCTTTTCTTTGCTCTTCCATTTTCTTTTCTATTCTAGTTTTCTTTAACCTAGCAACGGTTTATGTGAGTCAGGAGAGAAGGGTTAAATGAGGATTGTTGGAATTTTTTCAAAATAGTTACTCCATTAATAATATTTATAAATAAATATTTCAGGATTTTACATCCTATTCACCTTACAAATAATTTTGTTCTTGAATCTCAACTATGCAAAAAATGAAAATATTTGAGGACAAAAGTACGGAAAAATATTAAAATATTATTGTTATTTTGGTATAGAATAAAGTGAAGAATACATTTGAACTTTATAGAGCCCACAAGTGGGGATTTAGAAATTTGCGTGAAAGTTAAGAAGATCTTTTCACTTTTGTTGGAATGCTTATCAATGTCTATTTATTATGGGCACTGATATTTTGTGATAAGTTTGATGTTTTATTTAAGATATTTTGTGAAAAATTCTTTCTTAAGATGTATGATTTTTATGGCTTTAATATTTAATTAAGTTGAGTAAGTTGAGAAATTATGTTGAGTTAATAATGACTTTATAATAATTTTTAAATTAGTTAAAGTATCTGATGTGATAAATATATTTTGAAGTAAGCATATGACCATAAGCATGATGAATGAGTACATGGTTCATGTTTTTTTTTTATTAGTAGTACATGGGTAAATCTTAAGCATGACATATATATGATAATTCTTTAGATGTGTCGAGGAATAAGAGAAGCCGCAGTGTACTTCCATATAGCTATGTATGGTATTTAGATGGTTACAAATCTGCTAGTGTATCAAGGTAATTTAGATGAGGCACATGAGCATTTGATGCATTGTTTCCTGCATGAGAATGGAATAGATGAACATATGCATTTATGAGATTTTGATATTTTGAGTTATTTGGTGAAGATGATATTTATTTGCTATAACATTGAATTTTACCATTTTTTCTATTTATTGAGTTAGTTCGAACTCACTTTATGATTTTGGAATATACTTGTACAAGGTAATCTCATCTAACCTCTCAATTTTATGGTTTTGGATAGATGCTATTGATTTTTTGGTGAAATGTGATGACCATTGGCTAAGGAGGTTGGTTACCTATTGTGGTGCCACAAAGTGTTTTGCAATTAATTCAGTAACAATTAATGGATATATACAAAATTTTTAGGGTCAACATACATGAATTGACTTATCAGGCATTTAGATCAAATGAAGCATGATCTTGAAAGTACCATCACATGACTTTAATTAGGTCAGGTGAGCCATAAAATTACTTAAAATTGATTGCCCAAAAGTTCAATGGGTTAAAGTTAAAATATCAACCTAACTATATACCATGAGATTTGTCTGATGCTGGTTTTGGACCTTGTGGTGCTTTTCTAAGTTGTTTATTACGAGGGTAAATAAGAAATCTTGAGATGAAGTGGGGCTAACTCTCGGGATGAAAACGGGAATGTAGAGAAAGTAATATTTACTTATTAATGACATGGAGGAATTTTTGGGAGTCGTTGTCTACATATCTCAAAAGGAGAAAAAGAGGTGGGAATATGAGATCTTGGTGGTTGATACGGCACATACATCCCAAAAATATTTATTCACTAACAACATTTTAAAAGATGCTGAAAGTGGGTATAGCTTTTTGTAGTTTTTCCTTTTTTTTACTGCTCCTTTTTGACTGATCTATGACTACAGTAACAGTGGGCCATATTGCCTTTTTGAGAACGAAGGAATTGGATCCTTAATGATCTCTTTCATACGAAAACTTGGCCTAAGCCTGAAATCGGGACCTCCTGTTAAGATGAGGACAGTGATGGACGGGAGTACGGCCTCTTCGATCCATTCTTCAATTGACCCACAGCAGTGTATAAGAAAGGAATGCTGTAAAACGACGCACTGTGGTTTCATTTGTCAAAAATATAAGACAAATAATCATTATTACAGGACAAATATAAATCATTAATAGGAATTTGAAGAATTTAAACAAAAAAATGTCATGATAAAGCCCTGGGCAAAAGGAGATATTGAAGAGATTTCTAATGCATTGTACAAAATGTTTCAAGCTTTTTTTTATCAATGGTGGTAAGTTCAACTTTTTAAAATGAACGAGCTGAATTAATAGGTAGGTGAAACAATCCTTGAAAAGTGGAATTAGTGGCCACTGGGCTAAGTGAGATTGTGCTCCTAATTAAAGTAGATATCAATAAAGGAAAGGACTGTCATTGAGCCACTTTTAGCTGTTGCTAGAGTTAGCCCTTGTGATGTATCATTACATTCCAAAGTAGAAAAGCTGATGAAGATTGAGAAAGAACTTTGATGATCACATGATATTATCATATACGCAAAAGACTGTTCAAAGTATTAAAAGCATCTTTGAGTGCATCACAAGCAACATTCACTATAAAAAATAGTATTTGCAACCTTTATTAGCAAAAAAAATGAAGAAAGTTTTTTTCCTAATGGTACTTTTATAGGCAAAATTTACTTGCTATAGTAATACTTTCATAGGCAAGAAAAAAATAATTTTGACAACCGAATAAATAATTTCTTGCCTAAACATAAAAATTATGAATTATTGGCAACTAAATTTCTTCTTAATGATTGCTACATGAAATATGTCCTAAATTAGTGTTAACCGAAGTTGTCTATAACAACCAAAAATTAACCTTTAGTAAGAACTTTTTTTTGTCAAAAATCAAAATTTTGTAGTGATTGCTTCGTAATCTACTAATTAAAAAAAATCAATTGATCACTATATACTCTTATATATATGAGTCTCAATGTAACCTCATCTATTTTTTTTTTTTTTTGCTTTAAGGTGTGTTTGAAAAGTGTTTGATGTAAAAATTATAAACTTAGTAGAAAATAATATGATTTGATAGAAATAATGATGACGTATAAAGAAAATAAGATTAAAATAAATTAGTTAGTTGTATAGGTAGTTGCATAGAAATAAATATAAAATATGGTAGTTGTACTAAAGATGTGAAGAAATAATTTTATAATAGGATAGTTATGAAAAGTGAAAAATTTTAGATTGAAAAATTTTAACTTGATATTTTCTTTTTATTGCCAAACACACCATCCTAATAGAAAATTCACTTTATCCATTATATTTAATATTATTTGTTTAGCTAAGAAATTAAGTTTCATGTAAATCAAGAATATCTTTGTGGAAAACTTGCTCTACCATTATATTTTATATCAATCGTTTAGTTAGAAAATTAAGTTTTATCCAAATCAAAAGTATGCACAACCAATTTTCTTAATTAAACCATCAAAAAAATTTTCTTAAGTAAAAAAATATTTACATGCAATGATAAAAAAAAAATTTAGATCTGTTCACAAATACATTAGAATATAATAATATTTTATAAAATAATTTATCTACATAATAATAAAATTTTAAACGTTGAAAATAAAATTTTAAAATGATATTTAATATTAAAATACTTTATATATTTTTTTATTAATATATATATTTACATTCATATCAATTTATGTTACAATCAAGTCCTAAGACATTCTTACGATCTTTCTTAAACATTCTTATGATTTTGGTTACAATTTTTAAAATTTTCCCAAGAAGGAAACAAGAGCAACAACATGCTTCTAACGATCACCTTCGGGGGATGCTCCCATATAAAAGAAGATTGATGTCCCCACATATCAAACTCGCGTCTGCTCCATGAGGAAATGGAGTTACTAGCCAAGCTCGTCTTAGCTAGCAACTATTTTATTATACTAATTTTAGACATTTGTAGATGAAACTCATGCACAATAATATTAAACAAATGATACCATTAAAAAAACAAATGATAAGATTTCTATAACAATTAGAAAAATGTAGTTGATCTACCATTAATCACAAGGTAGAAAAAAATAGATGAAGTCATATAAAAGTGGCATTTCCTAAAAGTGGAAATTTATATTATACATATGCATGCGATATGATCAATTTTCAAAAGACTTCATGATCAGCTAAGGTTAGACTACAAGAAATTTGAACATTAGCAACCAACTTTAGTAATGAAGATAACTTAGTTGTTAATGACAATACTTTTATGCATAAAGTTTATTTTTTGTTACTAAAGGTTCATATTTAATAATGAGATATATTTTTTGTTGTGAATTCTTTTTTGCAGTCGACCTGTAACAATGAACATATATTGTTGCTATAACCATTTAGCATTCTAACTTTTGCAACGAATTGGTCTTCTAGCAATGATTGAATTTGATTGTTAAACCTTAATATTCTTTTACTGTAATTCTCGTGTAACCGTTTCTTTTTGCCAAAATGTTGCACTCACTCTCTCTCTCTCCATGGAAATGAAAGTAGAGCACTAACCTTTAAAATTATTTATTGATTTTTATATCTAATGTAACTTTTCATGTTTCAAAAATATTTTATTTAATTAATCCACTTACAGTATAAATTAATATAGTCCAATTTATGATGCAAAAGTTACTTGGAAATTATGTTCTAACTATTTTAATAATTTGATAGATAATATATAACTATACATAAAAATTTCTCAAAATGCGTGATTTTAAAAATCATAATTAAATACATGCCAATTTCTCTAAATATATTTAATTTGCATTAATCATATTACAAATGTGTACATAGCTCTTCATCAAACAGAAATGTATTCACAGCTTTGATTTATATTTTCTCATTTTACCGATGTCTTTAAAGCATTCACAAAAATACATACAATTAATCAAAATTTTTAAAGAAATGCTAGAGTGCTAATTTCGTAATTAATAAAAACCAATACTGTGTTTAGAAGTTGTCAATGGACGGAACTATCCTTTAAAAATATTCATTTTACGCTATTATTGTGGATTGGCGTATTGAAAATTTCCCTTTTCAAGAAGGGTCTTCCCCTAAGACCCTTTTTTTATGTAACTTTTTCTATTTTAATTTCTTGATAGTTGATAGAAAATTCATTATATTCATTATGTTTAATATCATTTATAGTATTTAAAAAACCATTTTCTTTGTCAAAAACATAACATATGGGCCCATTGAAAATTAACATAACAAAAATGGCTTAATATTAAATATTAATTTTAAAGTTGTATTTTCAACCTCTAAAATATCCAAAATATTATTTTTATTTGAATAAATGATTTTATAAAATATTATTATATTTTAATATATACGTAAATGAATCTAAGCATTTTTCATAATTTACATATAAATATATATTTTTTAACAAATGTAGCTTGTAAATATACTTGATCAGGATGAAATTTAATTTTCTAAATAAATAATATATGTTTATATATATATATTTATATTTATATTCCCCGATATGTACCAGCACGTATCTGGCGTTTATGTGCTGCCGCATCAGATGGGGCATTCTTATCCAACCATTCAAAGTGAGCTACATTACACAGGGAACTTTTCTTGTGACTGCCATTTTCCCATCACGGAATGTAGTCGATTGTCAGGTTCGTTGATTTTCTTTCATGTACGGCCCACCTTAGCCTAATATATGGAATTATGGGTACGATCTTTCTCATATTCTACAGAATAGATTGCAGGGCATGCACAGTCATTGATTGACATTTTGGTTCCAATATTCGTTTGCTTTCCAACATTTTCAATTTTAAATTTGGAAACCGTCGATGATTAAAAGCGGTAAAATATCTGTGTGTGACGTAGGGTATATGAGTATTTATTTTCATATTTTCTTTGAGTGACAATGTATATCATTGCACACGTACTATTTACATCTATTTTATTAATTTAATTAAAAGTATTAATCGAATATGTTGTCCTGAAGCTCAATGCTTACGTAAACTTCACTTTTTTAATTTAAAATTTTTTTCATGAACACGTGAGCTCAAGCAAACTCTGTGTACCTATAAAATTTTACATTTTTTTACTTTTGAAATTTTAAATTTCAAAAATAAAGAAGTAATTTTTTTCATGTACCAGTACCTAAAATTGCTTGATTTTTATCATTTTAAATTCAAAAATATAAAATTTAAACAATAAAAAGATCTTGTTTGGGCCTACATATTCATATAAAAATTCAAAATATTGAAGTATGACCCTAATCACAATATATTTTAAAGGAAACATCCTAATAGTTTATATTAACAATTTAGCTCGACTGCTTTCTTTGTTTTGGACAGTTGGCTTAGTTGATCGAAAATGGAAAGTGCATAATAATTTTAATCAGTGAAATAAATAAATTTAAATTGAATAAAAATAAGGTTAATTTCAATTGTTTCCCTTTTTCGCAATTTTACAGATTTTTCGTAATTGTTTATCTTGCAAAGTTGCTCATATTTATGAACTTTATTTGTAAAAATTATTCCTATTATTAACTTCTATTGGACTTTATGCCCATCTTAATAGATACGACTAATCAGATATTTATTGTTGGGTCCTATTTTGGTATAACAGGAGTTATAATGAAGTTTTTTTATATAACTCACGGATAAAACCTACTCTGATAATGAAAATCAACCGTTTACATTCTTCACCATTATTTGTTTCATCACTGGACCAAAAATTAGATAGACCAAAGTTATAGATGAGTTACATTTGCTGAAAAATACTTCATGCATAAATTGTGAAAATGCTTACATATATTCACAGATTTAAAATACAATAATAAATTAGACACTTGTTTATCTGCATAAAAATGATGATTAAGATGATTTAATTAGATATGGAAAATACAGTTTTTAAATTGACAAGTAAATTAAACAATTTTATTACATTTATTATATATTTTTAAATGAGTTAGTTTACACCTTTAATTTGGATTAAACTAAAGGGAAAAGTGGGTTTTATATCGTAACTTAGGTGGGACAAAATGGATAGGGTTATACAGCACATAAAGTGGAGCCCACTATGCTTTTAGTCAAAACTTTGACTTCCTGGAAAAAGTAGCAATCATTGTTGCTACTGGTGTTATTAAGAATTAAGTCTATAAGTAGGGTCATTTTCCAAAATCAATATTTTGTGGAGTAAAAATTACAAATTTCGCAAAAGATAGGAAGGCATAAATAGAGTCCGGGGGGAAAAAAACAACATACGGGTATAAATAGAGTCCCTAAATATATCCAAACGCGCATTTGTGGAACTATTTTAAAAGAAAAGATTAATCAAAGGAGGTCATTGAAGCTGGGTCTCATTGCATAGTTGAGAAGACCACTCAGCTGCAGCCATCGGGTGTCTTTTGCTTTATCCATTTACATATGCATAAGAAAATAAATAATATTTTATAAAATCGTTTGTCCATGTAAGAATGTTATTTTAAATGATTTAGATGCTGAAGAAATAATTTTAAATTAATTTATAAATCAAATAATTCTGCTACGTTTATTTTGCTCACTTTGTTAAATAGAGCCATGAACCTCTTTAATTTAGATAAGACTCCATCTTTTAGTTAAACAGACGATTTTAAATACAAATGCAGTTGGCCAATTATATTTCACATGATCATCATGGGGAGCCAAAAGGATAAGATTACAGGGGGGAAAAACTCCAGGTTGTACTGAAGTGGGAGCCATGCAAAGCGCATCAAAGAAAGACAATTTCTGATTAGCACGCATTACTACATTTCATCTTTTCTTTGCCCAGCAGTATTAGAAGGGTTATATGCTCACAAAATCTAAAACGGGGAGATGGGTAGGAGAAATGTAGAAATGCAAGTGTCCCATAACAGCAGCTTATAATAGGCACTCGTAATAGGCACATGACATGTTCTCCTTTCTTTGCATGGATATGATAGCACTCGATGGCCAATTGAACAGAGCATGGACCCATAACAGCAGCTTATAATAGCATCACTACTCAATCTGGGGCCTTATTTTTCTTGTCGATGTAAGGAGGACTTGATTAGGTTTGGATGTACAATCTAAAACAAGACAAGCTGACAAACTCAGGGGTGGGAAGTTGTAGAAAAAAAGGAGGGGTTGGCATCTACAAAAGATACAGAGGCATGGAGACAAAGTTTCTACACCTTGAGCTTTTGCAGACTTTAACAAAAGGGAGTTTCAAATGGGGGTCTTTTTATGAGGTCTCTGTCTACGATCCCCTTTTCCTCACCAAAGAATGTTTGCATGAAAGCAAGGGAAATACCTGCTCTCTCTGCTCTGAAACAAAGCAAGCGCAGTATAATCGACTCATTACCTCTCTCTCTCTCTCTCTCATATATCCATCCACCTTTGCATCGTCCTTGAAAGTGATGATTGGGTGATCCAAGGAGAACCACTTCCTCGTGTCATGATTCAAGAGCCACCACCGTTTATTTCTCCTTGCTCGGCTGGCAATTTAACTCTTACACACATTATTTCACACCATGTTTCATGCATTTATCCACACATCTGTCTTTAAACGTATATGCGGGTTTAAATATAGGAAAAATTAAAAGAAGAAATGGAAAAGGAAATTTTTTTTAATTGAAAGAGAAGGAAAATTGAATGGAAAAGAAATGGGGGAAAAAAAGGTAAGACATAAGAACAAAAAGATCCTACAAAGTTATGAGCACCGTCCTATTGTTATGCTGACATGTCTGTGGTTCAGAGGGCCAATTAACAGACTAGTCCAAAACCATTGCACCAACCAAAATCTTCACCTAAAGCTAGATTGGTAAAATCACATGGTGCGGTGAGATGTTACAGGGATATATCCGTTCTCCTTCCTCTAGCCTCCACCTACGGAAGAAGCAGCATCCTTTGGTTGCAAGTATGGTATATGTGATTTGAAGGTGGCCTTTTAGCGAACTGTAGCTTTTTTAATCGTAATTTTAACTTTAAAAAGCCGATAATTACACTGTTGCCGCTCTCAGCAAATTATATATATTATTTTAAAAATTAAAAAAAAAAAAAAAAGCTCTCCTTTAACGCCTAACGCCCAATGCATATGTATGGCCCGGCCAAATGTAGCCTTAGCCTGTATGCCCATGACATCAATAGATTTGGAAGCTGAAATATGTACTTCTGTATGATGGGTTTGATGATAGATGATGGCGTCAATCTCTTTGCGCGTGGGCGCTGTCCATGTCCCTTGCTCACCAATAGATACGCTTTTTTTACTCTTTTTAATTGCTTTACTGTCATAAATGCTGTGTTGGGTATTTGGCATTTTGTAGCATCTAATGGATAATTAGAGTAAACTACGGAGTTTGTTGGAAAGAGTGATGCTATTCTTGATGTGGAGATGTATTTGCTTCATGGTCCCATTAATTGAGTAGAAAGTTTGGGTTATTAGCAAAGTAGATCTCGCAGTTTTTCATACTTATAAATTATCCACCGTTCATGGATGAGCTTTACGTTTTAGGCACTGGTGGCCATGCATGTGATCTGCATGCACAAAGCACAGATTTGATATATGTTTTGATTGTCCAAACAGGGCCATATCAACTTGTGTGGGTTGCAACTTGAGTACTTCCTGATTAGCAAAGAAACATCTGGTGAATAACATATGAACAGAAAGCATGGTGGGCCACGCCATGAGGTGATGATTGATGGATCCGGGGGGATGTGTTTCTTTTAAAATGATGCTTCGTTTTTTGGGGGAAGGTGTGGGTCACACCACGTTTATGGGCCACCTCCCTTCTTCTTTTTCCTCCTCATGTGCTCGTACATCATATAAATGCTGAAAGCGATGAGTGTGGGATCCGAGAAGTGTTCTCCCTTTATATGATGCTTCAGTTTTGTAGAGGGAGCTCTCTCAGCTGGGCCACTAGTGCAGTGCAGTGGAGTGGAGTGTGAGGATGGTGGTATTCCAAGACCTGGCAGGAGACCGGTCAAAAAGGGGGGTTGTGCGCATTCATGAAAACGAGGAAATTGGATGGTGTGATTTGGGAAATGACGCTGCTTTTGGGGACTGTTGGGTCCTTTTCCTAAAGCATATTTTTTCCTAGGGTGGTGGGGTTGGCTGGATTGATTGCCCTTTTTCTATCATGGGGACATGATTGAGCACAAGACCACCAGTTCCCTTATTCTCTTCTTCCTTTTGACTCACCCACTCACATAGTCACACTCTCTCTAAACACAAGACCTGGCTGTAGCTGATTTTCCAGTGAAAGCCCATCCGGGATAGGGGCTCAGCCCACTATGAAATTAAAATTAGTATGGCCAAGGCCAATCGATGTAAAAGTATAATGCGATGCAAATACAGGCATAGTCCGGTTGGTAAAAGTTCCAACTTATGTCCATGCAGTTGGGGTTTCAATCCCTGATGGGAGCATTATGTATCCTATTTAAGGTGAATTAGGTGAATTGAGATTGAATTGTAACAAAATATGAGCATATTGTAAAACCAATTTTAAAAAAAGATATTGCTAAGCTGAATGAAAAAAGAAGGATTAAAAAGAGAGAAATTGGCACTAAAATTGTCCGTAAATTTGGTTGGCTGCAAACAAATATATGCAGCAAACAAACTAGTTTCATATTTGACTATATATAGATCGTTGCATAGGAATAAATGCAGTCGTGTTTTAAAAATTTGTTGCATATAATTTTATGTGTAGACAAGATTTTGACTACATATAATATTATATGCAACAATTTCTGTTTATTTGTAAATATTATAACTGTAATTTTTTATTATTTGCAGCCAATAAAAGTTTTCAGTAGAATTCTGGTTACGTTGGCCTCAGTAAGATAGGATAGCGATTTGGAGCTTAATAAATATTAAGTAAGAGGGGTGATCGTTTCAGGCCGGCCGCACGGGCCTGCTCTGTGCGTCCGGCCTGAAAACCTATTTATTTTATTTTTTTTTTATTTTTTTTCATGGGTAAGTAAATCTAGGTGTATTAAATCTATAAAACAAGTTTTACCATTTTTGGAT
>JAXCLR010000073.1:22119933-22134385 GCA_035584095.1 Annona squamosa | reverse complement strand
ACCGTGTTTAAAAATCCAAAAAAAATACTTAAAAACATCCAAAAATGGTAAAACTTGTTTTATAGATTTAATACACCGAGATTTACTTACCCATGAAAAAAATCAAAAATAAAAAATAAAAAAAAATAGGTTTTCAGGCCGAACGCACGGAGCAGGCCCGTGCGGCAGGCCTGAAACGATCACCCCTCATTAAGTAATTGCACTTCAATGTAGAACCAAGATTATCTACTATTATCACTCCAAGGCATAGTTTAATAAGATTGATATTGTGTATGCACGAATACGATCAAGGCTTTGAGTCTAGAAGGGGGCAGTAGTCTACATGCAATTAAAAAACTTTTATCCCGTACAAAATCTTGATTCAAGCAATTCTTTTGTCCAAGAACTGGAGCCTGATAAGCCGTTCATCTTTCATAGGGACCCACACATCATGGGGCTGAAAGCTTTCAACACACCCCTACCAAACTTTTCTTGTTTTGGATTTTTACACTTCTCTGCATTTGAAGGTTTTTTCTAAGTCTACAAATTACAATATGGCATTGATCTTAAAGAGCCCAGACTACTTTCACTTCAAAAAAATAAAGAAGGGGGGGGGGGGGGCCTAAATCCAAGGAAATGATTTTTGGCTTGGGCACAAGTATGAAGAATTTAAATGACAGTTCTTGGGTCATTTCTAGGCCTATCAATCCCAAATTTTTAGACGTCATGGATTGGGCAAAAGTATGAAGAATTTAAATGAATTATGGGACAAAATATTAGAATTCAGCGTGGACAAAAACTTAAAGTCAATCAAGCATGGAGAGTAATGCCCTAAAAGAGTTTACATGGAGTGGGTTTTTTTTTTCTATTTTAAAAATTTTTTAATATCCAAAATATATAAAATACAAGTTAATACATATATATAATTAAAAAATCATCTTGATTGAAAATTTATATTTTACAAGGGACGTTTGATTATTGTGGGACTGTAGTAACCACATCTTTTCTTGTACATTCTCCCAAAAATGATTCGACATCTTAGTTATACATAACTCTACTTTTTTCAATTTTATTCTATATTCTAAACATTTTTCTAAAACTATGACATTTATTTTAATTTCCCTAATCATATCGTATTACTTACACACTTTTCAAAATATTTTTTCCCCATTTTTCGTCATAACCACATTACTAAACATCCCAATAAAATCTTCGAGGGTGAATATAAAGGGTGTTGATCCCATGCAATAGGCTAAGTGAGGGCCACTCTTGTCCAGGCCTGTATATATTTTTTTTAAAAAAAAAACCATACATTTGTGAGCTTTTTTTCTCTGATCGTATACATTTGCGAGCTTTACTTAGGTAGGTTTCTACAATTTTTTTTAAAAAAATTAATTTATTGAGATAAGAACTTTTATTTTTAAAATAAAAATGAAATTTCCCGTGCATGAGAAAATCATATCTATTTTAAAATTTTATGAAAACTAAATCCAGATAAGTCAAAAAAGTTGTTTAAAAAATTGTGGGAATATATCTAAGTGGAGTCGACAAATATAAAAAAAAGCAAATAAATATATTGATGGTTATCCAACGACATCCGCACGATTATACTCATTCGGTTTAAGCGCAGGATCAGATTTGGACCGAAATAAAAAAATGTTAAAATTTGCAAATAAATATATAATTAAAATATTCAATTTTTTGCAACATAAGTAAATAAATAAGAATGGACGTTGTAAAACGATAATATGAGAAGTGAATTAAGCTTGAACCGTGCAAAGGTGCAGACGTCGGCATAGCAGCTAAAATTCAGGGAGAACTTTTGAATTCAGTTCCCACTTCCCATTAGGCATTAGGACAACACCTTGTTCGATTTGGTGGCACCCTAGATCCCAAAACGGAACAGTACCAAACAACCCCAAAAAATACAACCATCGCAACTACCACCTAGCTCTAGAAGATGACTCAGAACGGCCCCTTCCCCTTGCCGGATTGCTAAATCCACCCCTTGCTCGATTATTGTTTGCCCGACCAGCCCACACGCCATTGTTGTCGCCCACTTCAAGTCCTCTAAACGCCTCCTCCGTCGTCTGTCTTGAGTTGCTTATCTCAAAGGATCCATTTCCTCTGCCTTGGAAACCATTTCTAGCTTGCCCAAAACCACCTCCTCTTGGTGGATTTCCCCCATGATTCTCCCATGTCTGCCTGAAGTTGTGTTTCTCAAAAGATCCGTTTCCTCTCCCTTGGAGAACATTTCTAGGTTGCCCAAAACCACCACTTTGTGAAAATCCCTGATGGTACTCCGATGTCGGCCTGAAGTTGGCTTTCTCAGAAGATCCATTTCCTCTCCCGTGGAAACCATAATTAGGATAATACATACTTCCCTGTGAACTCATTCCTCTCCCACGAACACAGCCAGAACCATGTGCTTTAAATGTTTCTCTGCGTGGCCAAGCGGAATTCTGCTTCCTCACGTTATCAGTTTCCCGCACATTCATCGACCGATGACTAAAGCTGTAACATTCCGAGTAAATTTTGAATTAAGTTCCACGTGCGTTGTTTCCACGCACTCAAAATGATGAATAGTGAGGAGGTAGCTTGCCTCGGTTTCTTGAAATCAATTTCATGCCATAGCTGTGTTTCCTTTATATCTGCCTCAGTGATTGTCTGCAGTCGACATATCTTCCAGTGAAATGTGCATAGATAACTAACTATAATGTGTTTTTCAGTAAACATGATATGTTCTTCTCTGTACCATATCAATATTTTGTACAACTAAACCATCCATTTTTTGGCTAACGAGAATTATAGGCATCGAAGACTTCATTAGGACATAGAGAGGCAAGCAGTATCTAAAGCAACAATTAGACAAGCCCCAAACTGCATAAAAGTTCACAGCAATTCAAACAGATGACTTTAACCTCATTAACTCATAAGAGATGGAATGTACAAATGATACCTTATCTGGCATTGTAATGTTCTTAGGTGGCTCTGGAATGTGATAATCAAATGTAGGGTTCTCAAATGCAGCACACCTGCATCAAAAGGAACGAGATGCTTTGGTTTATCTTTTCCATCCATACAAAAACTGAAAAATGATCCAAATGCATAATGCATCATATTTTCCAATGACAATCAGGAGATGGTCAGGCAGAAAACTTACACTACACTTTTTGTGTTGAAATCCATTAAGTTACCATCATCAGTACATGAGCATCCACAACATGTCTTAAGAAAACCATTTAAGCCACCACTATATTGACCAGCATAACTTGAATTAGTCCAAAAATCATCATTGCATAAACAAGCTGCAAACAGCACGCAATGCCTATCATTGTCCTTGCTCCCTTAGTAGGAAAACATCAGAAACAAAGTCCCCCAATGATTATCATTTGGTTTCAAAATTAGGAGAGCCTAGACAAAATCACTTTACAAGGCATCAAATCAGTGGACAGTTGAAAAAATAATTCTACTATTATAAGAACAAGGAGAGGAGATTTGCGGACCTTTTTATGTTATCAATAGCTACTTTTTCTATTGTCGCATTCTCTGATCCAGTCACATGCTGTTGACACAGAGGAGAAACTTGCAACCCAAAATCCTGGCTGACACTCACGAAAATCAATTCATGCTTCACTGAATTCAATTTCACTTCGTCACCCTACAAGAATCACACAAACTAAAATGAATGTTAATGACAAATGCAGGGAGACTCTATAAAACACTTCCAAAATGCTTTTTCTCCACCTTTAGTTTGCTCTCTAGTTTCTCCATTTCTAAAAGAAGGCGTTTCTCATCAATAAATTCCAGTAGTGTGACACCCTGCATGGGAGTAATCTCAAGAAACTTACATCAGCACTGGCACCCAAGATAAAAACTACTAACACATAACATACATATATACATGTACTCTTATTCACCTGCCACATGAAACGCTTACACTCTGTATCAACCTCAAAATCTACAATCCACAAAATGAAAAGGCATTAGTTGCCATACTTTGGTAAATTCAGTAAGCCAAAAAGATAACTAGAAAAACTTGCCATCTGGGTAGAAGTCACGGATATTCGACTCAGGACATGTCATTAAATCTCTGTATACTCGTGGAAGAACATGGGCACTGCAACTGCAAATGTTAAATCCAGCTTGTTGAAACAGAATGGGAAAATGCTAGATTGGATGCTAACCTTCTACGTGGCAGGACAGCCATAAGTTGAGTGAAAGGCTTAAATGGAGTCCCCAGCTTAAAGCGTATGCTTGCTCCCGAAATTCCCTTGAAGTCAGAAGCAAATGGCCCATAATGATGATCATAATACCTGAAATAAAGTGTCCACTTTCTTCACTTTTTTTTTTTTTTTTTTTCGGGGGCGGAGGTTAACAGTTATAATTATAATTATATATATAGCAGCATAAGAAAGGAGGTTTTGAAGATAACTCCGAAAGGCTAGGATCAATAATCCATCTCACCAGCTCCATGAACATACTCCTTCAAAATAATAGCGCAGGACCCAACATAGACCTTCAGCATATTTATGAACCTTTTTAAGAACAAGAAAAATAAAGGTCGCCCAAAAAGTCAGTGTATTTGCATGCATCACAAACAGGTCACTATAAAACAGGAAGACAGCTTTGCTACTCATGAATTTTCCTCAGAACAAACAGTGGATAGCATCCAAAAATAATTGTCATTATTGACCTCTAATTTGATAAGCAGATGACCATTTGCTGGTGTTCGCATTCATCCTAAAGGATAAGAATGTCATGAGTGCGAACTCTGATGACTTGAGGATTTTGATAGCAATGTCCATTTCTGATGCCTATCGACATTTGTCCAGCACCAATAGGTACGTGTCATAATGTCCAACTTTACAGCATGAAACCACCAATTAAACACAAATATAACATCCCAATACAAAATAGAACATTGTGTGGCTATTCCCATTAAAAAGTTAAAACATCCCAATAGAAAATAAAATGTTGTGGCTATGCCTACATCCAGCGTTTTGTGTGCTCGCTAGAGAGGGTAAGCATTCAGAAAGGCATACATAAGAGGATGAAATTTTAAGAATTAAACTACTTGCGTTTGGTTCTTTATACTTTAAATCACATCAAGAATTTGCTTTGACATTTTGGTCAAAAACATACAAAGAAAATAAGTAAAACAATTCAATAGAGAAATGCAAATGGGGGTATAACATACTATTTCTTTCCGTTTACTTTCGATTTCATCAGGCTTCTCCACAGAAAATTTTGTCTTGTAATACCGATACTTGAATCCTTCAGAACCATATCTAACCTGTAACCCGCAAACCACAAGTAAAACTGAAGAGAGCTTTTGCAATTGTGAGTAACTTGAAATTGGTGCCACTTTCATGTAAAGAGAAGACACAAATGCATTGAAAAAAATGATGAGCAGAAACCAGTATGACTGGTGCAGAACAAAGCCACCCATCCCATCATTGAAGCCAGCGATCAAGAAATTAGAAGCCTGATATTCCTATAGATCATTCATGGAAACCATAGTGCACAATCCAAATTCCAAATGTACAAAATTGACTTTTTCCGACATTCAATAGTTCATGCTCCAAAACAAAAGTGTAAGAGGGGAAAATTTAGCAAAACGAACCTTATCAGATACTACATTACCAGTTTTGAACAGGTCAGATTTTCGTTGGAGAACATCTTTTAATTTTCGCTTGAGTTCTATTGTATTTTGTAAAACCTAGATGGCAGAAATCAATCAACATAATAATCAATAAGGGAAAAAAAATAAAGAAACCAAACATTACCAAGGTTGACAAGCAGAAAATATACAACAGTTTCAGAACAATGGAGAATTGGAACATCATTTGGCATCCTGCGGTAATCCCCTCTCGCATTATTGTCCAATGCACTGGAAATTCTTTGATTATTTTCACCTGTATGCTGTATAAGAACAAATAAAAGCATTAGTTGTACAAGGTGCAAACTGAAAATATGGTATAATAGCTCCATAGTTGAGGTACATACAATTCTTACCTGATCATACAAGTCATTCAAGTCTGCTTCACCCTTGTCTTCAGACACTTCACGCATGATCCGATTAATCTTACTCTTCAAAACGTAAAACAATAATGTAAATCCAGATCATTTAGACACTACTGGAAACAAATTTCTACGCATAAAATTGTGATAAGATGCTGTACAGCTCTTGCAATCCGCATCCAACTGTACATGGGAGATGCACTTATTTACATGCAATGATGGCTGGCAGAATGATTTGTACTGGCTATTTTGGAATAAGAATTTGAATAGCTGGCTTTTCCTACTTCCAGAAAGAATGATATGTACTGGCCATTTTGAAATTAGGATTTGAATAACCGACATTTCCAACATGCCAGAAAAGAATGACATGTACTGGGAATTTGGAATAAGGAATTGAATAACTGACTTTTTCTACATGCCAGAATGCATAAAATATCTGCAATAGCTTCTCCGACCTAATAGTTATTCTCTTAGGATGGCCGCAAGACCAATTATCAGATAAGACTAATAATTACATATCAATAGACAAAATAATGTTACCAACCAAGCCGTGCTCGGTTGGTCACCAGCTGGCCGTCAGAAGCCTTGGCAGGCGCTGGTGCGGGATCGAATCCCGTTTCGGGATTTCGACCAAATGAGGTGTAGTGGGAGCAGTTGTCTCTCGGTAGGTTGTTGGAAGCTGTGTCTTCCTACTTCTTTGGCGGAGCTGTGTCTCCAGATTTCTTTGTGAGAGTTGTATATATCCCCATATTTGTAAGAATGTCTCAGATCTTCAAGTATAATATATGTTGAGATATATGTAAAAAAATATGTACCAATCAAAAAAAAAAATAGACAAAATAATGTTGAAGCCAGGAGTTTATACTGTGCTACAAATAACTAAATGCAGTGAGGTTGCAGTCCAAAACATGAATACAGAAAACCCAACTGGCAAAAATTCTAACTGAACATTTAAACTTTAATACCTGCCATGTCTCTGATCTCTTCTTGAAGATTTTGTCTTCATAAGAACCAACAGCAAGCATAAGCCTTTCAACTCTTTTGAATTTTATATAGGCAGCATGCTTTTCTTTCAACTAAAAAAGACAAAGCAGATTCATCAGTGTGTTGCTCAGAAAATGGCAGTATTGTAATGTTAAAATGGAAATACAGCTATAGAAAAGACAGTAATCATAGATCTAAGTTTACCCGGCAGGTGTCAACAAGATAGCCACCCATGCTTTTAAACTGTTGTTTATATACAGTCATCAGCAAATCTATGGCGCCCTAAAGATGACAACAAAAACAATATTAGAATATAGATTGGTACTGAAAGAAAGAGTTACAAAACAAAAATGTGTTTTAGAATATTCATTGAGGCCGAAAGTAGAATTAACAAAGCAAACGAGCTCAGTGGAAATTAATCATTTACAAAATTGTAGTGATGTGAAGAAGTTTCAAGTTGTGTCGTGCTTGGGGATCTCATTGTCGGACAGAATAGAGGGAGGCAACGCCGAAAGATAATGAGTTTCTTTTGCACTCAAAAATGAGGGCAAGCATCTTTCTTGTCTATTTTTATCTATGAAGTTCAACGTTAAATCTTTAAGCTTACCCACTGCTCTGAGATTTACCTACCAGAATAATCATCCATTTTGATTAGCAATAATTCGAGTTACTAATATAAGTTCCATGTTCGCAATACTTCCAATGAACACAAACATGCTAACAACAGTTAGCATTTTTTCAGAAATTGTAACAATAGAATATGATAGCCGAAGGCATCAAGTGTGAAGTATAAACTCAAACAGACTCATATGTTATATGGAAGTAAGATCCTCTACAGAATACAATTCAAAATTCTTCTATAAAGTAAAGCAGCAGCAGCTTGTCTATTAATCATTAGATCGTTAACTAACCTCGTGAATCTCTAAGGAAGGCGAGCGTGGCAAAAAATCATTGCCCACGAAGAAACACAGGAAAATGAAATCATCTATCACCCGCTCGAAGTTTATCACAGTGTCTTTTGGAGTTTCTGAAATTGTCAAGTCAAGCTCTAGATATTCCCTCAACGTCCAGATGTTCAAGAACTGCCAAAACAAAAAACAGATTTCGATTCAAAACAATATACAACGTTTGAAAGTTTGTATGAAGAGGGTTAATGAGAACTATGGTTTAAAGGGTTCATATTGCTCACTACATCCATTTGGTTCATTTTAGAGAATGCAATTTGGTCATGAAGTTCCCAGAATTTTGGGGAGTGCGGACCTGGAGCTTTCCAAACGACGGCTGTGATTTTATGGTATATGCTTTCTGCTTTGAGAGGGAAGCTCCCAATGATAACATGCAGTTTGCTTCCTGAAACACAATACCTGTGTCCTAGTCACCAGAAGAAAAAAGGACAATCACACTCTTAAAACTATAACATTCAAGGTATGTTATTCACAAATAAATTACAAATTACTAAAATGCATTTCTCATCTTACTGCACAGCTGACATAATTTTCACTCTACATGGTGTAATATCTATTTCTTAAAATTCCACACTGAATTTCAGTACTCGTGCACTTCTCAATCTCTTTGGAGCAGTTCTACATCTATGGAGTCGAACTTTCCTTGCATGTTCCACCTTTATAGACTTTAGGATTGTAGGATGATCTCACTGCTTAATTATGTTTGGATACACTTAAAATCTAAGGGTGCATAAGCCTTCCATAATGCATTGATATAACAGTTATCTACTCCCAATAATCCTACTGTCTCATCATTACTAATATTTATCCTTAATCACTTTATAGTTGGCAACAAATTATTTCTTTTACACTTTCCTTCTACATTTGCTAACTTTTAACACCACCCTGACACGCTGACGTTGAAGGAAGGACTGATGGGGAGGGGGGAAGGAATGGAGGGAGGACAAAGAGGAATAAAGCAATACTGTTCAAATTAAAAACTACACAGTCAATCACCATCCATTAATTCACTAGCTGATTTTCCCTCCAAATGGACAATTCAAAAACCAAGATATCTTGCCTAAAAAGGGATATTTAAAATCAACAACTGAAAAATCAAAGAAATTGCTTTTCAACAATTTTTTGCATTCAAAATTTTCTTAACACCGGCTAACCTGTCAAATAGAACTCTTCTAGTGAGAACTAACCTCTCTCAATACAGAAAAATAAATTTCATGTGTTGCCAAGGCTAGCATTATGAGATCAGCATCCTGCAAATAGAAAATAATGCAACTTTTAAATACACATGACAACTAATAACAAATTGAAGTAGCAGCGAAAACAGTTCATACCAGACCATAAAGGCAGTGGCATGTATTTGGATTATATCCTTCACAGTTACGTTGTTGCCGAATGAATGACATGATCTTATGCTCCCCTTCCCCAGGAACATTTGCGTCAGACAATATTACCTAAGAAATCAAAATGCAAACGAAATAGTGGAATTGGCCGAATTACCTTTTGCAACTTGATGAAAATTAATAGCAAAAAAAAAAAAGACAATTCTAGAAAATTGATCAAGCAACAACAGTCTGACTCCAACAATTTGTTAATTGGTGATCCACATCCTTACTGCTCGGTTTATTCATCCCGAGCAAATCCCTCAACGTTATAAAGAACCAACAAATGATCAATCAAACATTAGTGGATTATCAAGTCATTTCAGCCACAAGATGATCCATTAGACTGACTGTATTATGAAAGAAACATGTGCATACATATTATTTAACTGAAAAAGATAACTTATAGGTATTTCGTCATTGGACCTTGATCTTTCTCCAACCAGGGTCAGTCGTCAGTTTCAGACGGATGTACTTCTTTAATGCCTTCGATAATCTGTCCATGAATTCAGTTCCTGGAGTAATGACATTACTATCTGAAACTTCAGATGACATCTTTGAAAATACATCTTTCCCTTCCAATTGGAACTCCTTCCTCAATTTCTCTTCCTCCACTTCCTTGAGAACAAGAAAATTAGACCGAGGTTAACAGATTCCAAAAGTGCAGTTTGACATTGTTTTGATATATTATTCCTTTGGTAGATAAGAAAACAAAGCGGAATCCATATAATTACTTAGGGACGTAACCAAAAACATACCTCCAGTTCAGCTTGTTTTGCTGTCTGGAATCTCCGAGAACGTTGCTGATTCATTTTAGCCCTCGGTGCTACTCCATCTACAGGCAAGTTTGAGCAGACGAACTGTCAGATATGCCAATGCAACACACAAGAAACACACCTACCAGTAATTTTTATACAAACAGAGAAGTGGATAAGAACCATAACCACTAGGTGTTTTTCTTCAAAGTACTTTGATGAAAATTCAAAACGCTCACTTCGCAACCAAAAAAGGAAGAACTTCAAACAAATGCTAACAGATGGAGAGAACATTCACGCAAATGTTGAACAGATTTCAGCCACATTCATAGCTAAGTTTTAGTCGAGAAATCAACAGAGAAGGTGTATTTTCTTCCATTTAATTAAGCTCTATTTCTACATAAAACCTTTAATGATTTTTCAGTTAGAGGAACATAAACTGAAAAGATGGATTGCAGTTTGCAGGTACCAGCAGACCGAGTGAACATGAAGATGGCAAGCAACTCACCAATTGCCATGTAAAGAAGTTTACGTGGCCGGACGATGCGAAAGAGGTGATCAATGTATTCAAACATGCTATTAAAAACATCGTCAAATGTGGGAGGAGGAAATAACTGCAACAAGAATAAAATGCATTAATAAATAAAGGAATCAGCACTATGCACATATTTCAAGTCGACATTTGCATAACACCATTAATACAAATAAGCACATTTCTATGTAGAATTCTACTAGATTAATGATCAGTTTGATTGCGGCTAGCGTATAATAGATGATATTTACAACAGTTTAGTTCCTCCAGTTGTGGGGGTTCATAATATTGTCTCCCCTGTTGTGGAGAGAACATCACAGAATCCTAGTTTCATCAAAACTCAAGTCATCAACTTTCCAAATCAGGGCAATGATTGCCATTTAAAGGACTTTTCCAGGCACCAACACTCATAGGAATGAGATCAGACGGTTGAGATCAAATAAGGACAAATTTGATTATCCGTCTTTGTTTTGTACTAAATGTATGCTCCAGAGGATCATAACTTAGCTATAGAAATAAGCAATTTTATATTCTAAGGGTGTATTTGGGAATAGTTAAAACTTTTGATGAAAAATTTCGAAAAATAAAAGTTATTAAATTGTGTGATATAATAGAGATAATAATGAATAGTAAAGATAATAAAATTAAAATAGATAGATTAGTTATGTGGGTAATTGTGTAGAAATGATTGAAAACTAGGGTAGTTGTATAAGAAAATGTGAAAAAAATAATTAAAAAATATAATAGTTGTGGAAAGTAAAAATTTTTAACTTTGACATTTTTTAACCACCAAATATACCCTAAGTCTGGCATGATGAGTGAGGAATGCGGATAGGTTATCTAGATAGTAACGCTACAACAGCCGGAGGGAGGCAGACAGCGAGGCAGGCAAGTGTGTCAGTGTCACGTATATTTGTTGGTGCGAGACAGACTCCATTTTCAGATGCACCACATTAAAATCGAGCTAGTTAAAATCAGCACCATTGCCACTAGTGCCAGCCTCGGAGAAGAAAAGGTGCTCGAACATTTTTATTTTTTATTTTTTGATAAAAGGTGCTCGAACATTTGGTCGTACGATATACATTGAAAATTTTCAATTTTAATTTTCCGTTTTAAATCCTTCACAACCTTTTTCATCGTGTTTCCACATTGACCCACAAGTGTTTCTCAAATTCCAAAATGCCCATATAGTATTGTTACTAAAATGTTGCAATTCACTTTAACAAATTTTCCTAAACTCAGAAATTAATTTAGCTGCATATAACATGAATGTGTTGATGTCATTTGGCTGAGAACAAGTATATGCAGCAAATAAACTGGTTGAATATATGGCTACAGTATGTAATTGAATATAAACCAATGCAATAACTTTTTTTAAAAAAATTTCGATTGCATATATAATTACATGCAGTGATTTCTGTTTGACTAAAAATAATATTAAAATTGGCCGCATCTATCTTTTCTTTTTAAAGTAGCCGTATCCAAGTTCACTTGGTTTACTGCAGCTCAATTTAAATTTTGCTACTAATAAATGATCGCATAGAAATTTTTTTTTCCCGTCCTTCTGATAATTTTTTCCACAAAAATTAGGGAGATAAAAAAGCATTTATTCTTACCTACTGGTAAGTTTATTCCTATCAAAAGTATTTATTTCTATATGCATATATATAAGAGTGATCATGTTAACTCGGCTAAGCAAATGTCCTACTTAACCTACCTCAAAAAATTCATTTAAAAATATTTTTTTTACTTTTTTCTTCATATACTTGTTTATCTAACTATATTTAATATATAAATTAAGTTTTATTATTTTTGGATACATATATATTCTTTTTAAGATTTTTAAATATGAGTATGTGTATGTGTTTAAAATACTAATGCGTTTAAAAATCTTTAAAAAATATATACACAAATGATAAAACTTATTTTATATGTTACATTCACTTAGATAAATAAGCATACGAAAAAAAGCAAAAAAAAGTATTTTGAAATGGATATTTTGAGGTGAGCTAAGTGGAGCATTTGATCATTCCTCTGTATATAATATATACATATACTTAGAAAAGTTGATTTTTTCTGTTTTAAGGAATGAAAATCATTCTTAAAAAAAAAAAAAAGAAAAACGTCATTTGCAAATCGTCCCTAAATTTCATAATTAAAAACTCGCTTCTAAGTATATAATTTTTAAATTTGATAACCTTGGTTTTTAAGATGACCCTTAATGGGCCAATTTGTAAATTCGAAAACGTAGTGTCGAATTTGGAATCGGGATTATGTTTAACGATCAGAAAGGCCTTGTCGCCGTAGAAGCTGTCTGCCAACTGAAACATCAACACACAATGAAACAGCCTGATTAATTCTGCAATAAACAATACGCTAAAAAAAATTACCCTAAAAAATTCTACAATAAACAATGCAATAAAAAAATTTAGTCATCACTTGAGTAATTAGGTGACTAACATAAGTGTGTATAAGTGTTAAGATATATAAGTCTAGGGTTAGAAGTTGAACAGAAGCAGTGATCTGGTTTACACCTTCTTGTAGCACACCTACATCAAATAACTGGTCATGCAAAGTGGATCGACCCCCAATCAAAAAAAAAAAAAAAAAGTGGATCGACCCATAAAAAAATCTACAAAAACTAATGCCATCTCATGCAAGCATGAAACATCAGCACACCATGAAACATACTGCTTAAATCTTCTACCTACTTCACGGATCGAAGACGTGATTAATTAAGTACTAATAAGCAAGAAAAGGTGGTGGGAATGGAAATAAATTAATCCTATTTCTGTTGCCTAAATCTTTAGTAATTACAACATTATTTACATAATAAAAACCAATTAATGGGAGATGTGAGAGAGAGAGAGAGAGAGCGCAAACATGGTTGTCGGGATGGAAACAAGGATGGATGATGCCATTCATGTCCAGGTAAAGATTATCGAACTCAATTCCATTTGGATTGGGTTGGGTGATATCCACACCCCCTCCTTCTTTACCAACTCTCTCTTCCACAGCATCTACCACCACCTTCGGATACTTTTGCTGCAGCCACTTGTAAAAAGCTGGCACTCCCATCGTCTCCCGCCCGATCCCTCTCGTCCTAGCTAACCTTACGTGTCCAGTGACCCTGCAACTTTCCCACCCCTTCCCTTCTTGTATGTCTTTTTGCCGCACTGTTCGCAAAGAGACATTCGACCGATTGCGCGTTTACAGCTTCTCGGGTGCATTGATGCTGAATGCACGCGGGTGCTGGATTGGGTTCCCATCTTCGACGACCCCACTCCGAGTTCATCCAATCCTTCGATTTCGAGCTGCACCCTTTACAAATCGAGTCCGAGTTCCCATAAAAGTAATTTTAAAAAAAAATTGTGCACATGCATGGGCCTCATTTATTGTCTTTCACCCGGTGAAATTTAATAATTTTTTAAATGTATCTGTCATTTTCTTAAATATTTAAAAATTAACGATCTTTCGTTACTTGAAAATAGGTAATTTTTTAAATTTATTTATTATTTTTTTAAAAAAACGAAGGAATAGGAAACTATCTATTTGCTAGTTTTAAAAATAATAGAAAATTTTATTCATCTTTCGAAAAGGAAGCTCTAAACGTATATATGGTCTGGATCATTCAGATCTGGGAATTGGGAAAATAAGGCCGTTTATTCAATCAATCTTCTCTGTACAAGAGCCGGAATGAATGGCCGAATTCGCTTCCCAGTTCCCATCGAAATTTTAGGTGGCTCCAGAAGACATAGGGTGTGTTTGGTTGGAGGTAAAACTTTTGATGAAAAGTTTTTGGAGTAGAAGTTGTCAAATCAATATAAATTAATG
>JAXCLR010000073.1:22070209-22101390 GCA_035584095.1 Annona squamosa | reverse complement strand
ATCTTTCATTTTTCCCCTTTTACGCCATGTAAACCGCCTCGGGTTGGCAGATTTCTCCATATTTGCTTCAACCCGAAATTCGGAACCCGAGCTATGTACAACTAGTGCCTTATTTCACTAAACAGGGGCTGATCTCCCTTTAAAGATCAGTGATGATTCCATTTTTTCTTTATTTTTGCGTGCGTGTTTGAGTTAACGCCCCGGCAAGGTGGGCGCACACGGGTCCACGGATCCCAGCATAATACGCTGTCGTTATGCTGCCAGATTTGTGACTAGACTCGTGTACGGAAAGCCCCGTCTTAGCCGTTATGCTGTCGAAATCACTAGAAAACGCTCATACGCCAAATTTATCTAAAACTGTGAATCCTAACACGTTTTACCCCATGTGAATGCAGGAAATCTAAGCCCACGTTGCTTTTCAACACAACCCAACATTTTCAAGGCCCGTGAAACCATTCCGAGCCCATCGTAGCGCTCCCGGCGGGTGCTACAGGGTGCTAGAGGTGTTTGGTCATTTTCAGCGACCAAACTTATTTGTAAATGAATTTGAATTAAAATTTTTGAATAAATAAATTATAATTCATCGACTTATTCAACAATTTAATTAAATATATACATTGTGGTTGAAATTTTATAATATATCAACTCGTGAACCTATTTAACTCGTTCAATTCATTAAGCTCGCTTAACTTATCAAAGTTATATATAAATATAAGCTCATTAATTTTTTCCGCTAATTCTTCCTCCCACAACTTAATTTTTATTTTACATCACATTTTAACTAGTATTACAAACTTTGTAATAATTCTTATAAATTACTCTAGGAAAAATACAAACTCTCAAATATTAACAAAGAAAACCACCTGCACTAGCAGCACTTGCTCTCAAACCACCAAATCGAGATTTCGAACCTCAGCTCTATCCTAATAGAGATGTTGTCTTTGGCCACCTGCACTAGCTGCCAGTGGTATCTTATCTTATTTTTAAGGTCAAATTAATTTCAATTTATGCTCCAAATAGATTCTTTAAAACATATTTTATATTATATTTAAAAATTATAATTTTATTATGAATTTTACTTTAAACCCTATAATAGAAATTATAATAATATAATTTTTGAAATATATTCTTTAAATCTACTAAATAATAGATAAATTAAACAAGTTTCCATATATTTAAATGATATATTTTTATATTTCAATATAAAAGAAATTTTATAAAGGGCTAGAAATGGATAGAAACAGAGCAATGCGACCCTCTTAATTTTTAAAATTTTAAACCTTAGCGGAAAATCTAATCCATTCATTATATTTAATATCAGGTGCTTATTTAAAAAATCAAATTTCATCCCGATCTAGTATGTTTATGAGCTATACTTGTTGAAAAATATAGCAATTTATGTGTAAATTATAAGAAAAATATTTAGATTCATTTACACATGTATTAAAATAAAATAATACTTTATATAATCATTTATTCACTTATCATTAATATTTTAGACGGTTTAGATATTAAAAATGTGACTTTAAAATTGATATTTAATATTAAACTATTTTGTTATGTTTATTTTTAATATACTATAAATAGTGTTAAATAAAATGGATGAAGTGAATTTTTCTAAACTACCAAGTTTTTTATCTTAGTATTTATATATAGTAACACTTGATATTACAATAAAAACTTTTCACAACCCTCATGCTATTGAAGAAATTTTTATGAATACCCTCACCTGAGGAGACGTCTGTAAAAACCACCACTTTCATGGGAGAAGTTGCAAATAACCTGCATTCATGCAGTAGGACTAGATGTGTTGCCAGGCTTCTGCCTAGTGTCATATTGACTACTAAGGCAATGCCTTGGTAGCAACTGTCAAAATTTTAAATGTGAAGAAAATTACATAAAAAATGAAGTTTCATAGAGCAAGATCATTTTATAAAAGAAGATGTTTCTATAAAATTATCTTTCATCATGTAACTCTTTCCATTTTCAACATTTAGATGGTTGATAAAAATCTACTTTCATCTATTGTATTTAACATTACTTATAGTATTATAAAAACTTTTTCTTTTGTATAATAATATTGTACATGGGTCTCATCTATAAATATGCAAAATCAATATAATAAAATAATTTAATACTAAATATCAAATTTTAAATAGTATTTTCAACATCCAAACTATCTAAAATATCATTACTATATGGATAAATAATTCTATAAAGTATTACCACATTCTAATATATGTAAATAGATTTAAGTATTTTTTCTAAATTTATACATGAATGTAATTATTTTTTAGCAAATATGACCTACGCACATATTAGATTTTGATAAGATTTGATTTTATAACTACACAAATGATGTTAAATACGATGAATGGATTGAATTTTCTATCAATCATCAAAATCTACAAATTTTAGGGGGTCATTTCAAGTGTTGTTACCTTAGAACCTACCCTATCTTAATTAAGTCAAATATTTTTTTACTTGGAACTTACCCTACCCTAATTTAGTTCAACATTTTTTCACTTAATTAAACTGTCTCTGGCTACTTGCACTAGCCGTGAATGATATCTTATCTTATTTTTTTAAGGTCAAATTAATTCTAATTCCTGTTCCAAATCGATCATTTAGAATAGATTTTATATTATATTTGCAAATTATAATTTTATTATAAATCTTACTTAAAAACCTATAATAAAGATTATGATAATATAATTTTTGAAATATATTTATTAAATATACTAAATAATTGATAAATTCAATAAGTTTCTATATATTTAAATAATATATTTATGTATTTCAATATAAAATATATTTTATAAAATATATATTGAAATATCGATTCATTTCCGATGCCATTACTTTGGAACCTATCCCATAATAATTTAGCCGAGTTTTTTTTATTTGAAACTTACTCTACCTTAATTGAGTTAGATTTATTTTTTTTTTACTTAGAATCTACTCTACCCTATAAGTATAAATTTAAGAACATATTCCACTCATTTTATAATACTTAACAAATTAACTCATGAGTACACTACCCCATATCGTACCCTCGGTAGGAGGGGTTGGTGTGAAGCTATCATTCTCCACATTTTTATAAAATAATTTAACATATTAACTACTTAATTATTTAGCTTTTAATTTTTATCTTTAGAGTATATTTGGCATTTGATAAAATTTTGTGAAATAAAAGAAACATGTGATATAATTAAGGCAATAAAATGAACAAAGAGAATAAGGGTATGTTTATTTAATACTAAAAATTTTCAATTTAAAACTTTTTACGCTCCATAAATATCATATTTTTAATCATTTTTCACGTATTCTTATATAACTATTTTACCTGTCAATCATTTCTATATAACTATTCAAATAAATAACTTGTATATTTTAACTTTTTTTTACTTATCGTAATTACTCCTATTTTATCATATCATTTTCTTCAAATTTAAAAATTTTGTTACTAAAAATTTTTCATTCAAAAGTTTTCTTACTTTCTAAATACACTTTAAAGTTGAAAGAAATAAGATAGTTAATTATATAAGTAGTTGTGAAGAATAAGTAAACTGTAAGATAATTGTATAAAAAAATGTAAATAAATAATTAAAAAATAAAGCAGTTTTGGATAGAAAAAAAAAATTTCATAATTGTCAAACATATACTTACATTCAATCATTTTCTTGTACCGCTATTTTATTTTTCTGTTTTACTTTTGTCATGTCATATCATTATCAAACTTTTTAAAAATATTCTTCTCTTGGCCTCACACCTCTTCCTCACCCATGGTAACAGTGACTTCGTCTTTATCCCCAGTAGACGATAAACTATGATACGAGAACGTTAGGATTCAAAACGCTTTTGCATGGATACGTTCGGGGTCATTCTACCGTTTTAGGAATTGGCGGTTGGACTGGTCAGACCTTGAACCAATCATATCAGAGTTTATTGGTTTTTTCGGTTCGTTCGGCCATCAGTTTATACAGGTTGAATTTGCTGATTTGCACTAATTAAATCGAAAAAATCAGGAATCGATCGTGAAACCGGTTCATAGCCTGGTCCAGTTTTCAAAACATTACGCGTAACATGTTCGCCAGACGTATTTTATGAAAAATATTATATTTTTTCAGCTTGTATATATTTTGACTGCTGAAAACGAGTTCTCGATCAAAAGCTAAAATTTGTGTTTTTTCCTGGTTATTTACGAAGTCCGATAGAGTATTTAAAGTTATCTAATTGTGTTCTCTCGTCGATATAAGATTCAATTTAATATTATACCACGTCATCAGCGTTCTGTAGCCACTAGGACGTCACAACTTACCTTTTTTCAAATGGATCCATGAGTTATATAATTCCAAGTGCATGTTGTTTGGAATCATAAGTCAACAACCTTTTTTATTTTTTATAACTTTAATATTTTTAATATAATCTAAATCATTAGTTATATGAAGATATTAAGTTATAGTCTAAAATTTTTCTTTGATGGGATCTTAGGTGGTGTCATAGAACAAAACAATGCTATAACAAATCCATCAAACTTAAAAGTTATTTAATTATTCTAAAATCTCAAGTAGTATGTTATTATACGTTTTAGCTAGATAAATAATGTTAAACTTCATAAATGGATTGAATTTTATTAAAATTTTATATTAATGAAATAATCAAGACTTTTTTTTGAATGAAGAAAATCAAGAGTTTTTAGGCTGTTATTCAAGAAAAATGATCTAGTGCATGCACTTAACTTCGAAGCACCGGATGCACTACCCATTTTTTTTTATTTTTTAAATTCATATGTGGGTTCAAGAACAATATTTTCATATGCATAGGTTTGATGTTTTTACATTTTTATTTAAAATTTCAAAAATAAAGAAATTAGGCATTTCTAATATGCTTATCCTTTTTTATTTCTAAAATTGCAAATATAATATTTAAAACATAAAACATGTACAAGTTGCATATATAAAAACACCAAGATTGGGCTACTACAATAGTGAAATTTTTCAAAAAAAAAAATAAGGCAATGCACTAGGTGCACCAAAAAATTAGCAAGTGAAGGAAAAAACTCTATTATTTTTCTATCCTTAGTGTCCATTTGATGATAAAGAAAAAATGAGAGAAAAATTATTGAGAAAAAATTTGACAAAATAAAAAATATAAAGTATATGGTGTATTTGGGAAATTATAAAAAATATAAAAATTTTGATGAAAAGTTTTTTGGTGTAAAAGTTTTTAAAATGTGAGAAAATCATGTGATATGATAGGTAATGACGAAGAGTAAAGAGAATAAAGTTAAAATAGATATGTTAGATATCCAAGTAGTTGAATAAAAATGATCAAAAAGTACAATAGTTGTATAGGAAAAAGTGAAATAATAATTAAAAAATAGGATAGTTGTGAAGAGTGAAAATTTTATAAATTGCAAAATTTTTAAGTGTTAACAAACATTCTCATAAACATACATAAATATATAAAAAATGATTAAAGGTTTGGCTGTAAAAATGTTTTGTTGATGACAAGGAGGGTAAATAGTAGAGATTCTTTTTGTTAGTGCTTAATATTTTTTTATTTTTCCATACATCAAGATCTATGGTATTAAATAAAATGAGTATTTTTTAAATATATCCACTACATTTGACTTTAATCTTAAATATATTTGTAATATTTTCACAATATCAAATATATTCATTATATTTGCATTTAATCCTCAAAGGCACATTACATGAGTTAACACCATTAGTTAATATATAAAATTACTAGTATGTCTTTTAAATTGAAAACATGATAGAAAAATTGAATATCATAACTCATTCTTAAGTGCACATGAGCTTCAAAATTCAATGAGCCGTATATTTATATTCTTTCTATTTTATTATTTTATACTAGGGGCATTTGAGTATTTATAAAAATTTAATTAATGATTTTTGACAAAGTAGGATTTTTTAAGATTAAATGAAAATATGATAAATATATTAAAAATGTTGCAAGTATATTTGAAATTAAAAGCTTTTTCCAAATATACTCATTATGTTTGGCCCTAATCCCACATAGGTCCACAATATTTTTAAAATAATAAATGTATTCACTACATTTACATTTAATCCTAAAATACTCATTTCATCAAAAACCATTAATTATATTTTTATAAACATCCAAAATACCCCTATTTTAAAATAATAAATGATGAAATGAAATAAAAAATGAAATTAGAACTCTCTGAGTTTAAAACTCATGTGCATTTAAGGTGCTAGTGAGTTAAGATATTCAAAATTTTTAAATTTTGTCGTAAATTTAAAGAGTATATTAGTAATTTCACAAGTTTACTAACGATATTAACTCACTAAGTGTACATTTTTGAGATTAAATGTAAATGTAGTTACTATATTTTAAATTTCCAAAATGTTATGATATATTTTAAATTAAAGTTAAATATAATAGGTGTATTTGGAAAAAATACTGTAAATTAATGCTAAACAAGTATATTTTGGCAAACGCCAGCAAAGCCGTACGGTTCAGTTGTTGTCCATCGCGTGCAACCCCTAGTTGGCGAGTCAGAGTTCCGTGCTTTCAATGCGACCGCGTCCTGCGTGAGCGAGTGGCTTACGTATGTAGATATTGACGTCGGCCGAACCGGCAAAACGGTGACTTCATTACTTCGATTGCAAGAGAAGGGGTTGCGGACCATTCCTGCAACCTACATGTGGGACCACACACTGTTTTAAATTATTTCCACGGTTCCAAGTATTTTAACATATTTTATTTTTATCCTAGAGATATCTAAATCATACATTTATTTATATGAGTTAGGAGAATAAGTATATAGAGCTGATTTTTAATTACTGTTGAAATTAGATAGTTTGCACGTATAGTATGCTCGTTCTTTAAAATATTTATAAAATACCAATACTGTACCAAAATATTTTTAAAGTGCTAAAACAGTAAATCCTTAGCAGATTTTTTAACGCAGTTGTAGGTAATTAATGGGGGCTTTTAGAGGATAACATACCAATACTGTACCAAAATATTTTTAAAGCGCTAAAACAGTAAATCCTCAGCAGATTTTTTAACACAGTTGCAGGTAATTAATGGGGGCTTTTAGAGGATAAATTTTTAACTGCAATTGAGCGAATGTAACATCCATGTTTTTAACACTTTGTGCACAACTCATGATTTTTTTGTTAAAGACAATTCATGAATTTAAAAGCTAAAAAATTACAAATGTTGGTGAAAATCAGATAAAATTATTTCAAGTGCATTTAATTATTTGCATTAGAGCATATTACCTGTATCATGTGATTGAGTATTTAGATATATATTTATCAGATAACAATTTTTAAAAAAGAATCATCTATCAAGTCTAGCATTCCTTGTCCATGAATAAATAATTCAATTTAGCTCTGAAGTCAAGCTCTTCGGAATTTTAATTTAATTTATTCTTTTAAAAATTTTATCTGGCAATCAGATGGCTTTCTTCTCAATTAATTACTTAAATTCGGCCTTTTAAGTCTACATGAACATGTTATATCGATGCACCTACACGTAATTCCACCGCTATATTGAAAGGTTGAAAAGGTCAGTCTTATTAATTTTTTCTTTTCCAAAGGTCTTATTATTATTTAAGCTTGGACAGGCTCGATGACCAAGATCGAATAAAAATATAAAATGGCCACCATATTCATACAATCTCATTATTTATGAAACCAAAAACATATGAAAGGTTACCATCAACTACCCACATAAACAAAACTACAAAAAAAAAAAAAAAAAGATAAACGAACAAAATAAACAAGAATAATAAAAAATTAAAAATAAACACAAGGCTGATGGATTGATCAGAGATCCATGTCGCACTTGGTTCTAGTAAATCCGGCGGCGGAGGAGGTTCCGTTGGTAGTCAACGGGATCGAAAGATCGCAGTCGAAGTGGGGCTTGTAGCGATTCGTCTTGAGCGATCCAATCTTGAACCTAATCCTGGCATAGATCTTAACCTCAATAGAAAAAGACCCACGTCCTTTCTCCGTGCTGAAAAGCTGCGAAACACCATCGCTGTTGAGGGGAATGGAGGCTTGCCCCGTGAAAGCAGGATAGAGATTGGTGGTGTTTTTACGGCCTTGATAGAAAGTGGGCAGCGTCGCGTATCCGAACCGCTCTCCGTCGTAGTAAGCTCTGGCTTCCAGCTTGTCGTAGTAGATGCCGATCTTCCTGTTGGGGTTCCTCACAGTCATGGCCAGCGAGAGGTTGTAGTGGAGGGTAGTGCTGTTGGTGAGTCGGAACTGCGTCAGCGTGGCTTCGTCAACGTAGACTTTGACCTTGGTGGGGCGGAAGATGAGCCAAAGGACGAGGGCGGCGATGCCGACGACGACGACGACGGTGACGATGAGCTTGAATAGGGTGGTGAGGATGCAGCAGGGGCCGCAGAAGCATCCGCTGGAGCGGCCGGGGCGGTGGTACCTGTTGCGTTTGGGCGGGATTGGAGGGCCGTAGTAGGCTCCATTCAGTTGGGATTGCTTGGCATCAGCCATTGTATAGTTATTGTATAGAGAGACAGAGAAAGAGAGAGATGCGGTGGTAAGCAAAGAAACAAACCAGCGAAGATATTATGGGGAAGAAGTAAAGGGAGAGTAGAGTAGGGGGGCATATATAGTAGGAGACGATTACGAAACGCGCTTGCTATTGCGGCTGTAAGATAACGCGTTTAAGTAATTGGGTTTAGAACGTACGCACGCAGCACGCTGCATCATGTTCTCTTTGCCGTTCCGGGCGCACGTGTAATTTTACGTGGCGCCCGTGGTTACACCAACCAGGAGTGCAAGTTGAACAGGTCAACGTTGCATAGCCTTAGGGGTATGGTTGGAAGTAGATAAAGGACAGGCTTTGCTTACATCATGGCGACTGGTGCCTGGTCGGAGACGGGAATTTCAAAGAGAGTGGACAGGGCCTCTGCTTATGCGGGCTAAGCTGGGTGAGAATCTTGCGGGTAACGGGCCCAATTCTGTTTTGTATTAGTTCCCCGCTCGATGGGAGGAGTAGGGTCGAAAAATTAAAATTTTCGAATCTTTCCGATCAGGGTGGACCTATCCCGTTCGGGACTTACCTGTGTTGCTCTTGACCCTCAGTTAATAATATTATTGGTGTATGATCCCAAGTGATAAAACTTTTAGTGAAAAGATTTTAGCGTAAATTTTTTTTGAATTTTTAGGAAATAATATAATATAATAGAAATAATAACGAGAAGTAAAGAAAATAAAATTAATATAAATAAGTTAGTTGCATAAGTAACTGTGAAGAAATAACTGAAAAGTAAGGTAGTAGCATAGGAGGATATGAAAAAATGATTAAAAAATAAGATAATCATAAATAGTGAAAAGTTTTAAAATTTGGAGACGTTTGTTAATATGCCGTCGGAAACATGGGAAGAAAATGGTGGGGGCACGGATTTGAAGACAACTCGTTACTTAATCAATAATGATATTTTTCCACTTTTATCCTTATATTCTATTCATTTTTCCTATCAACTGTCTTTCAACAAATCTATTTATTTCAATTTTATCCCTATTATTTAATATCCATCGCGTAATTTTCAAAATATTTCATTTTCTACTCTCACCAAATATTATATTTCCCACCATTTTTATCTTTCCAAACGTCCCCTTTATCAAACATGTTATATGCCATATATAAGATTATTCAAAACTCTAAATCTAAGCAACTTCATTGACTTGTTGTCTCTCTCGAAGCTTCTAAGAAGCCATCGCAACCAGCATCTCTGTTGTCTGTAATCGTAGCCTCTCTTGTCATAATGTCGTCAAATCACCTCTTCGTTCTTCTTCGGCTCTGATGACATCTGCATTCGTGCTCCATCTTCGGAAATGATCAGTTGTGGGGTTTTCATCTCCAGCGGCGATCCAACGTTGATCTCAACATTCTCCTACATCTTCGGCATCTTATTTGTCTCCCGCAGCATGTCTTTGCGATGAAGAGCACTTCCCTCTTTTCCATTTCTATTTTCCATTTCACCTCTTCAATTTTTGTTTGGTTTCTATTGTGAGGAGCCTGACTTCTGGTTTCTCTCCCTTATTTACATTTCTAGCAACCATTTTTGGCATTTTCGGTAGCCTTTTTTGGCAATTATTTCAAGTAAGCTGCTATGAATGGAGCTTCTATTACTTTCAGCAAGTAACAATATCCAACTTTTAAATTTAGATTGTGAATGACAAACTATGGATGATTTACTGTTGTGAATGTTTAGTTGCGAATCCATTATGTTTAATTTTTTGATGTAGGGTGTGTGGATACATTTTAAACTTTTCAAATAAGATCTTTTTAATCTAAAATTGTTAACTTTCCATAGGTATTATGCTTTTCAATCATTTTTTTTGCATATTTTTATACAAATATCATATTTTCAATCATTTTTATGAAATTATTTATACGACTAACCTATCGATTTTAACATGATTCTTTTTACTTCTCATTATTACTCTTATCAATATAAAAACTTTTACATTAAAAAATTTTTATCTAAAAATTGTACCACTTTTCAAACACATAGGTATTGTGTTAGAACTTTGATTACTTGTTGTTAGAATTATTTTTAGAAATTGAATTAGATATGATAAGAATTGAGTTTCAATGCAGATGAGAATTGGTAAAGTATTGAAACATAAATATTTAAATTTAGCATATAGATGTCTTTATGTTTGATAAGAAAATATATTCTTAGCATCATCTTATTTGACCTATAATTTTTACTTGATCTGTTGTCTTGATATCGACTTAAAGTTTATTTTAAGATCTATTAAAAAATGAAGATCAAACCAACCTTATTCTTACCTAATATAAAAAAATTAAATAATATTTATAAAAAAATAAGGTTAAGATTGGGCACAACTTTGACCCGGTGTGACCCTTTCTACTTCCCACCCCTAGGCTAAATAGGGTTAAGTGTTATTCCATTTCCAATATGATTGCTCTTGGAATTGGAAAACTTCAAAAAAGAATTATTATTTTGGTTAATTTCAAATACTATTGCTAAGTTATCATTATTTATGGATTTAGCCATAATTCACACTTGATTCCAAATATGACAACTCCTTTTGCAAACCCGGCCTTCTCCCATTGCATTACCCCGGGAATACATATGTTGAAGGCCTTGGATTTGATCGTAGTCATTGGAGCATTGCATTGCTTCCTTTCATATATATCATGTAGGACCTTGACACTGCACACCCAGGTGCACTTCGCTTCGATGCACTCGAGTGCAAAAATTTATTTTTTATTTTCTAAAATTTTTTATATATCTATAATCTAAGTATATTCAACTTTCATTAAAAAAGTATATTTAACATGTTATTAAGTTTTACTATTTTTGAAAAATTATAATTTTTAAAAATTTGTGACATTTTTATAATTTATAAATTACAAAACATCATTGATTTTAAAAAATTCAAAAAAATATCTACAAATTTCTAAAATGGTAAAACTTAATACACATATTTAATATGCTTAAATTAACAATTGTACAAATTTTTTTTGAAAAAATAATAAATAAATAAAATACAGCTAGAAGCACCAAAAGTGCACTTAGCCCCTCCCGTATCATGTAATAAAAAAATATGATAGCTAGGCCACAAATGGTAGGGCATGTAGGCGTAATGCCCATCTGGGCTCAGGTTTGAAATGTGGGACAAGCACGATGTGAAAAAAAAAAAGGTCTCATGGTAGCTCTATGATGGACTGAAATAATATAAATGTGTGTGTGTGTGTATATATATATATATAAAGGGTGATTTTGTTATGCGAGGCCAAAAAAAATATTAATTTTTTTCATAAAACATGTAGAGTTAAGTGTATTTAATCTATAAACTAAGTTTTACCATTTTAAAATGCTTTTAAGTATTTTTTATTTTTAACCATAGTGGTATTTTTTATAATTTTCTGACTCAAAAATTACAAAAATTGCTATTGTGTTTTAAAATAAAAAATATTTAAAAGCATCCAAAAAAGTAAAATTTAATTTATAGGTTAAATGCACCTAGCTATATATGTTTATAAAAAAATGAGTTTTTTGGCCCGAATCGTGGGTGCAGCCATGCGTCGGCCGCACTTGAATACCCTCATATATATATATATATATATAAGAGTTGTTTCGGTGTAGCGCTCTTGCACTGGAATAGCTGCACATTTGCCCCAGGGCCTCATACATATTACAATGCAATGAAACTTTATATAATCATTTATTTATATATAAATTTATAGCAAATGGTTTACATGTTGAAAGAATAATTTTAAAGTTGCTATTTACATCAAACTATTTTATTACATTGAATTTGTATCATTTTCAGATGTGTTCATACATATATTCAATTGAAATGAAAATTAGTAAGGTAATAGAATGCATGATTCTAAATATAATGCGTGGAGTAGATTATAGTTTTAGGATCATGTAGGGCCCATTTTGAAGCAATCACATCACCGTTACGATGCAATTGTGATGCACCTGAATATATATATATATATATATAGGGGGGAGAGAAAAAAATATTCAGGTGCAGCTTTACTGCACCATAATTATGGTGCAATTACCTCAAAATCAACCCCACATGATCATAAAATTATTATCTACTCCACCTATTGTATTTAGAATTATATATTTTATTAATATACTAATTTTCATCCCAATTGGATTTGTGTATGAACCTCATCTAAAAATGGTACAAATTCAATATAATAAAATAGTTTAATGTAATAATAACTTTAAAGTTGTTTTTTCAACATGTAAATTATTTACTATAAAATTTATATGTGGATAAATGATTGTATAAAGTATTCATATATTAATATATATATGACCCATTTTGAGTCAAATGTACTGTTAATTATGGTGCAACTTCACTACACAAGAAATGTTCTCATATATATATATATAATTTCTAGTGTAGCGCCACTATATCGTAATTAGGATACAATGACACTGAAATAGGCCCCACATGATGATAAAATTAAAATTTATTTCACTCATTGTATTTAGAATAATATATTCTATTATCATATCAATGTTCATCCCAATTGAATATGTGTATGAACCCTATCTGAATATAGTATAAATTCAATATAATAAAATAGTTTGATGTAAATAATATCTTTAAAGTGGTTTTTTCAACATATAAATCATTTGTTAAAAACTTTATAGATGGATAAAAGATTATATAAAGTTTCATTACATACTACTATGTATGGGCCAAAAAATAGGCAAATGTACCGTTGTTCCGGCATAATGGCGCTGCACCAAAACAGCTCTTATATACATATATATGAGAAATTTTCGGTGCAGCACCGCTAATCTAATCCACCCATTATATTTAGAATAATGTATTCTATTACCATACCAATTTTCATTCCAATCAGATATGTGTATGGATCTCATCTAAAAATGATACAAATTCAATGTAATAAAATAGTTTGATGTAAATAACAACTTTAAAGTGATTTTTTCAACATTTAAACCATTCGCTATAAAATTTATATATGGATAAATGATTATATAAAGTTACATTACATTTTAATATGTGTAGGGCTTACTTTTGGGCAAATGCACTACTATTTTGGTGTAGTTATGTCGCACCAGAATAGCCCTATATATATAGAGCTGATCCAATGCAGCACAACAACGGTGCAGTTGCCGAAAAAATGTGCCCCGCACATATTAAAATGTAATGAAACTTTATACAATTATTTATCCACATATATATCATACTTTAAACGATTTCGATGTTGAAAAAACTACTTTAAAGTTATTATTTATACCAAACTATTTTATTACGTTGAATTTGTACCATTTTTAAATAGTTTCCATACACATATCCAATTGGGATGAAAATTAGTATTGTAATAGAATATATTATTCTAAATACAATAAGTAGAGTAAATTATAATTTTATGATCATGTGGGGCCTATTTTGGCACAATTTCACTGCTGTTACAGTGCAGTTACGTTGTACTTGAATATTTCTTATATATATATATATGGCTCTGCTTATATGTTACATAGAAGCAGACCCATATAATCTCTTTAAAATCTAAGATTTTGATCTTTAATAGAAAATTTAATCAATTCATTATATTTAACATTATTTGTTTATCTAGGAGACCAAGTTCAATCCCAATCAAGTATGTTTACGAGCCACTTTTATTTAAAAATATATATTCATGTGTAAATTATGAAAAATGCTTAGATTTACTTACACATGTATTAAAATGTAATAATACATTATGAAATCATTTATTCATGTAAAAATAATATTTTGGACAGTTTAGATGTTGAAAGTACTACTTTAAAATTGATATTTTAGCATTTTTCATAATTTATACATGAATATATACATTTTCTAACAAAATATAGCTTATAAACATACTTGATTGAGATGAAACTTGATCTCTTAATTAAACAAATGATGGTAAATATAATGAATGGATTAGATTTTTTATCAAAGATCAAAATCTAAACCGCTATATATATATATAAATATTCAGGTGCAGCGCAACTGTACCATAACAACAGTGCAGTTGCCTGAAAATGGGCCCTACATGATCATAAAATTATGATATACTCCATCCATTATATTTGGAATCATATATTCCATTATTATACCAATTTTTATTGCAATCCGATATGTGTATGGGTTCCATTTGAAAATAGTACGAATTCAATTTAATAAAATAGTTTGATGTAAATAACAACTTTAAAGTGGCTTTTTCAACATGTAAACTATTTGCTATAAAATATATATAGATAAATAATTGTATAAAGTTTTATTATATTCTAATATATGTGGAGTCCATTTTTTAGCAAATGTAATGCTTTTCTGGTACAGTTGCGTTGCACTGGAAAAGCTCTTATATATATATGTATAAGATATATTCAGGTGCAGCACCACTGCACCATAATTATGATGCAATGGGGATAAAATGGAACCCACATGATGATAAAATTAAAATCTACTCCACCAATTATATTTAGAATTATGTATTCTATTACCATAGCAATTTTCATGCTGATCGAATATGTGTATGGGCCCAATCTGAAAATGGAATAAATTCAATGTAATAAAATAATTTAATTTAAATAACAACTTTAAATTGATTTTTTCAACATCTAAATCGTCTAAAGTATGATTTATATGTGGATAAATGATTGTAGCAAAATTCATTGCATTTTAATATGTGTGAAACCCATTTTTTAGGCAACTGCACTACTGTTCCGGTATGATGGCGTTGCATCGGAATAACTCTCTCTCTGTCTATATATATAGGAGTAATCAAGTACAATGCCATGGTTTCGGTGTAGTGGTGCTGAAATGGGCCCTATGTGATTATCAAATTATAATCTGCTCCACTCATTGTATTTAAAATAATATATTCTATTACCGTATAAATTTTCATTTTAATCAGATATGTATATGGACCAAATCTAAAAATAATATAAATTTAACATAATAAAATAATTTGATATAAATAACAACTTTAAAGTGGTTTTTTTAACATTTAAACCATCTACGTATGATTTATAAATGGATAAATGATTGTATAAAGTTTTATTGTGTTTTAATATATATGGGGCCCGTTTTTTAGGCAATACTATTTTGGAGCAGTAACATTGCATTGGAACAGCTCTTATATATATAGGATATATTCTTGTGCATTCGTCCTACACCCGACGTAGTGTGCAAACCACTAACCTTACCGTTCATAGTTGCAGGCAAAATTTGAGGCATCGATAAGTAGGCACGAGTAAGAGTTAGCTAAATAAACAAATGGGCAATGATGAGCTCGCGGTATAAGAATATTTACTTTTGAGCATACCCTATTTCCACACATGAAATTCCTTCGAAAGGCAGTGGCAAAAAAATTGTTTGGGCAAAAAAATAGGGTTCCTCTCCCACTCTCTTTCACATGTTTCCTCTTCTTCATCCTTTCTTGATGGCATGATGGACGAGACCGAAATCCCCCAAACAGTAAACAAAGATGTAAATCTCAAATCTATGCCACCAAAGTTGAGTAGGTGGACATCGAAGCCCCTCTTTCCAATGAAATGGAGAAGTTTGAAGAAAACGGCACAAAGGAAGCTCCTATAGAAGCCTCGAAGTGATCTGGAAAGGGAGAAGGAGGAGAAGGCTGCAATGAAGGAAAGAATGGTGCCCCAAAGAAGCACAAGTCTGAGATACTTACTGAGGAGGGATTGGAGCAAAAGGAAGAGAAGGAATGGCTAGAAAATGAGGAAGGTGGAGGAGAGTGAGGTATGTTAAAGAGGAGAAGAAGAGGAAGAACACAAAGAAGGGTATGAGGAAGGGATGGAAGGAATGAAAGAAGGAGATGACCATGTAGATGCGGCAGTTAGTTTGGTGGTGTGGGAAGAGATCATGGCTCTTAGATCTTATTATCTTCATAGTCATATTTCATTAACTTTTTAGTGTTCTAATATCTGTTAAATTCTAACATATTTTGTGTTGAACATAAGATATTTTGATGCGGAATCGTAACTTTATTTGAAGGTTAACTTTGTGGAATGGTTGTGTCATGAACTATTGGATTCATATGCGTGGAATGAATGAATGAGATAAATGTGAATGAAATATGTATAGTATTGAATGTACTATCTTAGGTACCAGCATGCAGTATATATAATCTGCACGTGTATTTTTCCATAAATAGCATAATTGTAAAAATAGATTTTTGCTGACTCAGAAATCCATATGCGAATTCATTATCTGCATGCGCATTATGCCCTACACAGTTCAACTGTAAAGACGGGTTTTTACTTATTCAAAAATTTTCATGTGGATTACATAATTCGCATGCGTTTGATGCCCTAAACAACATAAATATACCTCCGTTATAAGGACCAGGTATTTTATTTTATTTTTATTATGACCATTTTCTATTTATGAGATAACTTATGAACACACCACAGGAGTTTATAATGTTAATAGATGCATAACATATATGAATATAGTATCTAGGGAACATATAGTGCATATATAAATGTATTATGATCTTAGCACATTGAGTATAAATTAAAATATGTATGATTAGTGTGTCATTGTTAAGCACTATAACTATTTTTTCCCTTCGCAGAGTAGGTACGGGGTTCGACCTGACCGGTCAGGTCGCGGGGGTGAAGGGGGTAGCGCCCCCAGAGAAATTTTTAATTATTAAGTTATAGGAGTGGGAAACTAAATTACTAATTGCGACTAGACCCGACCCATGCCCCGACCCGACTCAATGGATTCTATTAACATAAGCGGCCCGTGCGCTAGGGTTTCATTTCCCCTTTCGCGCCCGACTGCATTTTCTTCTCCTCCTCTTCTGGTTCTTCACTCCTCTTCTTCTTTCTCTTCCACTCAGTTCGAACCACCCGTGATTTCTTGAGGAAAACTATACCAACTTCCTTGAAGGTCACAAATCCTAGTTCAGGAAGCTCCAAGGCTCCGAATTTCTGCAATCCACATCTAGGGTCGCTGTCTTGGGAGGAATCACGGTCAAGGTAAGTAGATGTCGCCCCTTCTCGACTTAGTGATGAAATTTTATGTTAAACGCGATGTGAGGCTAGAGGGAATGTGTAGCTCCTAACGACTCCATGGTATTAGGCATAGGGTTCGTAACAGTTAGGGTTCATGGGAAGTTTACTTTGAATGTGCGATTTCTATGATGTAAAAGGCTTCTTAGCAGTTTTTATATTGTTGGAATGTGACGTGAATTGATTTGCCCCAATTGAGAGTATGAATTGAAGGTTCTTTCATTTCACACCTATCATGTGTTTGATAAAATGCTTGTGTGACAGATCTATGTGATAAATCTGAATTGTGTTGATGTTGTATGCGTGGTTTGCGACATGTTTCATTGTCTGTTAAATATGGTGTGTTATCTCAAATGGTTGGTTGTAAGGGTTGTTCATGGCTCCTGATTGACATGAGGAGAGGGTTGTTCATGGCCCTTTATGGACATGAGTAGATGATTGGTTGTGTTGTTCAATTTGTGTGTGTGGTTACATGCATACGATCTTGGGAGTGGGTATTGGACTCATATGTATTAGCTTCATCACTATATGAGTACTCATCATTATACTTATTTCCACTTTATGCCAGCCACTATCTACTTACTGGGTCTATTTAGACTCATATCGTTTGTTATTGTGTTTTTAGATCGCAGGCTAGATGGCGAACTTAAAGATGGGACAAGTTGAAGATCAAACATGAGAGATCATAGCACAATATGTTAATTTCAGTTATTTTAGATTTGTGCTCTTTTTAATAATCATATATGTAGACAATTATTTAGGCGGATTCGCTTTGACAACTAATGCATTTGGTATTTCAGTTTGGATTATAATCCTTATTGATGCACACATGCATGATTATTATACTTGCCTGATGTGTAAGGAAAATATTTAATGATTTTCCTTTTATATGAATGTCTTTATGATATGAAGATGCAAGTATATAAATAAGATTGAATGTTACGGATTGAAATGTTATGAATATCAGGTCATATATTCCATATTACCCCTTGTATGTTATGGGGAGATGCTGCCGAATTTTTCTTAGATTGTGTAGTACTCATTCACTAGCTCTTGAGTAATTCTAGGAATGGGGTGTTACATCCTGTTTCTCTCTGACTCAGAAATCAGCATGCTGAATGTATAATCTACATCTATATTTTGTCATAGACAAAATAAATGTACATTTAGTTTTTCTCTAACTCAGAAATCTGTATGCAGATTACATCATTCGCATGCGTTTTATGCCCTAGATGACATAAATGACCGTCAGCTTCTCTGACTAAAAAATCAGCATGTTGAATCTGTAATCTGCATGTATATTCTGTCATAGACAACATAAATGTACATTTAGTTTCTCTCTAACGTAGAAATCTGTATGCGGATTACATAATTTGCATGCATTTTGTGCCCAAGGCAGCATAAATGTACTGCTAATTTCTCTCTAATTTGTACATCAATATGCTGAATTTGTAATCTACATGTGTATTATGTTATATACAACATATATGTACCTCGATTTCTCTCTGACCCAAAAATCTGGATACGGACTACATAATTTGCATGCTTTTTATGTATCTTCGATTTTTCTCTAACTCAGAAATTAGCATGCTGAATTTGTAATCCGCATGCGTGCTGTGTCATGGACAACATATATGTACCTTGATTTTTCTTTGACTCAGAAATCCATATGCAGATTACATAATCCGCATGTATTTTATGCCTAAGACAACATAAATGTACCTCTAATTTTTCTCTAACTCAGCAATAAGCTTGCTGAATTTGTTATCTGCATGCTTATTGTGCCACAGATAATATATATCTACTTCGATTTCTCTTTGACTCAAAAATCAGTATAAGGATTATATAATCCGCATGCGTTTTATGCCTAAGACAACATAAATGTACATCTAGTTTTTCTCTGACTCAAAAATTAGCATGCTGAATCTATAATTTGCATGCGTATTGTGCTATAGATAACATATATGTACATCGATTTCTCTCTGACTCAGAAATCTGTATACAAATTACATAATTCGTATGTGCTTTATACCTAAGACAATATAAATGTACCTCCGATTTTTCTCTAACTCAGAAATCAGCATACTGAATTTGTAATTCACATGCATATTGTGCCATATACAACATATATGTACCTCGATTTCTCTCTAACTTAGAAATCTATATATGGATTAAATAATCCTCATGCGTTTTATGTCTAAGACAACATAAATTTACCTTTGATTTTTCTCTAACTCAAAAATCAGCATGCTGAATTTGTAATCCGCATGCGTATTGCATCATAGACAACATATATGTACCTCGATTTCTCTCTGACTTAAAAATCCGTGTGCGAATTGCATAATCCTCATGTGTTTTATGCCTTATACAACATAAATGTACCGATGGTTTTTCTCTGACTCAGAAATCAACATGCTGAATCTATAATCTGCATGCCTATTGTGCCATAGACAACATATATGTACATCAATTTCTCTTTGACTCAAAAATCTGTATGCGAATTGCATAATCCTAATGTGTTTTATGCCTTAGACAACATAAATGTATCTCAAGTTTCTCTCTGACTCATAAATGAGCATGCTAAATCTAAAATCCGCATGCATATTGTACCCTAGACAACATATATGAACCTCGATTTCTCTTTAACTCAGAAATCAACATGCAAAATATGTAATCCGCATGCGTATTGTGCCATAAACAACACAAATGTACATCCAGTTTCTCTTTGACTCAGAAATCAGCATATAAAATATGTAATCCGCATGCGTATTATGTCATAGATTGCATGAAAGCAAAAACAACTTCTTTTTGACTTAGGAATTCACATGCGAAATATGCAATGAGTATGCTGAATATGAAATAAACATGAAAAATAAGATAAAATCAATGGTTTTTCAAAAATAGTCCCCTAGACATATAAATCGGCATGTGGAATATTACATCAATAAATAAGAGTTCAAGAATTAAGTTATATATAATTGATTACAACAAATTTTTACATTAACAATGAAGTCTTGATTTATATAAAAAATATTGAAAATGCACATTAAAAAACGCATGATAAATTATTCAAGTGTTTCCTCTATGCTTCTCCTTTCTTTTGAGATTACGGAAAGACCAACGATCCTTCTAATAACTAATTCTTCTTCACAGTCCTTCCAAATATGTTAAGATGCAATAGAAAGATTGAGTGAGGAAAAAAAAGCCATTAGTATCATTCATTGCATTAAGTTTATAAATGGTCAAAATAACTAGTTAGTGTGGCTTGTATAGGCCTAGCAAGACATCTTATCTAGGATTATTTACCCAGTAAGATCAGATTTGCACACAAATTTTCCCGTAGTGAAAATACATATTAATTCCTCTTTTGATTTTTTAACAAAAACTATTCATTTTCTTATTCTTGTATAATCAAGTGCAACTAAAATTAGCAGATTAAATAGTGATAGATGGAAGTTTGTTTCATTGAGAGGGTTGCAACAGCCTTGGGATTTTATATTCACCTATACATCCCATTCATAGCATTCTGCTTCCAACACTTCATTTTCTTTAATTTCGATTTTCCATTTTCTCCATTTTCTTCAATCTTGATTTTTTGTTTTCTCCATTTTCTTCAATCTCAAGTTTTCTCCAACACGTCATTATCTATAGGAATTTCTGATAGAACAATATAAAGAAGATTTGCAGTTGCTGATTTCAACAGTTAAGGCATTAAGGAGTGTCAATTTTTTGATTTCATTAATGAAAGCAATTTTTTACCTTTCTTGCTACACTCCAGCCATTTTTAGATTCCCACCCACTCCATTTTCATTTACTTGAGCTAAAGAGTGGGTGTGGAATGTGAACAAATAAGAAAAAATCGATGGGATTACTTGCTGCTCATCCGCCACTTTTGGCAGATGGTGAGAAATAATGTAGGTAGTGCACTTTCGAAAGATTTTGATTAGGGATGGAGAGAGATTCAATGGATTGAAGAGGGGCAAAAAATACCAGTTGCGAAAAATGAAAAAAAGGGCAGGCTTCAAAAATTTTATTTTATATGCCTTTAGTTGAGTGCCCTTATTTCTTTACTCTCATGAATTCACTTGCAATGGTGAATATGCGGCTGAGATTTCATCCGCTGAATTAAACGTGCGGATGGGTGGTCTACACACTTATTTCGATGCAAACAGAATGATATATATGTGGGCTCTGCTTCTATTTAATCAGGTTACATAGAAGTGGTCCCATGTAATCTTCTCAAAATTTAAGATATTGATCGTTGATAGAAATTCAATCCATTTATTGTATTTAACATTATTTGTTTTACTAGGAGACCAAGTTTTATATAAATCAAATATGTTCATGGGCTACATTTGCTAAAAAATATGTATATTCATATCTAAATTATGAAAAATGCTTAGACAATTTACACATATATTAGAATATAACGATACTTTATAAGATCATTCATCTATATATTATTGATATTTTAAATGGTTTAGATGATAAAAAAACTACTTTAAAGTTGATATTTTAATATTAAACCATTTTATTGCATTGATTTTACATTTTTATCGATGAGACCCATATACAATGATATTAAAAAAAAGGATTTCTATGATACTAGGAATGATATTAAACATAATTGATAGAGTGAATTTTCCATCAATCATCAAGATTTTAAAATTAGAAGAGGTTACATAGAAGAGCCATTTTATAGAAGCGAGACCATGTATGTGTGTGTATATATATATATATAAGAAACAGTGATGTAGTTGTGCCAATATGGGTCTTACATGATTATAAAATTATTTTCATGCTTTTTTATACAATTATCTTATTTTCAATCATTTTTCACAAAATTATCCATACATTTAATTTATCTATTTTAACTTTATTATTTTTATTTTTTTATCACTACCCATATTTTATCACGTTAGTACAGATATCGATGTCATATATCTGTCAAAAAAAGGAGGTCAAGTTAGTTAGAATATGTGCTCATCTTGACGTTTTCAATATGTGGCCATATATAAAAACAAGAATATAAGCTATGGTTATATTTAAAATTAATTCTACTTTTTAATAAGGAAAAATATGGAAAAGTTATTAATGTATTAGAATGTAATAATATTTTATAAAATTATTTATCAACATAACAATAATGTTTTAGCTAACTTCTGTAGTCTTTCTGGTGTACTAAATATTTTGATGACATATTTCTTAAAAAAATAAATATTCTGAAAACATATCATGTAATAAAGTATTGAAGTTTTCTTAGTAAGTCATCGGAGCAAAACGAGCACCATGTTACTATGTCAAATATGTCATACCCTGTCCTATAAAAAATGTCATATTCTGTTACCCACTATGTTTAAAATTGGATTAAACCTGGCGGTTGGACCTATTTGATTGTGACCTGCAAATAACCTCCCGAGCTTGCAATAACATGTGGTTTTCAATATTGATAAGTTAAAGCCAGTTCGATCATTGATTAGACTAAAATTGATTTAACCATTGTCCGATCTCATTGTTTAAAAAAATAATTTTACTATGCACCTAGGAAAAAAAATAGGGTTGGGTCGACTCAAAACTCACTCCCATTTTAAAGAGGGTTAGGGCAGGAATTGGCGGGGCGGGTCAACCATGTTCCAATCTGCCTTGACTCGCCCCATATTGCAAGGTGTAAATCACTTTTATAAACATTATGATTTACTTATAAAAATGAAATTTTGTTAAATTAATATGTTTAACTTTATAACTTACTAATGTGAATATGATTTATATATATGTATGTTTAACTTTTTAATTTATTTATACGAATAAATTTATTTTTTAATTTCTTATATGTTGTCTAAGTTATGTCCTTTACATGATTTACCAATAAAATAAAATATATTATCTATGTTGTCTATACATTTCAAAAATGAATATTATTATTTTGTGATTTAGCAATTTTAATTGTAATTCAAAATTTATGTTTATGTTATTTTTTAATTTACCACATTTTTTAATTTACCAAATTCAAGGTACAAATGAATTTTTTTAATACTTTATTATAACAATTGTGTTTTACTCCACTAAAGGTGTTTGGAATGTGATAAAACGATTAATGAAAATTTTTTGGTATAAAAATTTTTAAAATGAGAGAAACTAATGTAATATAATAGGGGTAATGCTGGGGATTAAATAGAATAAGTTAAAATAGATAGGTTAATTATATGGATAATTATAGAAATGATTTTAAAGTAGGATAATTTTTTAAGAAAAAGTAAAGAAATAATTTTAAAATAAGATTATTGTTGAGAGTAAAAAGTTTTAGATTAAACAACACCCTCTAAATAGTAAAATATTGAAATATTTAATTTTTAAAATTATCATAGATATGAGCTTATATTATTATTATATATAAATTCTTAAACTTTGATCCGCTTTTTCAACCCGACCCATTATCTTGATATCGACTCGAAACCGATCCAAAGTTATCTTAAGACCTATTAAAGAAAGGTAAGGGTTAGATAAACATTGTCTTAACCTAGAACAAAAAGTAGGGTCAACAAGGAATGTTTAAATATGATCCGGGTTGGACATGTCCTAACCTGTCTTGATTTTCACCTCCATATGCACCTTTCCATACACTTATTTAAGAAAGATGCAAAGATGCATGCTACTTGTATTTTTTTGGTATGTTTTTTATAATAAATTTTCTTATATATTTTTAATGATTTCTTTTTACAATTTCATACAATTCAAGCTTAATTTACCTTACAATTTTCATCTTACATATTTACTCATTAACAGCTAACAATAATATACATCAACAAGGGAGGAAAACAACTATCCTCAAATGGGAAACATAATGTTCTTATTGAGGATAAAAAACCTTGACCATTGGAGCACATGCTATGACTTTTATCAACTAAGCTATGTCTGTATTAACATTCTCTTACATATTTTGAATATCAAAGTAAATATACTTAGCTATTTTATATACAAATAATATTAAATATTTAATTTCATCATTGAATACATGAAATAATTATCCTGAATTGCATATATTTTATTTCATGCTTAAAGAATAACATTTTATAAATAATTAATTTTATATTTTATTTGAGCTTAAAATATATAAAATTAGCATATTAGAAGAATTTTATATTACTATTATGGTTTAAAACGGTACAAACTAATGATTAAACCCGTCCGACCTGAATCCAAAAATAAAAACTTTCAGTTGTGATTCAGTTTTAAAAACATTGGCCATTCCAATAAAAATAATCCTCCATTGTTATCCAGCTAATTTATAACATCATAAAAAGAACCAGTGTGTAATGATTTAGACAAGGGTTCCACTACAATATGCTGAGGGCTAGAGATTGAATTGGATTCGCATGGGTTGATCTTCATATCACCATCACACCTTCATCAAGTGAGTCCTGAGGACCCAAGGCAGGAGGAAGAATAAATAAATTAAAATTGTTGTTCTTTTTTTATACAGGACCCTCATTAACTTAGATAAATATGACAAATTTTGAAAATATTTTTTTTTTATAAAGGGTTCCACTTCTTGAAACGGTCCCTGATAATTCCTTTTAAAATTTTTATAAAACGTTGTTGGGTTGGCACTGAACATGGGGAAGGGTGCAATTCGGGCTCATGAAACTCAGGTTTCACCTTGACACTAACTCTAATCCTTTTTATAAAGCATCAACCCTAATCACTAACCCTGACTCTATTTGTAAAACTTAAATACTAATCCTATTTTTGAAAATTGAGTTTAGGTTGAAATTTATGTTGATGAATTTACATTTTATTTAAAAGTGATAAGTTTAAAATTTCATATGAATAAATAATGATAATAACAAATCATGTAAGTAAACATAATAATATATAATCAAACTATATATTTTTTTAAAAATAGTAATATGAAGAACATTTTTAGAAATAATTTAACATAAAAATAAGATAAATGAAGAAAATTAATAAGTGTAAAATTAAATGATAGATATAAAAATAAATATAAATGAAAATAATACACTTTATTTATAATAAAATTACAATGTGCAAACATATATTCAAATATAGATATAATAACATAAAATATGAAGAAAATAAAGAAATATTGTTTAAATAGTATGTATAATATATTTTAAAATAAATATAAAATAAAAAATTGGGCTCAAGTTAACTTGAACCATAACCCTATCACATCTGCAAAATGGGTCCTTCCGGTTCGGGTTACGAAAAAGCAAGTTTCGACACCATTTAAAATTGAGTTCGATGGGCTGGATTCGGGCTTAACCCAGCCCAAGTTGTGCCCCTAAACATGGGCAGTTGCCGAGCTCGAGTGAGACTTGAGTAGTATTTTCTGAGTTCTCTCGACTGGGGATTACAATCGTTGTGGGTACTGGTGCCTGGCAGTACATTTTCCTTTTCTTATACACGTCTCTTTGTCGAGCACAGATGGCGTGTTTTGTGAATAGGACTGGATGCGGATTACAATCGTACACTATTATGTGCCCATAGTCGTATTTATCGTGTAGAATGCTACACTGATTAATACATTAAATAACACTTTTTTATACCTACTGATGAGCATACCTGCTAACTAATACTACACATGATTACATGTAAACTATATCAAAACAGTTCTAATCTACGTTCGAATAAAACTACACAAATTCCATAGCTCCCTAATTTATTTGTTCATTTTCTTCCACTAGTTAACTTCCACTTGCAACCATGAGGCTCATCATCTACAGCATCAGCATTGCCATCACCGTCTCTCTTATCTTTTTGCTTTCTTTATCATCAAGTGGGGCTTGAGGATGTAAGATAGGAGGGAGAAAAAACAAATTAAGGATGTGTTTAGGTACACTTAAACTTTTCAATCTAAAATTTTATCATTTTAATCTAAAATTTATCCCTTTCAACAATTACCATATCTTTATATATTCATGGGTAATTTGCAAATTGCCCCCATAGTTTGAAGCTAATTGCATATATGCTCTAATTGTTTCACGAATTGCATATTATCTCCACAAGTTTCACATAAATTGCATGTGTACCCTTATTAACGGAGGAAATTTAATAGCTATTAAATAAAAATGTAATTTATAATTTGCAAATATACCCCATAGTTTGATGCTTATCACAAATATTGCTCTATTGTTTGATGTCAATTGCTTATATACACCAATTGTTTCACAAATTGCTTATTTATTTTAATTTAATTTTATCTGTTCTTCATTATTACCCTCTATCATATCATATCATATTATTTTTCTTATTTCAAAAATTTTTATACAAATAGTTTTTCTTTTAGAACTTTATTAATTCCCAAATCACACTAAAAGTGATGTTCTCTTGTCATATGGGACCCGCATTAACTTAAATAAATCTAACAAATTTTAACAATATTTTTATAAAAAATCTTGCCTTTATATAATCAGGTCATATATAAGTATTCCTTGTAACCTCTTTCATTTTTTAATATATTAATGTTTAATAGTAAATCTACTCTATTAATTACATTTAATGTCATTTGTTTAGTTCAGAGATGAAGTTTTAACCAAATTAAATATGTGCATAATCACATTTCTTGAAAAATATGCATTTATATGTAAATTATAAAACTAAGTTATTTGGTTGATTTTACAATTTATAGATAAAGTTCATTAACAAGGATACTAAAATGAAAAGAATTTTTATGATAATATAAATTTTGTTTATTGCAATAGTTAAATAGATTTTCTATGAAGCTTTAAGAGATTAAAAATAGAAGGGATTACATGCATAGAATAGGGATTTTATAGAAGCGAAGTCTATTTTCTTAATACTATTGAGCTATTTATCAGAAGTCATAAGCAATGGTGATAGAATCTAATATAAATCTACAACATCATTTTGTACACGCAAGAAAAGTTCTTGCATGCCACTACCGAGTTTTTGCAGCCATACTATATATGAGATGTGATCCCATGCAGCTCAGTTATCTTTGTATATTTCAATAATGTTTGCTGCCAAGTACGACTAGTATATTTAATATTATAATATGCAATAAAAATTTTTATTTAAAAACTAAATTTTCACTATAAATAGCACCATAAGTGAGGAATTTTGAGAAAATAACAAACAATTTTTTAGTAGATAGACATGTAGGCAGATTTATATATACATATATGAAAAATATTTAAGTGCAGTTGAATTGCACCATAATTATAGTGCATTTACCTGCAAAATGAGGTTTACTTGATCATAAAATTAACATTTACACTGCACATTATATTAAGAATTATTTACTTTAATAACATACCAATTATCATTTGTATCAAATATGTGCATGGGCATTGTATTAAAATAGTATAAAATTAATGTAATAAAATAATTTAACATAAATATCAATTTTAAAGTTATATTTTTAACAATTGAACTATCTAAAATATGATTTTTATATAAATGAATAATTGTATAATGTATTATTATATTTTTAACAAATGTGAAACTATTTAATCCGTAGCAAATTGTATTGTAATTATGGTTTAATTAATCTGCATGTAAAGAGTTATATATATAAGATATGATCGTGTATATTGACATTAATGTTAAGTTATGGTTCATTTAGTTCAAAGTGGGCCCCACATTTACTTAAATATATTAATACTTTATACAATTATTTATTCATATATAAATTATATATTAGATAATTTATATGTTGAAAAATAAATTTATAATTATTATGTATATCAAATTATTTTACTATATTAATTTTATATCAATTTCAAATAAGGCCATATAGATAACAATTTATATGAAAATTGATATACTAACAAAAATAAACAAATTCTAAATATAATGAATAGAATGTATTACAATTTTATAATCATGTGGGCCTTATTTTGAGCTAAATGTATTGTTACTTATGGTACATGTAAAAGAACATGATAAAAAAACTCTTTCTCTCTTTCTCTCACTATATATATAATCTATGACTTTACGCTTCTGTATAACTTAGTTACATTAAAAGTAATTTTGTATAAGTCCTATTTTTAAGATGTTGATGATTGATGTAAAATCTAATTCATTCATTATATTGAACATAATTTATTTAATTAAAAAAACTGAGTGTCATCCAAATTAAACATATGCATCAGCCATATTTGCTCAAAATATATGTATTTATATGCAAATTAGGAAAATATTTATATCTATTTATATATGTATTAGAGTATAATAATACTTTATTAAATCGTTTATCAACATATTAGAGATATTTTAGATAGCTTAGATATTGAAAATACTTATGAAAATGAATCTAATCATTTTTCTTAATTTATATACAAATATATCTATTTATAAGCAAATATGACCAATGCACATACTTGATTTGGATGAAACTTAAGTCTCATAACAAAATAAGTGATTTTTTTAATCCACAAGTGTAATAATTAGAAAAAAATGAGTTAATTATTCAACTAATGATATGTTCACTGAGATGGCATCCTGACTATTGACTCTTTTGACCAAGCTATGGGCCAAGAATAAGTGAAAAGTTATTGGGCTAAACCCAAATAAACCCACTTAGAATGATGGGTTGAATTATATAAAATATCGTGAATATTTAACTCAACAGCCTAAGGTGCTTAAATGGTTAAAATGTTGATCTTTGGTAGAGGAGGTTTTGAGATTGAGTTCTAATGAGTGTGTAAATGATGTATTTTGCCTTTTTGGGCTCTGTGGGCTTCACCAGTTTGAAATTCGAATTTGAAATTGAATTGAGATCATGGAGATACCAAAGGAAAGAGGAGGAACGCTGCCGCAAGAGAAAGGAAAAAGCTGATTAAATCCGTTGAAATGATCTATTTCATTTTCTTCTGTAAGGTAATGAGGATTTTACCTCTTTAGTCTTTAATTATGGCATAATTTAATAAGAACTTATCACATAATTATTTAGTGGTTTTACTAATATGTGATTTTATGATCATTAATCATGCTGGGATAATATGAGATATTATATGTTTAATTGCACACAAAATGAATGCCACATAATTATTTGAGAAATGTATTATTTACATTAAATTAATTATGTGAGGATTTATTAATAATTTTGAGGACGTATAACATAAAGGTAATTTTGGGCAAGATGGAAAGCATAATGATATAATTATAATTTATTTTGAGTAAAATAAATTAATGAGTAAAATTATATACGTTACATTATGCTTGGATGACCTAAAATTAAATATGTTAGCCAAATTATTGATGAGATGAATGATGTTTAAAGAAGATACATATATAAAAATAATATTAAAATTTTATTATATATATCTTGTATAAATGGCCGGATGGAAAATGGATATTACTGCCTATTTTCGAATTTTTGGATATTTTATAATTTTTCCTAATAGTTTTTCTGAAAATCATAAGCTGTTAAGGAGTTTATGTAAAATCAGAAAACAGCAGGAGAATCTGTAATTTTTCAGGAGATGGTACGGGATTCAGGGAGTGAGCTGGATTCAGGTTGAGCCCAGCTACAGACGAGCTCAATTGTTGCGATGGGCATTAGAAGGAGGATCTAGTGAGTCAACCCATGACTTAGAGCCTAGAGATGATACCTAGGCAGTAAAGCTAAGAGCGCGACCCACCAGGAATTCCAGTCAGGCAGGACCACCGATGGCGAGGGACATGTGGCACCATTTGGTGCGTCCATTTCCAAATAGATGTAAATTGAGTTCTAGAGATCCGATTTGAGTGAACTAGAGGTTATTTCCTATGGGTTTGGATATTTTGAGTTCAATAGAAGGGCAAGATTAGTCAAATGATACCTAGAAGTTTGAGTTTTGGGGATAGAGGAATATCCTGAAGGATTCAAGGTTCTAAATCTTCAGGGTAGTTCCCAATTTAAGTTGAGTACTTCTAGAAAGAGATGATAATATATAAGATGTATTAAAAGCTTTAAAAGTGGAGTAATTGAGTGAAGATGATATATTCTTATTATCTCAATTGCAGGACATAATCCTACTTATCGAGATCTTGTGAACTTACTTCTTTTTTCTTTGACTCTCAGATCATTTCGTGGATGGTGACCAATGAGATGGTGGTAGCGTAATGATGAATTGATCTTTTTATTTATTTTATTCTATGTGACGAGTGACTTGACTTGGATGTAAAGATTTTTATTAACGTGGACATATTTGTAATAACTCTATGGACTTGAGGACTTGGATGTGATAATGCAAGTTTATTTCTTATTGCCTAAATGAGATAGTTTTAATCATTGCGTGAAAAGATCCTAGAGTTTTAAAACGATGTGGACCGAAAATTTAGGCAAAAACCTTAATTTTTAGTTCAGGCCGTTACAACAAATGATGTTAAATATAGTTAATGGAGTGAATTTTACATCAATTATTATATTCTTAAGATTTAAGAGTTACTTGGAACTGTTTTTAATTATGCAGAACCAAAGTTGTATTATCCATCACATTTAATATTTTCAGCCAAGTTACGATATGCAGCCAAATCTATTTTATATACGTGATATTAGTTGATGGTAAAGTCAAAACAAATTAATTATATAATGTTCGTTTATTTCAAAATAAGCTGCGTGCAAGGTACAGTTTGTCCATTA
>JAXCLR010000073.1:22053758-22070109 GCA_035584095.1 Annona squamosa | reverse complement strand
CGCCTGGTCTTCACCTTTCCCACCTTGAACCTAATGCGCGCGTCGATCTTCACGTCGATGTAGAAGAAACCCTCCCCTTTCTCCCTGTTGAATGTCTCCAGATCGCCGTTGGAGAAGGGAACCGTGGCTTGACCGGAGAAGGCCGGAAAGACGTTGGTGGTGTTCTTGCGGCCTTGATAGAAAGTGGGAAGAGTCGTGTACCCGAACCGCTCTCCTTCGTAGTAAGCTCTGGCCTCCAGCTTGTCGTAGTAGATGCCGATCCTCTTGTTGGGGTTCCTTATGGCGACGTTGAGGGAGAGGTTGTAGTTGAGGGTATTTCCGGTGAGGTTGAATTCGCTGAGCTCGGCGGTGGCGACGTAGACTCGCATCCTGTGAGGGCGGTAGACGATCCAGAGAACGAGGACGACGACGCCGAGGGCGATAATGATGGAGCAGACGAGCTTGAAGAAGGTGCTCATAAGACAAGAGCAGGTGCCGGTGCGCTGCCGCCCGTACTGGTGGTAGCCACCTTGCTGGGGAGGGATGGGAGGGCCGTAGTAAGCTCCGTTTAAGGGAACCTGTTTTACCTCAGCCATAGTATCGTATGGAGATCGATCGAGGTCAGGATTTGGAAATGGGTTATGATGGTTTTGTGGTGGGTTGAGTGGTTTTATATATGACCGCTGCAGCCGCTGCTGGCGGAGGTGTGGAAAGACAGAATCCGCGTTTCGGAGGAAGGCGTCAAGAAATAACTGTTCAACATAGTTTATCAAAAAAAAAACAAAACTGTTCAACATACGAGTCTCGAGTCTAGCTTGTCGTCGCCTTTATAATTTTAAGGCAACGAGGCTTGTTGAAACGTGCATAAATGCAGGGGATTTCTTTGATGCAGGAAGCTTGTTTGGCGGCGTACAACCGCGGTTGAAAGATGCAGGCATCGTTCAAAATGGGTGGCGTCGGGCAGCTTCCAGTAAGCCTCATCCATTGCTTCCTCCTGCCACGCGGAATGGAAGCTTCTGCTCGGATTTCATACTTTCGTACGTCAATGTACGAATATGGATGGCGACGGCAGGAGTACGGTAAGATCATTAAAAAAATGCGGTTAATTAATTCCAATCATGACGAAAACTTATATTTACAGAATATGGTACACTTACAAAAATTGGTGCAGATGACCGCAATATTCTACTCCTAGTTCTAAATATTACAGTACCAATAAGTTCTGCGAGATCATAGGAGGACAATTTTTTTTTTTTCCCCAAACACAACTAAATTACGGTTCACTTTTCTTTATAAAGGAGTGATTGCAAACATTGTAGAGGTTGAATTGAATATAATTTTGTGTTTATGTATCATTTGGTTGATTAGCATCTAATTACAGGAGCAAATGATGATATCATTTTTACCTTTACTAAAAGTAAATTTGTAATTTCTCCTCACTTTTAATATGAACCTTAATACCCTTGTGATATTTGGAATTATATATGGACAGAATCTTATTCATTTATGCTATTTTTCTATGTGTGTGATTATATATGCAAATATGAATACAAAATTATGGTCGAATTTATGATTGACTCTTGAAAAGTTTTATTTTATGGTACATCTATTACTTTATTGGTTTTCCTTTTATTCATACCTATCAACAACAGGCTTGTGAAAATAATCCACCAGTTTTTGCAACCTTGACCCGGTAAGTATGCCAAATTAAATTTAGCATAGTGTTTCAAAATTTTATAAAATGGGTGTGTTTGCTTAGCATAAAAATTTTTCAAATTAAAATTTTTAATCTAAAACTTTTCACTATTTGTAATTATCTTGTTTTTTTAGTTTTTTATATCTTCATATATAATTATCTTACTTTTTAATTATTTCTATAAAACTACTTATATAACTAATTTATTTATTTTAACTTTATTCTTTTTTTTTCTTTATCATTATCCATATTATATTATATTATTATTTTTTCAAATTTCAAAAATTTTTACACTAAAAACTTTTTATCCAAAAATGTTATCACTTTCACTCACATCATAAGTTTCAAATTTGTAAAAAACAAGCCCTTTGTCAGACATTTCCGAAGCAACACGTGAATAGAAAGCGGTGCCAAGTTGTATAAAATGCCAAAACTAAAAAATAATTTATAACTACAGATTTTTTTCTTGAATCCCCGTGCGCAATTCCCCGAATATACGCTCAAATATTTCCACTGCCTCTCGTTATGAAATTATAAGCTGCAGGAATTGTACCTACTGAACCGGGATTGCTATATATGCCTTTTTCTTTGAGTGTGTGTTTGGTAAGTAAAAGATTTGACGTCAAAAGTTTTTATGGTAAAATTTATCAAAATGAAATAAAATGATATCAAATGATATGGGTAATGATGAAGAGTAAGGAAGATAAAATTCAAAGAGATAAGTTAGTTATATGGATAGTTGTGTAAAAATGATTGAAAAGTGAGATAATTTATATTAAAAGATGTGAAAACATAATTAAAAATTAGATAATTATGGATAGTAAAAGTTGGATAGAACGTGAATTTAGAGAAAATGAATATCCTGTTAGCCCGAGCTAAGCAAATGTCCTGCTTAGTCCACCTCAAAAAAATCTATTTACAATAATTCTTTTTAGTTTGTTTTCATACATTTGTTTATCTAAATGTATTTAATATATAAATCAAGTTTTATCCTTTTTGGATATTGTATATATATTTTTCTAGATTTTTAAAGATAAGAATGTTTTAAATACACACACACACATATAGATGTCTAAAAATCTCAAAAAAATATACACACATATCCAAAAATTGTAAAACTTTGTTTATATATTAAAGACACTTATATAGATAAGCATATGAAGAAAAATTAAAAAAGTGTTGTAAATGAATTTTTTAAGGTAGGCTAAGCGGAGCATCTGCTTAGCCCAGGTTAATAAGATCACTCCACTTTGGAGAATATAACTTTAAAAAAAAGGTGGTGTAGGGTGCTATAAGTGCAGCAGAAAAGCACAATAAAATTTATTTAAGGGCCTATTTGGCCATGGTTTAGTGTGCATGCTAGAATTTTTGAAAATTTTGGGAGTATTTGGCTCCAAATGAAAACTATGGCCTTTGGCAGTAATACCTAATAATAGTAAAAATTTGTATTTGCAGAAAGTGTCCAGTTGATATTTTTCCATCGAAGTTCGAACGATGCAATTTTGCTGTGTATGAGAGCTAGGCTAAACATGTCCTAAGTCTACTAGTATAGGTTGGAAGGAATAAAATTGATGTCAAGTGGGGGCATGGAGATCATATTAAAAGCGGCATGTCAATCAATTCCAAATTACCATATGAATCATTTCTCCTTTCAAAAATGTTTAAGAGTGTGTTTAGAAATAGATAAAATTTTTGATGAAAAATTTTAAAGAGTAAAAATTGTAAAATGATATGATACAATAGGGATAATGATGAGGAGTAAAGAGAATAAAGTTAAAATAGATAAGTTAGCTGCGTGGATAGATGTGTAAAGATGATTAAATAATAAGGCAGTTGTATAGAAAAATGCGAAAAAATGATTTAAAGGTAAGATAGTTATTCAGAGCGAAAAGTTTTAGATTGAAAAACATATTCCAACAGGCAACATATAAGATTGCAAATCAAACAAGGGCATCTTTTATCTGGAAAAGCATCATGCAAACACTTTCCTTGATAGAAGAGCAAGGTAAATAAAGGCTAGGGAATGGGAAGAAGATCACATTTCTACAGGATAACTGGACTGGGAGTAAGCTGGTAAGGGCTGGTCCACTACCAGAAGACATAGTAATGGTGAAAAGAGCAGGAGGTGAGGAGAGCTGGGCTGTCGTTAGGGAAATCCTGATTTCTAAGATGGAGGAGGATGACTGCCTTTTTGGATCTAAAAAATGATGGGAATTACTTAATAAAGTAGGCATATAAAGCTTTACATGTTGGAAACATAAAGGAAGAGGAGACAAACAGGGCAGAAGAAGGGAGAGTTTCTGGAGGAGTTTGGAAGATTATCTGGAGGATAAAATTGCCAAGAAAGGTTCAACTTTTAAGAGGAGAGGCATACAGGTTGGGGTGTGCTATCAATTTTGTAATGAAACAACAACGGAGCAAACTAATCTCCACATATTCTGGCAACGTTCTAAGGCAAGGTATTTGTTCACAAATAACTATTTTGGTTTCTTGGCTAATAGACAGTTCAGTGAAATAAAGGAAAATTTTGAATTGGGGTTGAAGGAGGAAAACTGCTATGCTTTTTCCTTAAATGTCACTATCTATTGAAGGATCTGGTATCATAGAAACAAACTAATCAAGGAGGGGAGATCTATTTCTTTTGAGGATCTAGTTTTTGGCGCACCAATTATCTGCTTGCTTAATGGTCATCGTTGTCGGTGTCGAAGGTAGAGCTAAATTTGGAAAGGAGCCCAGGGAAGAGGATAAAGCCAAAAGTAGGATGGGTGAAATTACATTTTGATGCGGGGAACTGTCTAACAACAAGTCCAGTGGGATATTGTGCATTCATCAGTGATGATTGGTACAATGTCATAGCAGCTAGTGTTGGACGAAAATAGTTGTATCAGTTCTAGCCAAAATGGAACCAAAAGCAATGCTGCTTGGAATGAAGTGGCTGGGGGGAATGGGATATATCCAGTTAGAAGTTGAAAGTGATTCTGTGGTGCTGATCAATTGGCTATTAGGGGAGGATTAAATTAAGTCTAATCTGGGTTATCTCTTAAATGAGACAAGAGCAGTGAAAGAAACTTTCCAATAGGTAAGTTTCCTCCATGTCCTCAGATCGGACTGCCAATGTGCTCAAGCGTTGGCAAGAATGGTAGTGAATCTAGGAGGAGGAGCCCAATGGAGGGGTGAAGGCCCTACATGTCTACAAACTAACGTTCTCAAGGACCGTATTTTAGCTGCTCTACAGTGATGCGGACGTCCCCCACACATTAATACGCTTTTTGTCTTTGGGTGGCCCTTATGGGGGGGGGGGGCATTTGTATGAATGGTTGTAAATAGAAATAGAAAATAAAAACAATTCAACGCTTACCGGAAGTTGCTCCATCGAAAGTTGAGCATTCGGACCGAAGGTCCAAAGAACTTTTCACAAGTCTAGAACTTGAGTAGTACAACTTCAACATCATCAAGATACAAAAGGCAGCTAGCCAAGGACGATGTCGAGGGCATGAGGCTACAGCCACAACTTACCGCAATCTTTTTATTTTTGAGATGGGTTTATTTTGCAAACGCGGAAAGGTAACAAGATTTATTTTGCAAAAACAAATAAATAAAGCCAACTACCAATTTCTATTGGGTCATTCAAGGTGGGGCAAGCTGCAAGCCTGCAACCCCACATTTTTGGGATATGATATTGATGTGAAGATCCGTGCTAGGATTAGGTATAATGGATCACTCAAGACGAATTAAGTTCCCTCAGGCCGCACTTGATTTCCATAAAAAGAGCTCCAATCCTCCACTTTCTTGAGGTGTTTGGGAGCTTATCCATTAAAAGGCTAAAAAAGCATGGAAATAATAAGCTCTAATTCGGCACTTCCATTTATGAATGCAGTTGACATGGTAATTCTACTGCCAGGCGAAATAGGCCATTAAGGGCTATAAACAAAATAAGCCTGACATCGAGTGTGACTTGGGGACACCTAATTTCAACGAACGGAAGTCATGGGCCGTGGGCCTGGACGTGCCATTCGTGAACCAAGCGTGACGTGTGTTTTGGACGATTGGCCTTGTTTTGTTGCTCTTCTTGCTTTGTTGTTAATTTTTTACCACAATTCCATGTACACCCATGCGGTTAGCAACCCATTAAATTGATTCGTTAGTTCTCTTGTAAAATAACAAATATCTTTAAATTTTAAAATAATTGGAAATTTTTTTTGCTCAAAATTAAAGATTTATATTCAAACGATATATTATTTTATAAGTAGAGAATTATTAAAAATCCATTATAATATGAATTTTTAGGTGTAAAATTATGATTAGGGATAAACATATTCATCTTTTTCATAAGGTATTAACGATCCCTTTAACAAATCCCTAATGACATAAGTATATATGAAATTAGAACGAAAATTCGTGGATATAAAAGGTATTTTGGAAAGTTCGTGTGTATAAGTGAAATTATGAATAAAATTTGTAAACCTATAAGACATTTGCAAAAATGTGTAGGTATATAAGAAATTTGACCTTTAATGAGAATTTCTATTTAATTTTTAGTTCTCTTTTGTTTTATCTATTCCCTTATGCATTATTTGAGGGTTTTATATTCAATTATTGGCTTATTGCTCACTTTTTAGTTGCCAATATCCTCATGGTCAGTTTAGTTGTCACATGTATATTAATACATGTTGGTCACTAGAAACAAGCAGTAGGAACGAAAATTAGTCAACTTGTGTCATTGAGAGGTTTGATAGACAACTGATTCCACGGATCCAATTCTTAATTTAAAGACCAAACATATGCTCCAACAAGCACAACCCACTAAAGCAAAGCCTCTAGCAACCCACCAGACATCTCTACTCTCCAACAAGAGCATGAAAGCAAGGCTCCAGCATAACCTTTAGCAACTCAAATCCAGCAACACTTGCTGGCAAATGGCAGAACAAAAACATGGCAAAACATATTTTATCTAGCAGTCCCAATGACCAGCAGCAACATGTTATTAACCAAAGCATGTAGAGCGCTTCCTACATTTCAGCAGTAGCTCAACTCCTCTATAAATAAAGGACTATTCCAGTAGTAAGGGACACGAGAGAAGACACCCCAAGAGGAGGAGGAGATAATGCAGAAATCTCTCTTGCATTCCACCTTCCTGTCTTCATTTCTACCTTCCTAATCCTCATCTTCTAGCCCTCTTCCAGTTCTCTCCAGATTTCTATTTCTATTTTCATTCCCATGCCCATGTAGCTGCTCTGAATCAAGCAAATTGCTGCCGTAATTATTTGATCTAAAGATCGGAATCCTTCTTGTAAGATTAATGTCTCTTATTGAATGAAAATGAGATACGATCTTTCCTTAATGATCGATAGCAACTACAGCAAGTTATACAGATTCCTTAGCTATTATGGTTGTGCATACAAACTGCGATTTATTTAATCTATTGTTAACACTTTTACTGTGTTAGAGTTACAGCTAGTTCAGCTCACACAGACCAACCACTACCAGCAAGATATGTTACCATTATGGTCAAGAATCCATGGGTAAAGCACCTGCATTTTTATATGATTTAAAGAATAATTCTACTGACATGTTTTATTGCACAAGATTACAAAGTTTCGGAATACATGCCGCTAACCTAGACGTTTTAAGCCCAAAATCCAAATCCATCTCCAATTTCTGCCAACATTCATCTATTGGAAATATACTAACCATCTTCCTATTTGATGAGAGCTACAGGTTTCAACCCATCTGGTCAACCCATATTTTACAATGCTAGAAAAACATTCCCGCCCATCCTAGCATTTGCGTGGGGTGCTACATTCACTTTCATGAAAATTGTTCAAATTTGATTTTGCATATGCTTTTCTTAATCAAACTCACTAGCTGTACGTCAAAAGACAAGTTTTTAAAATTTTTTATTATTAATAAATAAAATAAAACATAAATAAAATATGCATTTAAAGTTTCGAGGTTATCTTATATAATTGAATTGTAAACTTTTTAATACATATTTGAACCAATTAATCCAATAAGATTAGATACTTGAATTAATTGAACCATATATAAGCCGTAATTTAAATGATTTTAGATATCAACAAAGAAAACCATAGACTCTTAGATATAATAAGAGGGGTAATAAAACCGTCAAAATTAAATCAAAGGGATACAATCCCAGCTCAATTTTGAAACCGAGACCACTGCCTAAGAGGATAAAGCCCCTGGCCACCTACGCTAGTCGTGGGTGATTATGTACCATATATTTTAAATAATTTTTCAAAGTTTTTTAATGTAGTCCACTTGAAGAATTGATTAATTAGGATAATTTCTACATTATAAAAGAGAATTATATTTGTAATAGCTAGAACACATACTTTAGATTTTAATTTTTTTTAAATTTTTTTACCTTACAACTAAAGTTACCCAAGTGTATCTTTTTTTAATTCTTGCTTAACCGGTGTAAATCTAACAATGGAATTTATAATATATTTACAAGAGCCATTGCTCTTGAAATGAAAGACAAAATTCTTCATAACGAAATCTAACATAGATGCCCCTACACTTAAGAAAATAAACATACCTATGTTGGCAATTTAACACGTTTATTTTGATCCTAAGCTCAAGTATTAACCCTTCAAAAATCTTTCCATGCAATGACTGAAAATATTTTAATCTAATATTAACTTGCATAAAAAAACATAAATGCAATAAGTTCTCTTATTACAGGTATCCAAACACTCGCAATTAATCTCTTAAAATGTAAGCAAGGACAAGTCTAAATAGAACTTAGTAAATGGAATCAGTAGTGCAATTAATGTACTCATTATTAATATGCACCATCGTCCAAAGATCTGGCCATCTCATGGCTCAATTTATGCACAACATTTAAAAATCATCACGTGGCACTGGGATTTGGCTAGAGTGCCAGTCTACCAGAGATCCGGGATTCGAATCGTACGTGGAGCGTTGTCTCCCGCCAACTGTAATTAAAAAAAAAATTAAAAATCATCACTTTCTGGGTATTTGTCCTAAATTAAGGATTCAACATTATAAACGCGTAGGAAAATATCTTTGACTACTAGATCTCACATTTTCAGACTTTGTCAGATTAATCTAACCCCTTCGATGAACTCGGAATATCCTACGAATATAAAAAATGACTCCATAATCTCATTATTTAGACAGAAATATTCAATTGAAGAAACTCTAAAAATTAATATACAAGATCGTGCCACATGTTCGCCAAAATGCCCATGTATGCCGCTGCTGTCGCTAGTTATTAACTCATGTGGTCTTCCTAGCCGCGCTGGTTTGCCTAGTGGCCACTGGTGCACTAGGCTTGTACCTCATTGGCATCATAAGTTTTTTTCTATTTAGGTGGGTAGGCTGTATGGAGTTTATTGTATCATTTTTGATAATTTAAAATTAAATTTCTTTTATAATATTTTCAAATTTTATTTAATTATTTTCATATATTTTTTAAGTCTTACTTTTGTTATCTTATTATCTTCTATTCGAATAAACTCTGCATTCTTAACTTAGTCATTTTAAACCTTCATTTAATATGACTAGACCATTTTAATTAATTTTTTTATTTTATTATTGATTAGCCTTACTTATAGATTTTTTTAAATTATTTTATTCTTAATTTTATTTGTTCTTAATTTACTATTCATCTACCTTAATATTCTTATTTCCACTGCATTAATTTGTATTTGCTCGGCCAAAACCCACTTCGATTTTTGCCTACTCACCTCCTGTGGCCCGACCTTCATCGCCAGCGTGGGAACGACAGTCCCCGCGTCCATCTACCAGTGCTGAGCCATGCCAGGCCTCAGGCTCGACGACATTGGACCTGATAAAATAGGCAAAGGATTTTTAGTAAAAATTCTCGATGGACCAGTTTGCAATTTGTCATTTATAAATGAGGTTTCCTGCAAAAAATTATTTGGGATTAAGGGCGCATGTGGCAACAGAAAAAAGTGAGAAAAAATTTATGATTTTTTTAAAAAAAGTAAGTGTGATGTCATATGATGTAGGAAATGATTAGTAATAACTAGAATAAAAATAAAATAGATAGATAAGATACACTGCACAAAAAGTCCAAGGACATTAAGCAATGAAAAATTATTTTGCAATAGCCAAAACTATTTGACGTTTTTTAGCTTTGGCTCAAGTACAGCAGTTGGCATAATAGCTGTACGTATTGCTCCTCTTTTTTCTTCATTAGGCATAATAGCTGTATGTGTTGCTCCTCTTTTTTCTTCATTAGCGCCGATTCTGAAGGCTGGTTGCTGCTCACGGACAAGTGTCAGCACGCAAATGGATTTTCACATTTTGAAGTGGCAAAAAAGCCCGTCTGAAAATCTGCAATGACAGGTGAAATGACGCATTTTGCACTGACGACCCTAACATTGAAAAGTTTTACTAAAATGGAAAAGTTTTATGCCATCCCAAACAGACAGTGCAACATTTGCAATTTCCTATTTCCTTAAAAATAATGATCCTTTTTACAATAAAAATAATCTATTCTTGCTACGACTCGTTATATAAACTTGTCAACGAACAAACTGTACTTGTTTGCACGCAGTGGCTGTTGAAAATCTTATACAAATGATTTATGAAACCAAAATTTTCATTGCAAAAGAGAAAATTTATCAGCACCCTCAAATAACAGGATAAGTTGGGTAAAGTCTTAATCATCTAGTAATTTGGTTATTGAAAGCTACGGTTACATCATATTTTATGCAAGGTTACTGAACTCTTTTTTTTTTTTTTTAAATGGAAACAAGCTTATTAAAGTTGGCTTAGTAAGCCACGAGGATGAAGACTCCATCCTTGTGGTAACACCAACAGCGTCACCCTCATGCGGTGGACATTGGATCCTTAATTTCCTCATGTTTGTTGAGAATTACTAAAAATGAGAGCTTTGACTTCCTAACGAATAAATAAGCCTACAAAAACTTATTATGTTCACTGGGCTTGAATATAGTATTTAAAATGAGTTTAATATATACACTCAATTTTTTTTAAAAAAAAAAATTGACTAGTAAGTTTTGTCGTTTCATTTTTGTAATGGTCAATGATTAATGATTAATGATTAATGGTCAATTTGTAATTAAGAACACGAATCATGGAATGACCAGGAAATGCTTATTTTTATGCCATATTATTATAATATCTAAATTATCAAAGACCACGGAACGTACTAATCTGAAGTGGAATTAGACTGAGACAAGTAGAAAGTAAGAAGGCCAGCAGCCTTGATTTGTTTTCCACACCCATATTACAACTGGTAAAACAGCAACAAATAAATGACAAAAGTCAGTGGCTACAAATAATAAACAATGGCTTCACTCGGCTGCTGAGCATTTTTTCTTTTCTGATTAGCCGTATCAGCATCAACTCTGTACGGAAAACGATAAGAGAAATAAACAACGGTTTTTACTCATACTTAATGAAAATTTATTTCTCAACCAATAAACATATCTTTTTAAATTTTTTGTCAACAGAACAGATTAATTAGGAAAGCTTTTCTACATTCAATTTAGAAATCATTAATACAAAATCATAGTTTAGTAATAGGTTTTCTTAAGTTCATCCACCAATGGGCTAATATGTATCAACTTAGAGTGTGTTTGTTTACACTAAAATTTTTACTTTCCGTAATAACTCTATTGTTAATTATTTATTAACATTTTTATATATTTATCCTACTTTGTAAACATTTCCATAAAAATAATCTATATATTTTAATTTTATTCTCTCTGTTTCCCATCATTGCTCTTACCATATAACATCATTTTTTTCATTTTAGAAATTTTTACATTAAAAATTTTTCACTAAGAAATTTTATCATTTTCCAAATACACTTTTAGTTAAATGTAGATTAGTTTGTTATATTAAAATTTTATTATATCGAATCTATGAACCGATTGAAACGTGGGATTGTAATTTTAGAAAGTGCTTTTTTTTGTTAATTTATGTACTGAACTATTTACGATTTAGAATACGTTAATTTTCTTATAATGTAAACTTGATTATGAATCTCAAATCTAAGATATACACGTGGATATGTGAAGTTCATAATTATTACTGACGTCGTCAGTTTAATTGCCTTTTTAGCGATTTTAGTATACTTTTTATTTAGTTCATCTTATATATTAGGTTGGAAGATGATTTATAAACAACTTATACAAGGCAGAAGTCATCAACTTAAATAATATAGTACATAGAATAGAAAAATATACATTCAAAATAAAATTTTGCCTTAAATAATAAGCAATAAAATATTCCATTTTAAGATTTTCAAGTTAAAAAATTTAAAACTTTGTATTAAAGCGGAATACATAATGTAAAGCAAATTAATTGATTAAATGTTATATTATTGGGAGATAAAATTAAAGCTACATGCGCATAAATAAACTTGGATGGTCGCAGTAAAGACTAAAAAATTAAATAAAAAATAAATATGGTAAAAGGACTAATGAATTAAGATAGAATTCTCAAATTACTAGGTGTTTATGACAGTATTTTATAATCCAAGTGGTATTAATAACACCAAAAATTATATATACATATATTGATATTGTATTTAATTATTTACAACTAATTGTCGAAAAATAAATATTGATTAATATCATTTTGACTTTAATAGTTTTATTATTCAAATATTGAAAATAATAAATTACTTGAAAAGATAATTTCTATGGGATTGTAAGTAAATTAAAATGGAAATGCTCACATGGTACTGATACAATAGACGATATAATCGCTGCTATTCCATTTTAACGATTTTAACCAATAGATTAAATTTAATTTGCCTATTGCATTTAAAATTATTTATTTGACTATAGAACTATTTGCAATTAATTTCTATACAATTTCAATTGTAGTGGGTGCATAGTTAAAGCACCTTGCAATCTTTGAAGGTATGATTAATATTATATGCTATCATTTTATATCCATCACCTTGCAATCAGCTTTTTAATAATAGTATGCTAAAAGCCTATTTTCAAATTTTAGAATAAAAAAAGTGAAACTATGAAAGAGAGGAAGTAGGTTTTGCTTAAGAAGGAAATTTGAAAATAGTAATAATCCATCCTAAAGCAGTATTAAATGAAATTTGTAAGTTTTAGAAATTAATTATAGGAATTAAAAAGCATGCATATTGTAAAGAGAGTATTATTGTTGGAATCAATGAAAAACCAAATCAAATAAGAGTATTTTAGAACCAATATAAAAAAAATGATTAGAACCAATTGCGAAACCTTAAAGACAACAGTTGTGAAAAATAAGTGTATGCAGCTACATTAAATTATAAGTTTTCAACAAGAAAAAGGGCAATATGGTAAAAAAAAAAGAGACAGGGCAATAAATTCTAGCAAGTGGAGGCAATAAATTCTAACTAGTGGAGGCAATATAGGAAAAATAATATAATTTATAATACATATATTAATATCTTTTAAATTTCATACTTGGATCCGCCATTGACCCAACTCAACCCAACACAAGTTGCTCTTCTAAATAAATAAAAAATATATATATGCTTTGGACTTAGAAGTGTAGATTTGCATTGATAATCTTAAGCAAATATATTATTCGTTCGTGGTCAAGCCAATAGATTATGAGCCTTTTTATATTATTACTCTCATAAGCGGAGATGTCAACTTCAATAAAATAATGCTCTATTTTGGGCCGGTGAGGTTGTATTTAAAACATTGGTTAGTTCATTAGTCCAAATAATTGTTTATATTCTACTAATTAAATGACCACGCATTGATTGTCGACTCTGATTAAGCAATCATTAATGTCGTCATTTCACTGGATTCGGTTCTGTAAACACTGATGCAGATAGACGAATCCATGGAAGCACGAGAGCTTTGTCAAAAACATTAAAAAATAATAATAATAAAAGAGGAAGCCGTCCATCATCTCCATTATTTATAATATAGTCGCTTTTTTTTCGTTTTCATCTTTTCAAGTAAAAAGTTAAAAGCATGTAAAAGCTTCCTCCTGCTCCCCTCGCGATTCTACATCACAAAACGCAACCGGACGACAAAGCTAATCGCGTAATAGAAGACGGCAGGCGTCTATCGAAGGCGTTAGACGTTGGTACTGCAGCTGACGGGCAGTTGCAGGCGCATATTGGGCCCGGCGTTCCCCCCCACCCCCGCCCACGGCACGCACGCCTGGCAAGTCACGTCGAGGCGGTAGTGGCCCGACACCCACGTGCCCACCCTCCAGCGCACCCTGCCATCGACCTGGACCGTTATGATGGAGGCGCAGGCCGACTGGTCCTGGGCCAGCCGGACGGCGACGTAGGGCGCGACGGGCACGGATTTACCGTAGAGGATGGGAGACCAGGAGTTGTCGGCATTGCAGTCGAGGTAGTGTGCAGGGAGGATGGTGCGGAGGGTGACCTGCTGGTAGGCGTAGGAGGCGTAGGCGGATATCGAGTCGAAGTAGATGCCGATGCGGTCGTTGGAGTTGGTGGCGTAGAGGGTGACTTGGAGGATGGTGTCGAGGCAGTTGGGGGAGGTGAGGTTGAATTGGTAGAGAGTGGCGTCTTGGAGGTTGAAGCTGGGCTTGGACGGGCGGAGGACGAGGTAGATGATGAGGATGGTGAGGAGGACGACGAGGAGGAAGGCGAGCAGGCCGTAGAGGGTGTAGCGGAAGATCTTCTTGCGCTTGTGGCAGTGCTTGCCGCAGGGGTTAGCCATTGAGGAAGGGAGCGGAACGGAACTGAAGTGGTGGCGGCGTCCGTCGGAAGTACGAGAGGATTTAAATAAGGGGCGAGTCGACCGAGGGAAGTCGGCGCGGGGGTAAAGGGAAAAAAAAAAAAAAAAGTTTGTATGTCAATTGATAAAAAATATAAATTAAAATTTTTTAATTTAAAACATTTTGCTTTTCATAGTTATTACATTTTTTAATCATTTTTTCGTACTTTTCTGTATAATTATTCTACTTTACAATCATTTTTACACAACAACATGAGTAATTAACTTACTTATTTTAATTTTATCATATTTACTACTCGTCATTATCTCTGTCAAATTATATCATTAGACAATTTTTATTCTTCAAAATTTTTTAATAAAAAGTTTTATTCATTAACAAACACACCTATAGAAAAATAAAAAAGAAGTATAGTACCCTAACCGACCCTATTAGTTGATGCACGGGCGCTCATTTGTAGTTACATAATTAGGGTAATTTGTATATATACCTACATAGTTTCACTGATATTGCAAATATACCTACGTAATTTCACAAATTATATATTACTGCCACATAGTTTCGTCAAAATTATGTATTACTCTCACGCCGTTAACTGTCATCAATATCTGCCGTTATATTTTCAAAGATAATGAAAATACCCTTATTTATAAATGCAATTTTGGTGAAACTATGTGGGGATAATATGCAATTCATGAAATTATGTGGGTATGTCTGCAACATTGGTGAAACTATAGAGGCATATATATATATATATATATATGCAAATTAACCACACAATTATTGCAATTATTGCTACATGGGAGTCAAGTCAATTTGTGGGGTCGTTGGTTTCATTCACCGTTTTCTTTGGTGGCTATGAGGTTATTCGATTGACTTACTGGGCGAGATTGGACGAGAAGTAATTGTTGTATATCTAGAAATAAGATCTATTAAGAAAAGAAAAATAATATTGAAAATTTAAAAGTAGCATTGTTTATGCATTAGGAAATGAAAAATTATATTATTTTTTTTTATGAGAAAAGGGGTTTCTGGCCAGGAGAGAACCCTCAACCAGGTTATGGGAGGCCAGGAGAGAAGCCTGAGAGGATACATTACAAAAATCCTTGTACAAGACACTTGATATGCAGGAAGGCAACATATCTAACCAAACATAATTAGTTAGACCCTGCCTCAAGCCATAATCCGCCAAAGAATGCGCAATAGCATTTCCTGGCCTAGCAACATGAGAATATGTACAGTTCACAAAAAATTTAATACAAAACTTAATCTCCTCTACGATGGTAGCAACCAGTGATATGATCGCATACTTTTCAGTCAAAAATTGAAACAAAATAGGGGAGTCTGTTTCCACCACCGCATTGCGGTAAGAAAGATCCAAGGCCCATTTAATTCCCTAAAGTGCGATTTTTGCCTCCATCCATAAAGAATCTGCCAATCCCACCCACGACCAACGTGAAGCAGCTAAAAAATGACCATCATGATCCCAAATAATAGCACCCACCCCAACAAACTTCTACTGCCTTTCGCATCCAGCATCAACATTCATCTTAATTTGATCACTTAAAAGAGGAAACCATCTGGAAAAGATTTCGTTCCTTAACAGGTTTCCACTCGAATTAGATTTTATAAGATTCAGCTAGTGGAAGAAGCCCATATACTTATCAGAAATATCCTCAAACCTTGCATGCTCTCTTGTTTCACGGTATACATTTCTTAAGTGCTAGATATACCAGATGCACTGGCGCTCATTCGTAGCTACAGAATTATTGCAATTATTGGTACATGGGAGTCAAGTCAATTCGTGGGCTTGTCGGTTTCATTCATCGTTTTCTTCGGTGGTAACGAGGTTATTCGATTGACTGACTGGGAGAGATTGGATGAGAAGTAATTGTTGTATATCTAGAAATAAGATCTATTAAGAAAAGAAAAATAATATTGAAAATTTAAAAGTAGCAT
>JAXCLR010000073.1:22011167-22049044 GCA_035584095.1 Annona squamosa | reverse complement strand
GATGCAGTGGAGAGAGGGAGAAAGAAAGCAGGCGGAAAGGCTCGCGGGAAGTCGATGCCGCGGAAGAAATGGAATCCATGTAGAGGGAGAGATTACAGGCGGAGTGGGTGGGAGGAGGGTTGCTTTGAATTTTTCCATTTTCTTTTTCCGCCTTTGCTGAAAGTTCAGGGAGCAGGCTGAAATTTTTCCATCGCACGACTGTCGTTCGTCCCGCTGAATCCAACGGCGTGCAGGTGGCGCGTTGGCAGCGTGCGGGTGGCGGCCGTAGTTAGACGGACTTAGCCCGGACGTAAAGAATCCCGCCTCATTTAAAAATTAAACGAATGTATGGGTAAAGTAAAATCGAACTTTTTACGAATATAGAACGAGTAAAGAATATAAGGAACTCCTGGGCTTGCAACGCTGGCCGTTGGTTCATAACTGGTTTGGACACTTGGACAGAAGTTTAGTAAATCAGTGCCGAAGCGGTCTAGTCAACCCATCCGTTTTTCAAAGTTTGGGATTCCTTTGGCAAGTATAAATGAAGGGGGGCAAAACGTGTTTCCTCCTGCAAGACCTGTAAATTGACTCCACAGCCCCTTTTTCTTCATTAATAGCTATAATCAATTCCATTTTTTTTTATCTAAGAAATTTATGTGTTGCTTTTATTCGTTTTACTTTAAATTACTATCTTATATATGTCAAAATTACATTACATCGAGGTGATAGCAATTTTCGACTTAAAATCTAATTAATTTGTTTTGTTTTGTTAAAAACTTAACTGTTAAGTCTTAAAATTTTTTTAAAAATTCATCGACGAATAAAGTTCATGGTAATACCAATTAATAAAGATTATTATCACTATAAAAATTTATTTAAATACGCCGAATTCTTAATCGAACTGATTAAAATTATTTAAAAGTAAAATAGAAGTTCAGTTGAGTTGATAATTAGTAAGATCCAACCAAATTTGTACTGATAATATAGTTTCGGAATTATCCGAAATCCGAAATGAGGGTTCTCGAACAGGGAACAACGGATTAAACATATATAGTTATGATCGCCTTCTGGGATTAAGAAGAGAGAATATGATGACAGCTTCCTAATCAGTGAGAATCTAACAACTAGGCTACCTGCGATCAACCCAAAGTCAAATACAGCTGCAATTCTTACCAATGAAAAACCAGCACATAACCACTGCAACTAATCAAAGCACTAGGCAAAACTGCTAAGTGCTAATTAATTCCATTCCTCTCAACACCACTTGGATGACCAGTTGACATAAACATATGTAATTTGGTATAAGATGGGAGGTCTCAGATTCAAAGAAGCTGTGCAGAAATATTTACCTTATTATCTCTTTTTACAATTGTCTTCCTCAATTGCCTGTGATCCACGAAGATAACACCATAAAAAATTATTCCCGTTGCGGCATTGGGTTCAAGGAACCTTGCCTCAATCAGCCCTTGTCAGTACCTTGCCGGTATCTATATATATTTGGCAAGAAAATCACAGGCAGACACAAGATGAAAGGAATGGTGGAAGTTGGGATGCATATGATTCGGTTGGATTAGGAAATACTATCCTGGAAATCACAGAAATTTACGTGGACCCTGCCAAAAGTAAAAATTCGAGCGATTTGTATTCCTTATAAAACTGAATAAAATCTAATCGCCCGTATAATTATTCTCTATAATACTGACTAAAATTTAATCACTCGTATTTATTTTGCTAGCCCAATAAATGGAGCATAATTTATCGGCTAGACTTGGTGGGCCTCACACTAATCAGGTCCTAAAACGTGCTTAAATTTTAATCGCCCATATAATTATTTTATAAAAATGATATTTTTTCTAAATACAATAAATGGAATTAATATTATTAACTTGCCTTAATAGGCACAAGGGTATGTGAGCACATACGTTTGGATTTTTCCATAAATTGTGTTTGTGCCTATGATTCAAATCTTATTGCAAATGCACCTGTGAATCTTTCAAATAGCTATAGTTATACTTATGGCAAGTTTTAACCTCTTAATTTTTATAAATATTATCAACTTTTTGATAAATCCTAATTATCTATTATGTTTATTAATGTGAATTTACTTAATATACTGAAAACTACCATAATCGGTTTATTTGATGTTGGCTTATTTACTCAGTGGATGCTAATAAATATAAATTTATGAAATTATTTTAAAATTTTATTATAGCTTATCAAGCTATCCAATCAAAGGTATTTTTGTCACAGTAGCTAAATTTATATTACTAAATTAAGAGATCGATGTTTCTCATAGGCATAATATAGGTATATTTGCAATAAATTTCAAATCATCAGCATAAATACAATTTCTATAAAAAAAAACCATAAATATATACAAGCACGATAACTCTTGGTGCCACATGAACTTGGCCCCAAAATGTGCTTAAAATTCAATCACCCATATAACATAATTCTTTCTCGGCAGTTTGAGCACAATTTAGAACGTGTTGTTAACTTGTCTTAAACTTGGGCCAAAGTATGCGAAGGTATCCCATCAATGCATATGTAAAGTTGATGCAGGCAAGTCGAATTAGACTTTCGGGTGGACTGGCCCAAAAAGCCAAAAAACATTTGTGTCATTGTTAAAAACAAATCAGCAGGATAAACAAACCCCGGGGTAAAAAATAATAACAATAATAATAAAAGAAAGAAAAAATAATAATAATAACACACGGCAAGAACGTAGGCAAGTAGATTACATTGCAGAGACTTGAATGGCCACTCCCTTCCATGAACTCCAAAAGGCCTAGTCTTGACAAAGTGGAAGCTCCAAAAATCCCTCACATGTAATAAAAACCAGCTGATGTTCTAAAAGAATTCGTGGGGGAACTCATTTGTCGCTAATTTTACCTTGCTTTGATTTGATTCTCCTATAACTTAAAAATGCCCTACGTGTCCTAGACAATCCAAGGCTCAATTGACGGAGGCCTCCTCCTGTCTTTGGAAAAGAATTCTCATAAAAATTGAAAAAGAAAGAGGCACCCCTGCAAGCATTAGAATAGGATGGGGATGTCACAGCACCCTCATAATTTATTTCTTCCGCAGAAATGAACAAGAAGATGGTGATCATGAATTCCAGGCACTTGTCAACCATGCTGCGTGGATGGTGAGTTTCCCACCTACCGCTTTGGTTCGTTCCAGGTCTTCCCCTCAAAGAACTCGCCCAACATTCGATCGAGATCCTCGGGAACATATCTGATGTACTTTTGGGGATTCTTCCCACTCTCGATCATAGGGCTGAAACAAGTGCAACAGGCACTTTAGATTCATAATGTAACAAACTAGCTAGATACATGACTTGCACAATAATACAAGTAATAACTTAATTGGAAACTGCTGGGATAAGTCGTTTCAAATAGAAGAGAACCATTCTTGCTCTTCAAGTGGAAAAAAAAAGTTAGATTAAAGAAAATTCAAAAAGAAAATCATTAACTGCAATAACCCATAATTAAATTGCAGTTCAGGAGTCTAAATTCCTCAATCCAAGTTGTAGAGGGCTGTCCAAGATAAGCCAAAAGATCAGTTGATCACATCTTAAGGCGACTGGAGTGAACCATAAACACATTTCTTTGTAGCAAGGATTAATGGACAATCTTCTAACTAAAATGACAAGTAACATTCATTTTCTTAAACTGGCGTACATTATATCTGAAAAATGATTTGAAATTTCTATGATTGCCCAAAAGTTCAAAAATGCAATTGATTACATCATAAGACAGTAACAGACTAACATTGAATGTAAGTCGGCATGTTTTGCCTTCTACTGGGGCTTTTTGTGGAAAGTGATATAGTGGGAATACCGGTCAGGATAATAGCTTTCTTTTCTATATCCATGTCCTGATAATTTTACACATTTTTTCTGCCTTTACAGGGGCAGGTACTATGTGCAGATTCTTAGAGGCTCGAGTAAATTAATGTGTGTACATTGGTAATCATGAATGCAATAATGGGATTTGCAGAGGATCTTGCCTCTTAAGCGCAATTAGCTAACGAGTAAAGGTTGCGTTAATGAAAATACATACGCGAAACGCCTGATGAAAGAGCGATATGCAGGTAAGAGAACTTCTGCAACCGCAAGTCTCAAGGACTCCCTCAACTCGGCGTCTGGAACTGTCCATTGAGACTGTCTTTGATGAAGCTCCTCAAATTGCACGTTGAATGTCTTGAACCTGATAACAGCAGCACAACATATTTTGTTGTTCTTTCAATTATTCTGTCAATAAATAAGGAGGGGCAAGTTAAAGATTACATGCCTGTTACCTGTCTTTGACCATGCTTCTTGAAATACCAGCGTTGGCTGCTGGATCGGCTCCGGTAGGGCCGCCACTACTTTGAACAGAAAGGCATTGTAGAATCTGAGGACAGAATAGCAAAAGATCAACACAAACCAAAGGTAGAGCCCTCCCACCAAAAGGTACACTTCTGTTTTCTTTTTTAAAATATCATTTCGCGAGTGAATACTAGAAAGCTATTTTGAAACATCTCATTACATGCCTTATTCAGAAAAATCATTTTACATTTCCGAGTCAATACAATAGATTATCATGTGGTAGAACTAATGCATCCACCTTTGGCCATGCAACTCTTTTATACTGATTTGCATGCTGTTGCACATTCCTTAAAGACAGACATTGCAGAATCTGTGGTTGAAATACCAAAGGATCAACATAAACGAAAGATATAAACCTCCTAATGAAACGCATATTTTTCTTTTCACTGCAGAAAGAAAAAACTTGGTAACTATTTTCAAATCTCTCATATCATGTCTTATTCACAACATCGTCTCATGTTTCGTCATTAGTTAAACCAATGCAGTAGAAGTTGATGAGTATCGCATTGAACTAATGGATACACCTTTGCCCATGCAACTCTTTTATACTGATTTGCATGCTGTTGTACGACCCTTCGATGCCTCTGCACCCAGTCGTCCCCCAACAAACCATTAGCTTCTGACCTGAAAAGAATTCGTAAGAAATTTAGTCTGACAGCCGTTGTGGTATGTTGATATTCACCCATGGAGAATGCTGACATACTTGCGCACGGATCTGACCATGTAGTGTATGTTATTCATTAGAAATAGATGAGTCAGAGCAGGATCTTTGTATTGCTTAGATTTTCCATCCAAGTTATTCTGGAGAGCTTGCATTATCCGTATTATTAAAGTTGCCAATTGGCTATTTGGGTCACCTCGACAATCAAACTCCTGCAAAAGCTGTTTCATTGTTGACTGATAGCTGAAAAAATTTAACAAATAACTGCATTAGAGAACTATACAGGTACAAAGTTTCATTATCAGTAAACTAAATCGAGTTGAGCATGTTTACAACAGTTAGAGGATCATTCAAAAGGACATTAGGGAAGACATTCATAATTTAAAGGGTTAAAAAATAAGAAATTTTGTAACGACAAAATGTAATGTAAGGACTTGGGAATCCATCAACTCCTTCTGACTGAAACAAACAATTAACTACAATAAGGAATCTTCAGTTTGGTCTAGTATGAAATGAGCTTCTAATTTAATGATCAAATCATTTTTGGATTACGAATCGTGACATCCCCCACTCATTCCCATTATGTGCAGAATGGATTAATAATTTTCTATTCCAGTTTGCAGAAGGGATCATAACTAGTAAATAGACCCTGAAAACTAAAAGACAAAAAAAAGTCCATAGTTCGTCAGTTTGTTGGGTGTATCCAGTGCAACAATATTACTTCACAATTTTTAGTAAAGAAATAAAATACATCTAAGCTGCAGTTGGAGATAAAAGTCCTGTTCTGCCTCCTTAAAGTAGATAAGAATGACCAAAAAGACAAAATCATTTAAAGCAAAAACAGAGCTGGAAACAGCCCCTGTTTGAGATAGTGGACGAGTTGTTCACGTTTCATTTGATGGTTAAAATCAGAATCATCCAAAACTTTGTGAATCCTTCAAATGAGATTCTAAAGATTGTCTGAACATTACTCAATTCAAGATCCAAAACATCAGTGAGCTGCTTCCCTAACAGATTTACCATAGAATAAGATTAGTCACATTAACGTCATAGTTATCTGTAGCATGAGTAACAAACACAAACCAGATGATGGACGGTCTATGACAAGAACCAAGAAAAATATTGCTAGTATACTGGCTGCTAAAAGATATAATCAAATCTTTGTTGCTAGTGTAGTGGCTGCTAAGAAATATAATTAAATCTTTGCTAGCCATCAAAATTTAGTTTAAGAGACTAATTGAATTCGATGAAAAGAAGAAAGAAGCAAAGAAGTGAATATCTACTTACTCGAACAGAAACTTTACATAATTGATGACATAACTGGTGAGAGGATGAACAGTTCCATCTTGTACTGCAGTTTTAGAAGCATCTTTCTCAACAGCTTCTTCAAAATCACCGAATGTTTCTTCTGCTGTTTCAGCTAGCCTCCTTGCTAAAAGTTGTGCGGATTCTCTCATTTCTGCACAAACTTTGCCTTCAAAAATTGACTCTATCTGCCCAAAATTGACAAAAATTGGGTTCAAGAAAAGTCTATGGAAGTCAAGGAATAAAACAAATAAATAAATGGTTTCTATAAAACTGTAATACTCGATAAATTTGACAGCAATGGCAAAGATACCATGCAGATGCAACATAACGCAACCATTTCCGTGCTCTTAGTAGTTCCAACGTAAATTCAGAAAACGGCCTATCCTTTAATAAAAGAAACCACTAGTCGGGTGAAGTTTTCTGATTTTATTTGGAAAAGCGATCGGTAAAAAAGCCGTCGGTTGACCTTGTAACTGTCTCCAAGAACTTTTACCCTTTATTATTTTTCAATCTTTTTTTTTAATATAAAAAAGTTCATTTTATCTTTTTCCAACATATGGTGATATACATAATTCTGTTAACATCACCTTTTATTTCAAATACATTTCTCTTTTCTATTCTTTATCTTGCGACGCAACCCAAACATACCTTAAGCACTTTTGAATTAAGTCTTATAAATGGATTTAAATGCTTTTTGATGTTTTGAATCATTAGGTCCTTCTGGGATGAAAACATCTGCAAATTACTTTTTCCATATCAGAGATCTCAAAAGGGTAGGACGAAAATCATTTTCTTCCATTACCTTATCTGAAAAGAATTTTTTTTAAGAAGTAAAATCTCTTAAATGACTATGTCAATGCCTTTATGGTCACAAGAGAATTCTTATCATTGGACAACTATTTCTTTTAGATTCTTACAGAAACTACAAATGATTGAAGAAAAAACTGACAGAATAGCAAACAAAAGAACCACAGATCTATAAAAAGTCAATCATCATATTAGCTAGTAAGTGTTTCAGAAACTCATACCTCAGGTAGAAGCTCACGCATAATTTCATACATGTCTAGAAGCACAAACAATTTTTCTGGGGACCTCTTGCTTTTGGCAATAGCCTCTCCAAAACTAAGAAGCATAGTCATACTGTTTGCAGTAACTTCAGCAAAACATTGATCCTTGATACCATCAATACCTTCAAAAATATGATCACAGATTTTGCGTTCTGCTGCAAATAACAGCTTGACCTGTTTCAAGCACCATAAATGTTTACAAAATAAAATGGTGTCTTAGTAGTCAAGAAAAAGAAAAAACGAAAAAAAAAAAAAAAAAAACCTACAGCAATCCGCATGAAGTGAATCCAGTTTCCAATTTTTGCCTCCAAAACCTCCCACTGCATCTTTTGGACATCATCTTTAGTAAGCTTTTCGACACCCAGTTTCCGAAGACTTTGTTCCAAGACAGAAGCACGTGTCTCTCTTTAAAAACAAGAAGCTATCTATCATTCATGAACTTTGAAGGGTGTTTCAATAATTCGCAGCGATAATTCAAAATGGTTTGAGATAGAGAAAGAAAATATGATGGGGTAAATGACCATATACCGTTGCATTTTATATTTAGAAATATATTTTTAATTTTTTACAATTTACAATATTCTTCTATATGCATATATTTATGATGTTAAAAATTTACTTTGATTGAAAACTAATATGTATGAATATTTAATATCATTTTACAATGGACATGAAACTGTTAAGTTTTAAGAAAATTTAAAAATAAATCTTTAATATGCAAAAGTTTTGAACCAAAAATGAATTTTATTATAATAAATGTATGCATATAGAAGAATATTATAAATAGTTAATATTTTCAAAAAATATTTTTAAATATAAAAGCAAGAGTATTGTATATGATTAGAACTCAATAAAATTGTTTGGTTTATATATTAATTTTAAAGATGTTAATTTGTGTATGCATATAGAAGAATATTATAAATAGTTAATATTTTCAAAAAATATTTTTAAATATAAAAAGCAAGAGTATCATATATGATTAGCACTCAATAAAATTGTTTGGTCTATATATCAATTTTAAAGTTGTTAATTTGAGATGTGTGTAGCAATTGTAAAACTTGTGAATTTAAAACTTTTTACCCTCCATATTTTTTTAATTTTTAATTATTTTTTTATTTTTCTATATAATTATTTAATTTTTAATCATTTTTCTATATCTATTCTATTTATTTTAACTTTATTCTTTTTACTCCTTATTGTTACCTATGTTATATTCAATTATTTCTCTTATTTTGGAAAAAAAATTTCAAATGCCAAACATACCCTTAACATCTAAAGAGAGATGCATAAACCAATGATCTAGTGTTGCTTCATGCAAAGTTCAATACCTGTACAGCTTTAAACATTGAGGCTGGTGACCTGCTTGAACCATTTGTTGTGCTAAGTCATGGAGTGAAGGAAGAATTCTAGGAGGAATGAGAGTGGGAGTTGTGTACACGGCAGTCGTCTCCAAGCTTTTGCCATGCTGGTCAGAGTTGGAGGATGGATTCTTGCTGCTAAGATCTCCCTGGCGAGGCGACGATCCTGCCGATGGTCGCAGATTGTTGGGAAGACAATCAAAGAGACGATCAGGTTCCACTGGTTTGCTGAAATCAAACAGACAGGATCACATCCTCAAGACTGCATCATCATCCTCTTCTTCTTGTGATGCAACCACCATCCATCCCTTTTTATCATAACGCAAACCTCACTAGCATCCACTTGTTGGAGAAATTTTATTCTAATTTTTTATTATGCTGTTTTTTTTTTATCAAATGTTATTATGCTGTTTTAAAAAGGAAGTAATAAGTCATTTTTTAGATTAGGCTTGTTACCGCCAACACCCATTCCGGGCCAAGTGCTGGACAAAGCGTATGGTCATCATAGATCTAGTCTTCCTTAGAGAACAAATCTATGATCTATAGATCAAACACTTAGACATAAACTCTAATATCTGGAATCCAAAAAAGCCTCACTGTATCGCATTATATAAAAAATGTGATGATGAATGTATATTTTTATTGCGGTCAACTGCTATGTAACTAGGTTACATAGAAGTAATTCTATATAACTCTCTTAAATTTTAACATTTTGATGCTTAATAGAAAATCTAATCCATTTATTATATTTAACATCATTTATTTAATTATGAAACCAAGTTTCATTCAAATCTAAGATGTGCATAAGCCACATTTGCTCAAAAATATGTATATTTTTGGGTAAATTAAGAAAAATAATTAGATCCATTCATATATATTAAAATATAGTAATACTTTGTAAAATCATTTATTCATGAAATAATGACATTTTAGATGGTTTAGATGTTGAAAATATTACTTAAAAATTAATATTTAGCATTATATTATTTATTCTGTTGATTTTACATGTTTGTAGATAGAACTCATATACAGTAATATTAGATAAATGAAATCGTTTTTATGATAATACAAATGACGTTAAATATAATAAATGAGATTAATTTTTCATTAATTGTCCAAATGTTGAAAATGAAAGAAATTATATAAAAATAGAATTCTATAAAAACATCCTCAATTTTTATAAAAGTTTCATATAGAAGTGGTTTTAGTAACTCTCTCCATTTCAAATATCTTTATAATTAACGAAAAATATATTTCATATATTATATTTAGCATTATTTGTTTAGCTAAAAGATAAAATTTAATCTAAAGAATTTATGGTATAGGTTTTGAATTCATGGCTTTAGCATATATAAATAAATCAAATAATTTTATTTTATTGATTTTCTACTTCTATCACTCTCATAAAATGAGGGCAAGATAGATATCTGATTCAGATAGAACTTAAATATCTTAGTTGATTAAATAATTTTGAATGTAATGAGCCGATTAAAATTTCATTTAGATGTCCAGACAGACCTAAAATGGGAAGATAACATTAAAATTTTCTATGATATCAAAACTATAGAAGTATTTCCTTTATTTATTTTACGGTTGATATGATATCTTATTATACAAACATCACTTATATTTCAAATAGATTTTCTGTTATACTTTTTTAATCAAATGTTTATTTTTTCTCTTGACTCTCAATCATAAACATTAATCATTCTTTTAAAATCATGTTGACTTTAATTCTGGAGTTGTATCACAGCTAAAGAAAGATGGATGTCAAGCAAACAAATAGGCCTGCAGAGGTCACACATGCAACTAGGAAAGGAAGATGCATAAGGAAACAAACCTGTAAGAGTATAAGAGCTGCTTGAACTCCTCTTCCATTTTCAGCACTGCCTTTGCAAGCAGACCATTGGTGTGGCTAAGCACTCCCTCACTCATCTTGTAGTTCTTGTTAGACATGAAGAAACGAAGGTTGTTTCTCAGCCTTTCAACGGCCTCTAAATAGCCTTCCAAGTCCTCATGTGGACCTCTCAGTATTTTATCCTCTGCCTACATTCAGCAGGTGAGGCATAAAAAGACTTAAATGTTGGGCCGGAGAACATATATCCAAGAAAATAAAGAAAGAAAGAAATGCAAACCTGACGGGAAGCATCGAATTGGGCCAAGATAACATCGGTTGATTTTAGAGCTTTATCGATATTCTCATGTGCTTTCCTTATGGAATGAGTTCTTACCTGTGTGTCAAATAAAAAAGATAATAAAAGATTTTAAATGGAAATTAAAGGATAATATTAGATTAAATAATGCAGGCCAGTTATTCATTGGTGTCGACAACACCGAAACCCACTTTAATGTTTAAATCACCATCAAATTGGCTAATTTTGTTTAATACAAATTATTTTATTATGGTGCTGAAAATTATTTTAATCAAAATATTGAATGCAAAATATTGAATGAGCCATATGTGCATAGAATCATGTGTACATTAACAAATATTTAGAATTATTCTAAAAATATTCATTTATATAGGAATAATGTTTTAAATGTTAAATTAAAAACTTTAAAATTAATATATAAATCAAAAAATTTTACAATAATCTTAACTTTTATTAGATAGGTCTCATGTACACATTTGATCCCCATAAAATTTTGTTTCTCAAAAAATTTTAATTTTGATATAATTATCTAAGTAGGTCAAGAGGTGGCAGCAATAGCAAAATCCTTTGGTGTTGTAAAATATATTCAATACTGTCATCATACTTTCCATAACTTTTTTGTACTTAAAATTTAAAATTATCCAATAGGCATTATATAAGCCATTTAATTTAGATCATGTTTTCAAAATGAATGTAAATTTCTCAACATTTTTCCTTAATTAGATATCCATATCTAACCAAGCTAGGTTGATCAAGATGTTGGCAAAGATGTCATATGTCTTGAGTTCAACACCTACATCATGTAGGTTTGTTGTATTTGTTCTCTTATAATGAAGGTAATTATATATTGGTTTCTCCTAAATGTGAGGGTATTTATAGAATGTTTTTCCATAGTGAGAGTTATGAATGTGTCTGATTTATAATATCAGAATGTCATTATATATATAACACCAATAAAAAAAATCTATATCTTTAAAAGAAATTTCTTTATAGATAAAATGGTCCTGAGGTACCAAAATGAAAGTGCATCTTTGTTAATGAATCCAAAATCATTGGAAAAAACCGTCAAGTAGTTTTGTTACAAGATGTATTTTCGTGAAACTTAATTTCTATTAGAAACTTTATATAAAACCTTAAAACATTATGTAAAGTTGAAATTTTTTAATTAAGAGAACAAATTTGCAAGACCTAGGCATGAATATGCAAATATCATACTTCAATTAAAGAAAAGCTACTGTTATACGGGCAAAAATACACATAATAGCTTAAGTGGATATTCTAGAATGAATTCCTCCTTATGGTGATCACTAAGTTCCAATGAGACTCCAATGGGTTCGTGACAAAGTCTTTATCATATGATGAAACTTACACATCGATAAACTTAATTTTATTTTATTTTTGATTGGGATCCATAAACTTAATTGATAACGAAGAAATTTGATCCAAAGGTTGTAATTCAGAAGTGCTACTGTCGTTTAGTTTAGTGTTCGACCTGTCGTATATTTCTTACCACTACTATTATTTTAAAACTTGTAACCCTTAATTTAGTAAATTTATTTTAGAAAATTTGATTCTTTTAGTATTTAAATAAAATTTCTTTAATATTGCGGTTGAAAACTAAGGGCTCCGAACAATAATGGTTGGATCAAACAATATTCTTCTGCATTTTGTGATTATAAAAAATTTCAAAAAAAAAAAAAAGCAAAGGGAATATATATATATATATATATATATATATATATATATACCTGAGTGGGTCGCATCGCAGCTTCAAGGGCGGAGAGGCGATGATCAAAGGAGCCGAGAATGGTGACCATGCTATCGGTCATGGTTTGGCTCTTTTGGAGGGACTCCCGCATGAAGGCAGCCCTCTCCGCCAGGCTTTCGACTCCCATTCTTGCTGTCTTCTCCGCTCTCGTCGCCTCTCAGGCATTAAACGAATTGCTTCCAAGAGGGAGAGAGCGAGGCGATTGGATGCCAACAATTCGAGGGGAGAGCCTCCTCGGATCTGGTGATGGTAGAAAAACCGTTCTCGGAAATCTGTTACTCTAGAATTCGGTTGGAATGTAATCTCTTCTAGCATGTAACTTTAGGCTTTCTTTGCGGCACATTTCCAGAGCCATCCATAGAACTCTTTTCAAAAATATGATCAACCGTGGTCACCGGCCTCATTTTTCTCATCAAATTCGCATAGAAGCATTTGATTACCCTCTTATGCATCAGTCGTATCTATATATGCCGAGGCTTATCAATATTTTAGGCACTAACACCATGACATTTTATGAAAATCCTACCTTCCCTTATTACATTTATATAAGTATGGTGCTGATCTCATGGAGCCCATTCGGAGCGTTTTATAGTTCCATGCAACTGTGGATGCGTATATATAAGATCCAATTGTTATATTTGAAAATAATTTGAGAACCAAGAATGAAATTGTTGTATTCGAACAAAATTTCGCAGATTATAAAATAAATGGGGCATAATCTTCTTAGGCTGGCCTACTATCTTATTTTTCAATTTTTTAATTTTTTGTGAACCTAATAATCTAGGTATATTAAATTCATGAACTAAGTTTTTACAATTTTTAAAAAATAGATAAGTACAGGCCTGCCTTTATAAAACCAAGTTACATAAAAGTGGTTTCATACAAATCCCTCAAAATTTAAGATTTTGAAATTTGATAAAAAATCTAATTCATTCATTATATTTAATATCAGTTTTTTAGCTATAAAGTCAAGTTTCATTCAAATTCAATATGTACATAAGCCACATTTGCTCAAAAATAAGTATGTTTATGTGTAAATTAGGAAAAATACTTAGATCCATTCACATATGTATTTAAATACAGTAATACTTTGTAAAATCCTTTATCCAAGTACTATAGATATTTTAGATGGTTTAAATGTTAAAAATACTACTTAACAATTGATATTTAATATTAACTTATTTTATTGTATTGATTTTATACGTTTGTATATATGGCCTATATACAGTAATATTAGACAAATAAAAAATTTTTCATAATAATATAAGTGAGACTAAATATAATAAATGAAGTAAATTTTTTATCAACCATTTAAATGTTGAAAATGAAGATGATTACACAGAAAGGGAATTTCATAAAAGTATTTTTGATATACGTGTATCTAATTTAATTTATATACGTGTATCCAATTGAGATAAAAATTGATATGCTAATAAAATAAATAATTTTGAATATATCATAAATTATAGTATGTATAAATGTACACCATCATATATCTATATATGTATTATATTTTCTTTTTTATTTTTAAAATGTTATAATAACAAAATGAGGAAAGAAAATTATTTGATACAACCATTGTATTGTTTGAAGCTCTTAGTTTTCTATCTTAACTAAGCAATTATAATATTGAAGAATTTTTGTTTTCATGCTAAAAGAATTGAAATTTCTAAAATAAAATTGCTAAATCATTGCAATTGAACTGATAATACAATATGAAAGATCTAGCCCATTAGAAACTTAACTTAACTTTTATAGTATTATTTTATTTTCAGCTTATAAATTAGTAGCATTAGCTGGAAGTATATTAAGTTGAAATGCTGGTAAATAATAGGATTTTTCTTTAAAACACAAAACATCAAGGTAGAATATTGGTTTGGGCATGAAATGGGAAAGTGTAGCGAAGTACTCTTTGTATATTTTTGAGATAAGTTTGACGATTGGAATTTTTAAATAATTTTAACCATTTTACTTTTTACATTATTATTTATATTTTACTCATTTTTCTTACTTTTTTAAAATTTATTTTGTTGGACCTAAGTTAAAATAACGAAATATTTATTCTATTTAAATTGCTTGTTCATACATAAATGAGTAATTAGATAGAATGTTGTCAGTGATTTTAATACAATATAAGTTGTAAGTGTAATTTTAAAGGAAAGCAATCTAATATAACATGTTGCATAAATTTTGCATACAACCCTTTATTTTTAAAATTTTGGAAAATTTAAAACTAAACTATGCATAATATTTATTATTTTCTATATATTTACAATATGAAAAATTATTTCAATTAAAATTTTATATTTTATAAATATTCGACATTATCCGAGAGTGAATATAGTTAATAATCATATAATTTTACTAAATTTTTAGAATGAATATAATATAAAACTCTAAAATATGAGATTTTTGGCACCATAGGAGATGCGAATGAATTCTATGAGCTTAAAAAATAACTTTAAAATGAAAACAATAAAAAGTTTCTTGAAAGTTTCAACACAACCATTGTATTAGATTACTTTCCAATTTGAAATGATAATTTTTTTTCTAAACATAAACATTATTTTCAAACAAAAAATTAACTATTTTAAAAAAATATTTTTCATAAATTAAGTAACTAAGTGGTAGTAATTTTTTTTTATTACAGGAGAGATATTCTCCCAACAAAATAATGCATATACATATAATATTATAAACATAAATAAATAACAATGTATAATATTATATGATATGGGTCAGGTCGACTTTTTTGAAAATGCAAATAAGAATGACTTTCAAAAGTGGAAGTGAGTCTTTCATCTAGCTCAGTTTCAAAAATAATGTCTTGACGATGATTGGTGAAACTTTTCACTCAAGGGTGTGTTTGGCAATTAATAGAAAATGTCAAGTTAAAATTTTTCAATTTAAAACTTTTTACTCTTTACAACTATCATATTTTTTAATTATTTTTTTCACATTTTTTATACAACTACTCTACTTTTCAATCATTTCTACACAACTATCAACATAACTAACTTATCTATTTTAACTTTATCCTCTTTATTGCTCATCATTACTATTATCATATCACAAGATTTGACAACTTTTACTTTCCAAAACTTTTCATCATAAATTTTATTCATTACCAAACACACTCAGGACATGAAATTAACATCACTACCTTTTAGCTTAGCAAAGCTGCCCAACAATAAATGTAATGCAAGCACTGTGGAAAATAAAGTCAGCTCAACCATCATAGACTGCATGTGGTCGTCCTTGTCGAGCTCTCAGTAGCCTACTAAGTGCCAACATGTATTCCTCCCTAATGATGAGTACGTGAGAAAGACAATTATTATAAATATAAAAGGCGAAGAACTCTACCGTGAAAAGTAAGACATATTAAAAGAAGATTATCCTAACTTTGTAACCCACGTGGAGATATGCAAGAATTACTATCACTAATAAGGGCATGCCCTAATGATAACTCCTGCAGTCTTATTGTTGGCCAAGAGTTCGATTCTCTCCATTTTTAGGTGATATAATGATTTTTTTTGTCTTCCCTTTAGTAGAAGTATTTATAATTTTTCATATATGAGTGCTATCAAACAATTTTCTTCCATTGTTTAAGAGTTATAAATGTGCTTAAATATAATATGGACAATATACTCATCAAAAACGGTCGACAAGGACCACACGATACAATGAATGAGCACAATAGGCGGCACGACCAAGTAGAGCGTGGAAGGGTTGGTGAAGGATGGCAGTCGACAGTACTCGACGCTTATAAATACCGAAGAGTTCCTCCATTTTCTAGTAGAGGATGTTGAGCGATGGTAGTGGATGTTTAAGAGATTCTTGCCAGTTGCATGGTTTGATTTTAGTAATAAAGTTCTTACAGATTTTTTGGAACATATCAACTGCTATCAGAACATCTATGATCGTTGGCCTAGGGAGGAAATGGAGAGGATCTTGCAGTAAATCAATGCTGATATTGTCAAGGAACAGCTAGCGGATCGATCACTGACCTCGAAGAAGCGAATGGGAGAGATCGGCGACCGTCACTAGGCTTGGAGTCATCTTGTTCGGCGTCAAGGATGGGGCATGTGGTGATAGTTTTAATCACTCTCACGGACAATGGAGAAGAAGCAAAGTCCATTGAACCAGCCATCGAGTTAGCTGCGTCTGATTCGGCAACGACAAGATTCTTGCTGATGGACCAAAAATTGAAGCACGTCTCATAGTTGGAACAACTAGATAAGATGCGGCAGCAGTAATAAAGTTAGATCGCTTGATCAAGAAACTCTGCAACTTCATGGAGAGTTTCGATTCCAAGAGGTAATCGAACAGCCCAACCCTATCTTCCTACTTCGTTTTTGACTTCCATGAAGCATATGGTAGAGGGGCCTGCTGTGGATTCACTCCAGCGAAACAAGTCGGCGCCGAAGGGGAAGTCAACTTCAGCAGCACTACCTAAGAGTGAGCAGATGAAGGTAGAGGGCCTCGACGACGACGTTCTCGCTCCCATTTCCCTCTCAAAGTCGACTATTCGCACAGAGAAGGAGATTCGTGGCACCATTATTGAAGTGCGGAGCACATCGGTCAATTTCGCACTTATCAGGATTGTCGATAAGGCGTTAGATTTGAGGGAGGATATTTGGGTGAAGGTAGTTGGAGATTTGGCTGCATGAGCTTTCAAGAAAAAGGTGGAATGGATAGTGTGTTGAAAATGTTGGGCAAGGACTTGGAAATAGTGAGAAAAAATTTAAGGAAAGTGAGAAAATATTCAAACCAGAAAATAGGTGTCTCCTCCAGGCGTGTTACAAATGTCACTTTTCTTAAGGCAACATTTGCACCCTTACAGCTGTTTAGAGTTATAGCAATTTGCCCACGTGATACAATGAGAGAACCTAGTCTAGAATGGAAAACAACCTCCTTTCTAGATTCTAAACACTTGATATTAACATAATAGGCTTTGAATGGAGTTAGAAAATAAGAAGAAAATTTACAAAATTTCCTTTGAGAATACTAGAGAGCAGAAGAATGTTGGAGAAAAAATTGTGATGATTTTCAAGCAAATCAAGCTCCTATATATAGGCCTAGATTATAACGTTAAAATTAATGGTTGGGAAGCGTTATACATCTAACGTTTCAAAATTCAATTTCATTTAAGCATCTGTCAGAAACACTTGGAAACAGATGCTTGGTCGAAAGAAGCTCTTAGAAAACGACATTTTGAATTTATGAAAATTCTAACATTCCTCCCACTATTTTCAAAATAAAAATCAATTTCATTCAAGCCAAGGAAATCTCATACATAATTAAAAGTATCGAATAGACTTGAATCTTCATTTAGTGAAAATACATCAAGATTTACCAAGGTGTATAGTAGTCAAAGCTTTGAGCTATCCACCCCATTTGATAAATCGGATATATTTCACATACAAGATTTCAAAATTGCATCAAGTATTTATAAAGGTGATATGTTATGGCCATATATCAGTATCCCAGTTTCATGAGCCCCTCAGAGTGAACACACACACTCTGGTTTACTTCCAACACTCATATAGGTGGATCTATGTAGAGGACCCTATAATTAAATACTCCAACATAATAGTTTTAAATTCATTAAGAGTAAAATACACTCATCCTCATAAATACCTTACAGGAACCAAACACTGCTTGAGGGACGTAAAATTAGATAAATAAATAAATTAGTGCTTGCAAGCTGCAAAATAACATACTTTGCTCGTTGAACTCTATACCTGGGCTACAAGCTTAAAGTTGAGTTTCAATCATTACAACTCATTACTGTGGATTTAAATTTCATCCCTCTTGCTATTTTCCCGACTACATTCTGAGTAAGGCCTTTTGTAAGCGGATCTGCTAAGTTTTTACTCAATCTTACAAAATCATTATTTACCACTCTATATTGGAGCAATTGCCCTACATAGTTGTGTCTCAATACAATATGTTTTGATTTAATATTACAGGTTTTATTGTATGCTCTTGATAAGGTTGCTTCTCTGTCACAATGTGAATAGATATGAGGGATAGGCTTACGCCAAATAGGGATTTCAAGTAGTAAACTTCTAAGTCATTTTGCTTCTTTCCCTGCTGCAACCATGGCAAGGAATTTAGATTCTATGGTTGAATGTGTAATGCATGTTTTCTTTTTTTGAAGCCCAAGAAATAGCAGCTCTACCAAGGGTAAAAATCTAACCACTAGTAGACATGGATTCTTTAGTGTCTGAAATCTAACTTGCATCATTGTACCCTTCTAATACAAAGGGTTCACCACTGAAATGCAATCCATAAGCAATGATCTTTTTAAAATATTTTAATACCCTACAAATTGCATTCCAATGTAGATATCCTAGATTACTAGTAAACTTACTAAGTACATCCACAGTATAAGTAATATCTGGTCAAGTATAATACATGACATACATCAAACTTCCAATCACTTTTACATACTCAAGTTGGTCTATTAATTTTTCATCATTTTTACTTAATTTAATGTTGGGATCAAAGGGAGTTGAGGCTACACTAGCATCAAAGTGGTCGAATCGCTTGAGTATTTTTCAATATAATACGATTGGGAAAGAGAAAATACATTACCATTTTTAATAATCTTGATACCAAGAATAACATCTGCATTGCCTATATCTTCCATATCAAAATTAACTAATAAAATTTTTTTAGTTTCTTCAATAATATCAATATCAATTCCAAAAATAAGCATATCATCCACATATAGACAAATAATAACACTTGTATGTGCAGTAAATTTACTATAAACACATTTGTCTGATTGGTTTAATTTATACCCATTTGATTATACAATTTGATTAAATTTTTCATGTCATTGCTTAGGTGCTTGTTTTAAACCATATAATGATTTTATCAGTTTACAAACTTTCTTTTCTTGTTGAGGTATTATGAATCCTTCAGGTTGTTCCATATAAATTTCTTCATCTAAATCTCCATTTAGAAATGCAGTTTTTTATATCATTTGATGAATTTGAAGGTGATAGATGGAAGCTAGGGTCATACTAATCTAATGGTTGAGATTCTAGCTACTGGGGCATAAGTGTCAAAGAAATCTATACCTTCCTTTTGCTTAAACCCCTTAGCTACTAATCTAGTTTTAAATTTATCAATTGAGTCATCAACTTTTAATTTCATTTTAAAAATTCATTTGCAACCTGTAGGTTTAAATCCTAGTGGTAAACCAACTAATGTCCAAATTCTATTTTCCATTATTGAATCCATTTCATCTTGGATTGCTTCTTTCCAGTATGATGCATCTGTAGATTCCATGTCTCTTCTTATGTAGTTGGATCTCATTCGGTATGAAAAACAACCATATATTCCTCATTTATTTTATCTCTAGATCCTTTTACTAAGTATAGCTAAAAATTAGGCCCAAAGCGATTATAATTGTCTTTTCTAGCTCTTTTACTTTTCTTCATATTTTCATTTTCATCATCTATAGGTTTATCTGCAGATGCAGAATCATTACTTATAAATTTATTCAATGATTGAGAAGAAGAAGCTTCATTATTATTAACAAGCTTAGAAATAGATATTTAAGTATTTTTATAAAAATCAGCATTTCTATATTCAATAATGGTATTTTGTTGAATTGGATTGTTAGTGTCACGCACAGACCCAGAAAACGTCCATTGGGCTTGCGGGCTATGGGCCTCACAGTGTTATATTGTCCGCTCTGGCCTGGCATCTTAGCTGCACGACTTTAAAACGCGTTACACCATATTGAACTTGAGACCCACTTATAAACTACCAGGAACTTTTCTCCCCTTTTCGATGTGGGATTCGGTTCTGGGCTATTACAAGCCCACCAGCTTCCGCCTGGTTCGTCCCCGAACCACAACCCAACTCTGGGCTTCTGCCTGCAGCCCTGACTTTCACTGGTTCAACTCTCCGAACCACATTTACTGGAGGGGGAGCCGCTCTGATACCACTTGTCACGCACAAACCCAGAAAACGTCCATTGGGCTTGCGGGTTATGGGCCTCACGGTGTGATATTGTCTGCTCTAGCCTGGCAGCTTAGCCGCACGGTTTTAAAACGCGTCACACCATATTGAACTTGAGACCCACTTATAAACTACCAGGAACTTTTCTCCCCTTTTCGATGTGGGATTCGGTTCTGGGTTATTACAGTTAGGCTCTACCACTACAAATATATAAGTTTTACTATTTATTACAAACCCTAAAAATATACATTCTATTTCTCTTTGTCATAATTTTGGTTTTTTAGGACCAGGTAATCTTACTAAGTCTCTACAATCCCAAACTCTTAAATATTTAATATTAGATGTCTTATTTTTTCATAATTCATAAGGAGTGACTTTAGTTTTTTTTTATATGAAATTCTATTAAGAATACGACAAGCTGTTAATAAAGCTTTACCTTACCAACCTTTACTTAGGTCTGCATTTATTAACATTGAATTTACCATCTCGACCAATGTTCTATTTTTTCTTTCTACAGTTCTATTTTATTGAGGTGTATATGAGGTTGTTACTTGGTGAATTATGCCAGCATTTTCAGAAAAATCATTAAAATCATTTAATAAATATTTACCACCTTTATCTGATTTTAGAGATTTAATGTTTTTACCAAGTTGATTTTTCAACTTTAGCTTTATAATTTTTAAATGATATCACTTCATCTTTAGTTCATAGCAAATAAACATATGTATATTTACTAAAATCATCTATAAAAGTTATAAAATATCTTTTACCACCTCTTGTTAGATTATTTTTCATATCACATATATCAAAATGAATTAAACCCAATAATTTTGAATTTCTTTCTACCTTTTGAAATGATTTTTTAGTAATTTTAGTTTGAACACACACTTTACATTTATCAGTTGATTTATTAGGTGATCTAGGAATTAATCCTAATTTCATCATAGTGTCCATACTTCTAAAATTAATATGACCTAGTCTATCATGCCATTCAAAATGAATCAACAATATAAACAGAAGAAGATTATTCATTATTCACATTCAGGCGAAACATACCGTCTACAACATAACCCTTCTCGACAAAAATATTTAATTTGGTAATGATAATTTGGTCTAATTCAAATATCAATTTAAAATTATATTTGCTAAGAAGGCTAACTGAGACCAAGTTTTTGCAAATTTTTGGTACATGAAGTACATTTGTAAGGGTAAGTGATTTCCCAGAATTCACTTGCAGGATAATAGTTTCTGATTCTATCACTTCTGTAGTAGATGAATTACCCATGAATAGACTGTTTCCATTATTACCAAATTCATAAGTTTTAAACTAATTCCTATATTTGCATACATGTCTAGTAGACCCAGAATTAAGCCACCAAGTCTAGTCATCATTCACAGTACAAATTTTAGAAATGATAGCAACAAAATTTTCTTCAATCAAATGTGCATCAAGACCCTTTTGAGTGTTATTTTTTTTCAGAAGCCTACACTCTATTTTCAAATGTCCCATCTTTTTGTAGTAACAACAAGATCTCTTTCTCTTCTCAGTAATAATTTTATTGGTATTTAAGTTAAATTTTCTAGAGGGCTGATTATTACTAATTGTCATCTAGTTTTGAGTATCAACCACATGCTCACTTAGATTGAATTTGCCCTTCTTTCTTTTTCATTTTTCTTGATTTCTCTTCAGCACGAAGATTAATAGCAAGGTCATCTAAACTCAAGAATCCTTTCATTTGTTTCAGATTTTTTGGGTGGTTGTTCCAACTAGGTGGCAATTTCTCAATAATTGTACCAACAATAACAGACTCATCCATCTTATTGCCCTGTGACCTAAGTTGATTAACGATAAATTTAATCTCATAATGTTGATCAAGAATTGATTGATCATCAGTCATAGTATAATTAAGGAAATTACTTTCTAAAAACCGTTTGACATTTGTATTATCAATACTGTATTTGTGTAGAAGCGAATCCTAGATTTCTTCGGTCGTATTTGCATCTTGATATACTTCGAATAGCGAGTCAGATAGTGCTTTAATGATGTGCCCTTTGCAAATATAATTGTTCATATCCCACTTCGCTCTTCGTTGTTAATCTTGCAGTGTTTCATCTTTTTTTTCAGGTCTCAGCATGGTGAGGGTGTAAACAACTCCAATTCGAGTTAGAAAAAGATGAAGCTATTGTTTTCATCTTTTGAAATTAGTATCGACACAGCAGTTCAATCTTGGAACATCAGGTTTTGTGGGTAAAATGGATGATTAGGGGGTCATGTATAAATAATAGCAAAAGAAAAAAATATTGTTGCCTTAAGAATGTTGAAAATGTTGGGTAGGGACTTGGAAATAGAGAGGAAAAATTTAAGGAAAGTGAGAAAATATTCAAACCAAAAAATAAATTTCTCCTTCAAGCGTGTTACAAATGTCATTTTTTAAGGCAATATTTGCACCCTTATAGCTATTTAGGGTTATAGCGACTTGCCCTCAAGATATAAGGAGAGAACCTAATCTAAAATGGAAAACAACCTCTCTTCTAGATTGCAAACACTTGATATTAAAATAATAGGCTTTTAATGGAGTTAGAAAATAAGAAGAAAATTCACGAAATTTCCTTTGAGAATACTAAAGAGAAGAAGAATGTTGAAGAGAAAATTATGATGATTTTCAAGCAAATCAGGCTCCTATATATAGGCCTAGATTATAACGTTAAAATTAATGCTTCGGAAGCGTTATACATCTAACGTTTCAAAATTTAATTTCATTTAAGCATCTGTCAGAAACACTTGGAAAAGGATGCTTGGTTCAAAGAAATGCTCAGAAAACGGCATTTTTAATTTATGAAAATTCTAACATAATGCTCAATCCCGCCTGTCAATACATTCATGTCTTTGGTGTTATGCCTGAAGGAGGAACGAATCCAAGCTAAGGGAAATGAGCTGCTACAGCAATATTGTCACTCGCAGGTGTTCTCAGGGACATCCTACCATTCTTTGCTGGTGGCAAGAGTCTAAAGACCACCCATTAAGTGGATCCTGGTGGAGTTTTGCTGAATGGAATCCTAGCCACTGATCAACTGGGATCCCCACGGCGGGAAAAGAAGGTGTGGGGGAGGGGGGTGGGCGACGGGTAGGTGTCATCTACAGTGGGATCTTTCTGTCCAACATAGTGGGTTTGGGACTCGGGTTACTACCTGCAATGGAAGCTAATGAGAGAGAGTTACTGGTATGTTCAGGCTTCGCTACCTGGCGATTCGTGGTGGGAACGATGTCGAAGAAGACGAGGTGTCTATTTTTTTATGGCATAAGAGTATTTATTACTGAGAAGTGTCTATGTACAAGTGATTGACAATAAAAACACGTGACCTTCCCCACCAGGATTTACATCATCTTGCATGGAAGATGCATGCCTAGCCAAAATGTGAGCAACCCAGTTCCCTGTGCGCATAGCATGGTGGAATTCAATAGCATTGAATGAGTGGGCTAATGTCTTGATCAATAAGATATATTTTTGCCTATAAAACCCCTTTTCTTTGTTGTCTTTTTTATTTTTAAAATCTTGATGAGTGATGAAAAATTCAATCCATCCATTGTGGGTATGTTTGAGAATGGGTAAAACTTTTGGTGAAAAGTTTTAAAAAGTAAAAGTTATCAGATTATGTGATATGATAGGGGTAATGATGAGAAGTAAATAGGATAAAGTTAAAATAGATAGGTTAGTTGTATAAGTAATTGTATAGAAATAATTGAAAAGTAGGGTAGTTGCATAGGAAAATGTGAAAAAATTATTAAAAAAAATATAGTAGGTATGGCGAGTGAAAAATTTTAGATTGAAAAATTTTAACTTGACATTTTATACACATTACCAAATAGACTAACAATATTTTAAAATTTTTTTATTTTTTTAATTTCACTATATGTGGGTCCAATCTATAAATGCGTAAAATCAACATAATAAAATAGTTCAACGTTAAAATATCAATTTTAAAATTATTGTTTCAATATCTAAACTATCTAAAATAAAATATCATTGCTGCATGGATAAATAATTTTATAAAGTATTATTACATTCTAATATATGTGTAAATAGGTCAAAGAACTTTCCATAATTGATATATGAATATATATGTATAAGCAAATATGACCCATGTAAACACTTGATTTAGATGAAACTTAATCTTTTAGATAAACAAGTAACGTTAAATGTAATAAATGGATTGAATTTTAAATTAATCATCAATAACTTAAAAATTAATGAAGTTAAATGGAACTGCTTGTATGTAATCTAGTTACATAGAAGTAGAGCCCATCTGTGTGAGTTGTATAGTTTGATTTCCGAAATAAAATTTTTATAGATTTGTTGGAACATATTACATATGGACCCTTAGTTTCTTCATGTTGCATTTTCCTGCATTTTCCTTACAGTCTATTTTGTTTCTAATGGGGCTTTTAATTAATATTATCATCTATGGCTAATGACTTTAAGGGAGGTGAATCCTTATTTTTTTCAATATTATATAGATCTTAGGAGGCTAATTTTGATTACTTATCATGTCCACTATAGGGACCCATAATATGGTGCTGCCGTGCTACGACAAATTATTTTACACAAAATAAGTGAATTTGATTTTAATTTAACCATTATAAGAGGTTACATGGGGGCAACAATATAACGATTTCAGCAATATCAATTGCACATAAGTAAGGGTACAACTCAGGCTCACGAAACTCAGGTTCATCTCGACCTTTACCCTAACCCTATTTATAAAACATCAACCTTAACCCTATTTGTAAAACCTAAGCCCTAATGCTATTTTTGAAAATCGGGTTCGGATTGAGTTTCGGCTTTGAATTTATATTGATGAATTTACATTTTATTTAAAAGTGATAAGTTTAGAATCTCATATGAATAAATAATAATAACAAATTATGTAGGTAAACATAATAATATATAATCAAACTACATATTTTTTTAAAATAGAAATATAAAGAATATTTTTAGAAAAAATTTAACATCAAAACTAGGATAAAGAAAAAAATTAATAAGTGTAAAAATGAATGATACAAATACAAAATAAATATAAATGAAATAATATACTTTATTTGCAATAAAATTACAATATGTCAAATATGTATTCAAATATAGATATAATAATATAAAATATGAAGAATATAAAGAAATATTGTTTAAATAGTATGTATATAATAAATATAAAATGGGAAATCGGACTCAGGTTCACTTGAACCCTAACCTTATCATATTTACAAATTGGGTTCTTCGGGTTCGAGTTATGAAAAAGCAAGTTTCAACACCGTTCAAAATCGAGTTTGGGCTCAACCCGGCTTACGTTGAACCCCTAGGGAGAGTACTAGTGGGTCGACTAATTGGGTACTCTGAAATAGATATGTTAGGTTTTTATTTTTCTACCCATATGGTGGGGTAGATTCTAAATAAAAAAACTGATGTAATTAAAGTAAAGTAAATTCCAAGGTCCAGATACCCATAACCGACCCAAATTACTAATGTGTATTTAGTATATCTTTTATAAAATTACAATGATCTTGGGCATATATCTTTATAGTCGGGCTTTGAGACATTCTATCAAAATTTTCTACAATATTTTGGGTGCACCTAATAATTTCTATTTTTCTTTAACAAATCGTCCAAACCAACCCTTATCTATAGACGTTCGCGCAATTGGGAAGAGAAAATGCCACAACGCTTACATTTTGCTGCTACCATGAATTGAAACCAAGCATGCCCAATTGAGGGGCAAACACTTGTACCATCGTGCTAAAGGCACAATGACAATTATAGGAATTTACGTAATTTCCTTATTATTTAGTATATGTAATAAATTCATTTTAAAACTATGTAATTATCATATTGATTATAAATTTTTAAGTAAAATTTATATTAGGATCATGATTTGAAATATAATATGGAAATTAATATAAAGAATTGATTTGGAGGAGGAACCGGAATTGAGTTGACCTTAAAAAATAGGAGAAGGTATGTCTAGAAATTGACCTAAGGTAGAAATTCTATATAGTAAGGGCAGGTTTGACCTCGAACCAAACATACTCGACTCAAGTTGCACTCCTAATTATGAGGTTTTTTGTGTATAGATTTAAAACTAAAAAGATTTATTTTGAAAAATTCCCAAACGTTAGAATGCAATTATGCGACTAGGTCTATTTGATAGCGATCTAATGCACTCAGATGCACTTAGCTTTTATGCACCCGGTGCAAAAATCTATTTTTTATCTTTTAAAATTTTTTATACAACTGTTCATTAATGTGTATTTAATATATATATTAATTTTTACTATTGAAAATTTGTAGATATTTTTTGAATTTTTGAAAATTAGTGACAGTTTCATAATTTGTAAATTATTACAAATTATGAAACTGTCACTAATTTTCAAAAATCTAAAAAATATCTACAAATCTCCAAAATTAGTAAAAATTGATACACATGTTAAATATACTTTGATTAATAGTGATATAAAAAATTTTTAGAAAAAATAAAAAATGAGTTAAATACTCCTGAGTGCACAGAAACTAAGTGCACCCGGGTGCATTTTAAAAAATATTTCAAAAAATATATAATTATTTTTTGACATAATAAAAAATATATAATGACTTTAGAGTGTGTTTGGTAATCAAGAAAACATATTAAGTTAAAACTTTTCAATAACTTTTTATTCTCCATAACTATCATATTTTTTAATTATTTCTTCATATATTTCTATATAATTATCCTACTTTTTTACCAAACGAGCGCCGTTTGGTTGGGAGCTGGGTGCATAACGAAACTTTCGTTCCCACCGACGCATGTTCAAATCCAGGTGGGATTTCGAACAAAAAATTTCTGTGGGGGCATGTGTGGTCCTTTTTATTTGGTTGGGAGCCCGTGGTCTCCTCCATTAATATTTGAGAGTTTGTTTTCTTCTTTTGGAAATATTATTAGAATTGTCTCCTAGCTTTGAATATGATATGAATTGAGATATGTTGTAAATATACTTTAATAAAAAAAAACTATCCTAATTTTCGATCATTTCTATACTTTTTTCTACACAACTAACTGATCTATTTTAATTTTGTTATTTTTATTTCTCATTATTACTGTTACCACATTACTTTATTTTCTATCGATTTAACTTTTACCCGAAAAAAAGAACTTTTAATGCTTTGTAACTTCCAACGCACAGACGTTTGAAAGTCGAAACTTTTCCTCTGCTGTTTGCTGGAGTTCGACCCTTCTCGTGCCGGAGTTCGAGCCTTCTGCCCTCGCCGAAACGGAAGACGATCGCTAGCAATCCTCCGGCAACCGGGGCCCTGCCGGATGAAGCTACCCACCGGCCTCCATCTTCGCTAAGCCTGCCTGCCGCGACTTCCCTACTCCCTGCCCTTCCTTCATAGGTTTTTTCAATTGCGAAAGCTTGGAATTTTCTTTTCTCTTTTATTTTGGGTTTTCTCCAGCTTCGGTGAGGCTGGAGTTCTGAATCTATTTCGTCATCCAGCTACCGATGAAAAAGTTTTAATCAGCGAACATCCGTTGCGAATGTGTACAATTGGAAAGTCTTTTAGGTTTGGGGATGCTATGAAAATTAATCATTTGTCAGGTAAATTAATATTTATTATCAATTCATGTCATTCTTTGAGCTCATCAATTGGATTAGTTTCAGATAGTATTTTAATAGTCCAAAGATGAAGTTTTGGGTTAGGAACTTAAAGATTGTGTTGATGCTTTATAAGTAGTCTTAGAATTAGGGTTTAGTTAGGTTTTTTGCAAGTAGAGTTAGGGCCGTTGATTCTGACCTAAATCGAGATGCATCCATATTTTTTTTTTGTAGGTTTTGAATAGTGCTTGAACCGTTGATTCAGTGAGATCACGTGCTTCGCAGTAGGAAGTTAGATAACCCTGAGGTTTCAAACGCTTACTGTCCTTTCTCTCTTTTTTCATTTGAGAGTGAATGCAAATGCAGACTGAAATTTTCATAATTTTAAAATTTGATATAAAATATAATACTTCAATCTAAGGGTGCATTTGGGAAGTGATAAAACTTTTGGATGAAAAATTTTTGGTGTAAAAGTTGTTAAATCAATAAAAAAAGATGGGATATGATAGGGATAACGATGAGGTGTAAAAAAAAAGAAGTTAAAATATATATCTGTTAGTTGTAGGAGTAATTGTGTAGAAATGATTAGAAAATAGGGCATTTATTTAGGAAGATGTGACAAAATAATTTTAAAAGAGTGTAATTATTGAGAATGAAAAGTTTTAGCTTGACATTTTCTTCTCATTACCAAACACACCCTAAGTATTCAAATGTTGTAATGGTTTACATGTCTGATTGAAATGTTTAGTAATGCTGGCAAAAGAATGAAAAACTTAACCTTATATTTATACATGAGATAGGGAGATTAAGGGAAAGTAAGAGACAGGGAATGACAATTGCAAAATGCAAAGTAATTTTTTTAAAAAAGAAAGTCAATCAGTTCTGAAAATTGTCATTTTTTTGGGTTCTTATCATGATATTCTCTATAATAACAGTTGAAATATTTTATATCGTTTTTTCCCCTAATTCCATGTTATATTTGGTGCAACCACAAGAGCACATCCTGAAAATTTGTTCCCCTAGTTCTGGAAATATGGTTCTCATCCCAATGTTGTTATGAATGTTTGGTTCACTTTCATTCGCTTTCTTTTTACTTTCCCCCCTAATCCAGCAGAACCATGGGCGTATGGATCATTGCATTTCAACCACAGGCATGGATGAATTGCCATCTAATGCCCTTTGATATGGGCACTTGATATTCAAATTAGTAATCTATCCGTCTAGAAATGAACTTCTGTTCTTTTTCAACCATGTTTTTGCAACTGGGTGACTGGTTATTGAAGTAAGAACTGTCACAAGAAACACAAGGCATCCTTTTGTAGACAAGAAACAGGAGTGAAGATGTTCATTGACGCTAGGTTTTAAAAAATTAAATCCAGAGCAGTTTACTGGAGGAATTATGGGAGCCGTATTTTTTTTCCCCAAGGAGAAGACCAACTGGCTTGGATTTTTTAAACTATTTATTTGGTACATTTTCTTAAAGGGCTCAAAATATTCCTAGCGATGTTCTTGTACTGGCATTTACTCGTGGAAGTGTTTCCAGCCAAATTTCAAAGCTAATTCTTGCCTGTTTTTCAGGTTTGGTGATTTCCTTGTATGACTCTTGAGTGGGTTTTTGGTGTAATTTGTGAATGATTCTCTCTGATTGTTATTTCTTCTCTTCAGGCTACATAATTTTGAATAACAATGTTGCAGTGTGTTTGTAATCAGAAGAAAAAGGACCTTCTAACAAGCTTTTCTTTACCAACTGATAGATGGAGTTGCTGTTTCACACTTGATAAACTGTTTTTCTGATAAATTCCCATCTTGCTGTTCTGTTTCATCTCCTCTCCTTTTTAGTGTTTGGAGGTCCTGTTAAGAGATCTTTTGCACTTATGAGAAATCTCTTTGTTTTCCATTATATGCAAAAAGATGAAAAGAAAACATCCTCTTTCAGGTATCTATCCTATAGTGTTCACACTAATCTGGCCACTGTTGGTTGGGGTTTCTGTTTGACGCATGGCTGTTATTATGGTTTTTTTTTTGGGTGTTCTGCGGTCTCCTTTTTTAGTATTCAAAGGTCCAAGTAATAATAAATCCTCTTCTCTTTACAATTATGGGTATATTTTTGTTTCCTATTTCTCCACTATCCTGCAGTAGTTGTATGCATCATACCTTCTTGTTAGTAATTTGTACCAGAACTCTCTCTCTAAATGTTTATTTGATGATAGGTTTTAATTAGAACTCCGTACGTATATTCACTCTTTCAGGTTTGTTGTAGGAGCATTCATTTATACATTGGGTCGACCGACTAACAACTGTTGTAGCCTGAAGAATGCCAAAGGTAAAGACTAGCCGTGTCCAATATCCCAGTGGATGGGAATTAATAGAGCCAACGCTTCGTGAGCTGGAAGCAAAGATGAGAGAAGGTCAGTCGATATAGTTTCACAGTTGCTTATTTGAGTGCTACTTGTCTTAAAACTGCTGTGGGCCTGTGTGGCATAACTCTTCTAATGTTTCACGCCTCACTCATTACCAAACTTTTCACAGACATGAGGGTGACATCTTTGCTATCAGCACCTTAAACAACTTAAGTCGTGCCATTTGGTAGTCTCTAGACTTCCTACCAAAGTAAATGTTTTTGTTGTTGTTTTATTATTGTTTAATGCAGCCTAAATAGAATAAGTTACTGTACATGGTGTGCACTGGAGAGTGGGGAGACAGCTAATGAGTTCCCCAGATGCTCTATATGCATTTTCTTTAGAGCAATTGTCAGGTTCTGATTCAGAATTCAATTAAGCTTGTTTTAAAATTTTGGGTTATTTATTTTTTTAAGGGTTACTTTCTTTTTTAAATTTCTATTTTTTAAGGGATTTGGGATGTGACTCATTTGGTATTCGACAAACAGTTTAGATTACTTTTTGGGTTTTGTTGTACCATATCATATTAGTATTGGGGTTATGTAAGTGTTTGTAGAAGCTTACTTTTTAGAAAAATAGTTGCTTTATTTTAAGGTTGCATATTGGGACTTTCCTTCTATGTAACAAGATTACATCAAAGTTTTTCCTATAATCTCACCATTATTGGACTTCCTTGATGATGATGATGAGATTTAGTCCAATTACATTTCATTTGTTTAGCTAGGCCTAGGAGACAAAGCTTCAACCAAATAAAAAAAAAATGCATGGGTCCCATCTTAAAAATGTGTAAAATGAACATAATAAATCTGTCCATTTTCAGAATTACTATGAAACCAGTATCATAGAAGTGATTTTGTGAAACCCTTTTCATTTTTAATATGCTGATTCTTGACGGAAAATCCAATCTATTCATTTTATTTTATATCATTTGTTTAGCTAGGAGGCCAAGTTTCATCCCAATCCAATATGTGGATAGGCCCCATTTGCTCAAAAATAGGTGCATTCATGTGTAAATCATGAAAAACGCTTAGATTCATTCACACATATATTAGAATATAATAATACTATATAAGATCATTTATCTACATTTTTTAATATTTTAGATGGTTTAGATTTTGAAAAAACTACTTTTAAGTTGATATTTTAATATTGGACTATTTTATTACGTTGATTTTACAATTTATAGATGAGACCCATATACAGTGAAATTTAAAAAATAAAAGGGTTTCGAGGATACTATAAATGATGCTAAATACAATGGATGGAGTAGATTTTCTATCAACCGTCAAGATTTTAAAAATAGAGGGGGTTTCATAGAAGTGTCCCTGGTCTATTTTTAAGGTTTTGATTTAAGGGCTCCGCTTCTATATAATTAGGTTACATATAAGTAGTTTCATGTAATCCCTTTGAATTTTAAAATTTGGATGTTTTATGAAAAATTCAATCCATTAATTATATTTAACATCATTTGTTTAGCCAAAATATTAAGTTTTATCCAAATGAAGTACGTGTATGAGCCACATTTGTTGAAAAATATATATATTCATTTGTAAATTCTGAAAAACACTTACATCCGTTTACACATATAGTAGAATGTAATAATATTTTATAGAATCATTTATCTATATAAAAATCATTTTAGATGGTTCAAACGTTGAAAATACAATTTCATAATTGATATTTAGCATTAGACAATTTTATTACATTGATGAGACTCATACACAATAATATTACACAAATGAAAGGTTTTCATGTTAACATAAATGATACTAAATATAATAGATGAAGTAGATTTTCCATCAATCATCAAGATATTAAAAATGAAGGAGGTTACATAGAAGTGAGCCCGTTGATTTAATCCATACATTTGTACTAATCCTCGACGCCTATAGATGTTATGAGCCCCTTTTTACATTTTTTTTAATTTTTCTTTTCATTTTTATATGAGCACACACGTAACGTTATACATATGAGAAATTTTCAAGTGCAGCGCCACTGCACCGTAATTATGTTACGGTAGTATCAAAATGGGCTTCACATGATGATAAAATAAAAATCTACTCCACCCATTGTATTTAGAATAATATATTCTATTACCATGTCAATGTTCATGCCAATCGGATATGTGTATGGACCCCATTTGAACATGGTACAAATTCAACGTAATAAAATAATTTGATATAAATAACAATTTTAAAGTGGGCATTTCAACATCTAAACCGTCTAAAGTATGATTTATATACGAATAAATAAATGATTGTAAGTTTCATTGTATTTTAATATATGCGGAGCCTTTTTTTGGGCAGCCGCACCGCTGTTCTGGTGCAATGCTCTCTCTCTCTCTCTCTCTCTATATATATATATATATATATATATTAGAATTGACCAATTTTTGATTTTTTGTATATATTTTTCCAATTTCAAAAATTCAACTGTTTTTACCCGCCATTTAACATTAAATGGAGGTGAAATTTTTGTTGATTTTTAAAATTATAAAAAAGTACATTCTAAAAATCTAAAAAGGTAAATTTTGGTATATATAAAGATTATATGTGAGCCCACAAAGATGAAAAGGGTATATTCTAATATATATGTGAATAAATCTAAGCATTGTTCATAATTTATACATGAATATACATATTTTAAAGAAAATGTTGCCTATCCATACATCTAATCAAGACATTTGTGGTCCTATTATAAAATTAATGACGTTAAACAATGTGAACAGTTGATTAGGGTTACCTGAATTTTGAACCAAAGTGGAACCATTTATTTCGAATGCTGATGACTAAGAATTTCTTGTTATCAGTTTCTTTTTCCTTAATTTCCTGTCTTCTTATATCCATCTTGATTTCTCCTGTTTCTTCCTTTCCTGATTCCCCTAAAAGGATTGTATGAGCTACATCAGATTTTGTGCTTTTTGTTTTAGTATCTGAGAATAGGTTTTCTTCCTTGGATTTGCTTTATCGTTCAGTCATGAATCTTTTTCCATGCTGATTCAAATTCTAACTATTAAAATTGAACAGCTGAAAATGATTCACATGATGGTAAGAGAAAATGTGAAGCTTTGTGGCCCATTTTCAAAATTGCGCATCAGAAGAGCCGTTATATTTTTGATCTGTACCACAGAAGAAAGGAAATATCAAAGGAGCTATATGAGTTTTGCCTGGAGCAAGGCCATGCCGATCATAACCTAATAGCAAAATGGAAGAAGGTTAGTACCCTTAGTCCTTTTCATACAGATGTTTCACATTCTACAATTAACACATCATCAGCAGGAATGCTGTTAACTCAGGCCAGCTTTTTGGGTCAATCATGAGTTGTTGTAATATGCAAAGCTATCACCCTGACAGGGGCTGATCAGATTTAGATCACATCACGTGTAGGCAAGGTTCTTGTGGATAAGAGGTCTGAAACAACTCAATTATGATTTTTCAGCCCTCAAAATGATGATAAGCAATTTATGCATACCATTATTTTATATACAGGAGGAATCATGCAAAACATAGTTGGATTATCATTGTCATGGATTGAGGTGGGCAAACATTTTTGGATTTATGACAGCAATATGCGGCGCAGGTCTGAATGTTTTTTAGGAGCATTTCCTACGCTTCTAATGGTACTTGGCCTGCACATTTGGCAGTTTTTGCTCTCTGTTCTTGATTTGTGTCTCTAAATATCTCGATCCAATTTATCTAACTCTTTTATCCTCATACTTTGCAGCCTGGTTACGAACGGCTCTGCTGCCTCCGGTGCATGCAACCACGCGACCACAACTTCCAAACCACTTGTGTCTGCAGAGTGCCAAAGCATCTGAGGGAAGAGAAGGTTATAGAATGTGTTCACTGTGGGTGCAGGGGTTGCGCGAGCGGAGATTGATTCCAACTTTTTGCAGATGCAATCATGGTATGATCCATTCCTCAAATTGAATTTGTGGGTTCATACGGACCCGTGTAACTTTACACTGGCTAATCGGACGTTGTTGTGGTGTTATGCTGACCCATCTCACCCATGGATGTATGGAAAAGTTCTGTTTATGGATTATTTACTGGCTCACTGCTTTCAATATTATGTCACAATTTTAACCGACATTATTATCTATGTTCCCAATCATTTTCTGTTATGTTTTCATAACGGGTAATAGGCGCAAAGCTTTTTCTTTTTTGGCTTTTCTATTTGAGGAGATTTTTTAAGTGCATTTAGCCCGTACTAGAATTTCCCCAATCCATTGGAGGATGGAGAATAAACATCACAACCACTTCCTCAACTGGGATTTCTTCACTTGACTCATCATCAATACTGAACAAAAAGCGGAGGTCACATTACTGGTGCTTTCAGGTAGATATGTGGAGGTTGAAAGCATGAATGATTTAGTGGTGGAAAGAGATGAGAATGGTAATATAGGGTGTATTTGTTTACATATAAAATTTTTTAATCTTAAACTTTCACTTTCCATAACTATCCTATTTTTTAATATATTTTTATACAACTGTCATACTTTTCAATCATTTTTAAATAAGTATATATACAATTAATCTATATATTTTAATTTTATTCTATTTGCTACTCATTATTATCCTTATTATATAATATTATTTTCTTTTATTTTAAAAACTTTTACAGCAAAAACTTTTTCTCTAATATCATAACTCTGTTGTATGTACTCCAAAACAAATTTCCAATCAAAGTAATTTTTAATATCATAAACAAACATCCATTAATTAAGATAATAATGTTTTAATTTTTAAAATATGTTAAATCAACAAATCAAAAATTGACATATGGAATAATATTTCACATAAAGAGACCAATTCAAAATTACTATCCATAAAAGGAGTCACGCTTCTTACCCAATCGCCACTAAGTCCTATAATATTTCCTAAAATCAAGGAAGTTGAGCTAAAAATGTGATATGCTTCCATCCTAATCAATGTTATTAGAACCGGACGGCCGATTCAATTGGTCCGACCGATTTAATTAAGGTGATTCGGTCTAATGCCCAAAAATGCACCAGAAAAATAAAAAGACGACGGTAGTGTTGTAATTCTCCATCTTAGCTTAGGCAATTTTTTCACGTGTGCGTGAGAAGATCCGTATTTTTCTCTCTCATCTTTACTCTTTGAGTACCCTACTATGCACCAAAAATCTGTATGCATGCAACGACTCTTTTAATACTCTACTATGCATGACAAATCTGTATTCAATGCAACCATTTGTTTTATGATTTAAACTATTGAAATATTTTATAACATTACATCTAATATTTTTATAAACTAATAGATGTAGTTAAATTATTTAAGCTTATTTGATTTTATCGTAGATGTATAATTTTATTTTATTTCAAAATTAATAAAAATTTTACTAATTATAACATATAAATGTTATGAGTTACAATAATGTATTGATACATAAAAAATAAAAATAATTAACTATTTATAAGATCATAAATGTATAGTATCGACATTATTGGTTCAAACCGGTTTAAGTACCCAGTTAGACCGGTTTGAGCCAGACCCGTCCTTTTACCGATTCAATTACTGGTTCGGTTCTCACAACATTGATCCTAACTGAACATACAATATTGCTACAGATGAAATATCATTTCTTTTACCTCTACAAGGACTTTATTTGGTCTAGATTGGTACTCGTTTTATTTCTGTCACCCCTTTGATTAAATTTTCATTACATTTCAGCACCTCTGATGAAACCATCAGAGGCTCGTCTCACGTCTTCCCTTTGTTCGTCTCGCGCCCTCTAGGACTTGTCCTAGACCTTCTGGAATTTATTTCATATCCTCTGTAACTCATCCTAACTCATTGGGATCTTTCCTAGACACTCTTTGTTCATCATCTTACATTTGGCGCCATCTATGGGAAACGACATCATTCTCTCACACCCTCAGCTTCTTTTCGGTAAATTTCTGAAACGGGGACCCTCCTAACAACTCACCAAGCCACGAGGGGTCCTCAAGAAGTCAAAAAGACAACTACAACGCACTTGTTTCTCAAGGAGAATTTAAAGCAATGGCTACAATAATTGCTTAGATGGAGAGGTCCTCTTCCAACTCTGGATATGCACCTCCTTTAGAAGTCTGTCATCCCAAATAATGGTAATGGAGATAGCAATGTTATTACTCTTGGTATGAGTAATACTTCTTTTGAAGGATACCAATTCGTTAGAGCGTGCTGCTCATGTCAGATGCATCGGATATATGGATATGTCTAATATATCCATATGGAGCGTCAATTCCGACGTTGAAACTTCAAGACGTTGGATGCTTGATGGGGTTTTTCGGAAAACCAAAAAAAGAAAAAAAGAAAAACCACCAATGAGCATTTATCAGAAAGTGCAGAGACTCCCCATCTGGAAATAAAAAATGCTAAAAACTGTAGGTGTGAATTAGCCACACGCTCTTCGTGAGATCAAGAAGTACCGAAAGAGCACAGAACGGCTGCTCTGGAGGCTTCCATTTCAGCGCTCGGTTCATGAAACCGCTCGGGATTTCAAGATTGATCTGAATCTCGGCAGTAGCCATTCCTCTGAATGCCGCGGAGTCGTACTGGGTGGGTCTCTTCGAGGACCCAATCACTGCTATCCATGCGAAGCCATCGACAAAAAACTTGAGCAGATCTCCGAAGCACAGAAAAAAAAAAAAAAAAAAAAAATCCAGCAAAAGTGTTGATGTTGTAGCACCAAAAAACATATTTACTGCTGCGATCTCCCTAAGAATTTTATAGAAATGAGAGGTCACCATGCCGGAAAGGCATGCCCGATATGCGGTAACGGGGGGAAGTCTGAGGTTGAAAGGGTTGGGCCGTGAAAATGGAGGAAAGGTATGGCCGACGTGCGAAAAAAATGGGATGACTGGGGCATTGAGGGAAATGCATGACAGGCGTGCGAAAAAAGGGGATGCTATGGTCTTAGCTGGCAATTTTTTTGGATAACATTTTTGGTGATTTGCAAATTTTGGCCTCCAAATTTAAAAACTGATGCTTTCTGCTTACTGAGTGCATCATACTACTAATGACTTGGGCAAAAGATACAGAGTCATGCTAGTAATATATGGGATATATTCAGGTGCAGCAACGCTGCACCCGAATTCCCGTGCAGGCGCGCGCTCCATGCAATCCAGTTCGTCCGTTCTAGCGCACGTCATCTAAACTGTTGAAGGGTGCCGCGAGTAGGCCGCAGGGAGAGTAGGTGAGGGTGTG